>BTPG01000003.1:165521685-165651342 GCA_036245525.1 Semisulcospira habei
CCATCATAATCAATCAATCAATCAATCAATCAATCAATCAATCAATCAATCAATCAATCAATCAACCAATCGATCGATCGATCAATCAATCAATCAATCAATCAATCAATCAATCAATCAATCAATCAATCAACACATCAATCAATAGATCGATCGCCTCCCTCCCTCCCTCGATCGCTCCCTCCTCCCTCCCTCCATCCATCCATCCATCCATCCATCCATCCATCCATCCATCCATCCATCAACCACCAACCTCCATAGAAAAAAAGAAGTAAGTAAACGTAAGTAATAGAAAGTAAACTTCACGACACCCCAAAGAGAAGGATAGTGTTCTCAATCCACCGCTGTGTTCGTTCACCTCTGCAGAACATATTACGTTAAAGGGGTAACAGACCCACGAACAATAATCAGTTATGACATGGTCAACAAAGCTAACAAAATACGCTCTGCTGAACCGGATCATATACTACCCGGTAAGCAGAAGGCTCTCAGTCCGACAAAGGCCGCAGGTGGTCTATGCGCGGGTCAGTTACGTCTGACGTAGGCCCGATTAACCGTTTCACTGCCAGAGGACGCAGATTGTGTTTCTAAAATCTGTGTTAATTCAAAACCAAAGAGTCAACCCGTTCATGTGACATGGGTGCAATGTGGTGTCAGCAAGAGGCATAGATCCTCGCGAGCCCCCGCAAATGCGGGGGCTCGAGAGGATCTATGCCTCTTGCATCTCGATCGTGTTCAGGTCTGCTCGGCAGTGAAGGGGTTATAATGGGAGTATACCCACAGCTGAAGGAGACGGAGTAGTTTGCCTTTCCGATCACTGAGTTATTCGCCGTGAGAATGCACGTGACTCTACGTTTCTCGTCAGTGGAGGGGTCTAGAGTGAAGTTGCAAGCGGTCAGGTTGTTGCCCCAGCGACACTTCACGCCAGTCCACCGCACCAAGGGCTGGGCATGATGAGACTGGTTAGAGCGGCACGTCAAGTTGATCTTCTTCACGACGTCAGCGTCCACAGCCGCAGGTCCTTCGATGTACACCACGCTGTCGTTAGTCGCACCGACTGAAAATAAAATTAACGCATTTGAGACGTGCTGCCTCCGGATACGCGACTTTAAGCCGCGTATCCTGAGGCGGCTCGTCTCGAATGAGTTAACAAATGACAACACACGTTATTGTCACTAGAGGAACGGGTCCGTTCGCCTGCGAATACCACAGGAAAGAAATCGGCAGGGATGACTGCTGTCACTGGTGATTTTTTTTTTTTTTTTTTTTTTTTTTAACGGGGGAGCGCAAAAGGCCATCGGGCCGACGTCGGCCGCCGTTGGCCCGCGCACGGCTGTGCGCGTGCTAACGGCGGCCGACGCCGCGGAATGTACACGGTTTATTTGGTAAAACGACAAGAAAATTATTGAAATATTGTGATCACAGGAATGAGATGGTCGTTGAGTAATCGATCATCTCTATAACACGGGTGGTGGAAAAATAATATCTCTACTAACTACCCATGTTTCGCTTTTGCAACAATCATCCATTGCCTGTGATTATGATACCAAATACTGACTAAGAAAGGCATGGCACAAATACAGCTACGAGTGACTGGGACAAAATAAAAGCTTTGTCTGATGCAAAGAACTCTACGCCACAGTGACTGGGATGACATCTCCGTGTACACATACACCACGCAAGTGAAACTTACCAAGGGCCCTTGTCGATGGCAAAATACAGACAAACAAAAGCCACAATATCCACATTGTAGACTTCCCGAAATGAATATTTTCCAACTGTTCAAAGAAAAAAAAAATTACCGTGCGTCAATTTACGTCACTCAGTCTCTGACGTCACTGACTGCGAGTCACGTCTTCGTTTTGTTCTTTATTCATTTTTCGGCGCCAGCAGTACCAATCTCCGCCGCAGTTTTTCTTCGAACCGAAAGGCGCTGACTACACTAACCCCGGCAGGGGCCTCAGTAATTTTGTGGGGCTCTAGAACCGAGTCCCCGAATCCAACCACAACGAATTAGTCACTAGCAGATGCCCTTCATAGACGATCAGCCGTTTACGAGATAGTGATTTTCTTCAGAGTAACAAAGGTTTGGGTCAGTATATCACAAATACATTACCCCGCCCATGTCAAAATTGTGCCGCCAGAGGATGGAGACATTTTCTGTAGCTGAGTTTGTACCGACGTTACCGACAGGCGATTTTCCGGCATTTCCAGTTTTATTTTGGGGGACCAGCTGTTTACGCTATCCACATAAGAAATGTTGTTTCAATAAATGAGACCGCCTGGAGTCACAGTTTAAAATAATAATATTGTGAACACTTTGTTGGAGATAACTCACAATAAATAACTGAAAATAATGTGTACTTTGCGAAAAACAATATGTGCTAATGCATTCAAATAATTAGCGCTCCTATCTGTCGACACTCGGCATTCTTCGCATGTGACCCCGATGGCACAGTGAACGGTAATGTGCGGGGAGCTAACGGCACGCATATCCTCTCGAAACAATGTGATTAATTTATTTTATGCAATGTTCCGAGGGAAATATGATCAGTACATTCAAAATAGTGATTATGTCGCTAATATTTGATCTACACAGGACATTCCGACTCAAAAAGATGTTGTGGACCATTATACCGCCCATACATGTATCAGTCCCAGTGCAATATGCCCATACGAAACGTATACAGATGCACATTAATCATCAATAGCTGGCAATTAAATTTAAGGCAGCTGCACATCCATACTTCTGACAGGCTAATTCTTGCCTTTCACTGTCACTGCGAAATTACATTGTCAAATGTGGTTACCTAACAAGCTGACTTATTTTCTGAAAACAGAGAGAAGTACACCAAATGCACGTAATTATTAAATTCATGGCAAAAGGCTTATTACATATTGATTCTTGACAATACAGCCTTCATGTGCAGTTGCGTGAGTGGGGTGTGTGGGGGGGGGGGAGGGTGTGTGTGTGTGTGTGTGTGTGGGGGGGGGGGGGGTTAGTGAGGGGGGGGGGAAGGACAGGGGGGGGGGGGGGTCTACGAACTGCATAATGTACACATACTATTTCTTTCACTGTTTCCATCAGCCACTCATATTACCATTGGCTCAATTAATTTTTATGTTTTTATTTGAATGAGTTACAGGGAAGGCAAGTGACAGTCAAGCCTCACAAAAAATCAACCTTAGCAATCAAAATCTTCAGATTTTGTTCTCCAAGAATATTTTGATAACCAAATAAAAATACAATTCATTTTTTTTGTGTTTGTCAACACAATTTTCCGTATTTGTTTTCCAAAAATATTGGGATTAAGAGATGTTCTGGCACCCCCTTTCTAGTCTGGAAGAAGCCTCTGATACCTCTTTCTAACGTCCACATAACATTTTTCAGTGGTTTTCACTTCTCTGATGCATACAGATTACATATCCACCTGATGACACTCTGTCATCCTTGAGCATTTTTAATTAAAATTAATTAAAGAAAAAATATAACTCGCTGTTTGGTTTTAGCCTACGCGGTACGCCATACACCAGCCTGTACCGAAAGCACCGGCAAGATACTCAGCATCTGCAAGACGCATAGAACCTCATGAGCTTCCGCTGAGAACGGAGGCTTACAAAAATCTACACCTCTTGCTGACTCCCGCCGTGTAGACCTCTGAAAGTGACGATTGAGTTGACGCGCAGTTCCTGGGTCGGCGGGGCTGGAGCTACTATTAAACCTGTCGCGATCACCCAAAAAAGAAATTAATCTCTTGCATTTCAGTGATATTGATGTATACTTTAATAAAACTTTGGCAGGCTTTATGTTGTTTCGGGCCCCAACTGCGATCCGTGTCTCGTCAACAATTTCAACAACATATAACACATACTTTGATTTATGCTGATCGAATTTGAATTCGCCGTCAGACCGGGTTGTAATGTGCATAATACAGTGCATGCCTTCATTATTTTTTTCGGGAAAAAAACGAACACCTCCTAACTGAAAGAGACAAAGATCCTCATGAGCCCCAGAAGTGCTGGAGCTCAGGAGAATCAAAGGATCTTGCTGATCCCACTTTGTACCTACGTTCCTTGGATAGCTTGAGTTTCTCGGGTTTTAATTACCAACAATTTCAGACAGCTATCAGTGAGCGGTCAGCACATTCACATTGTTCCAGAGTACATCGCTTTTGGATATTATTATTTAATTTGAGTGGATTTTTTTTCACGCCAACACGCAAGACAAACCGGTAAGTACCTGTTTAAATTCTTTTGGTTGTATTTCCTGCAGATGATTTGAAATGCAAGAGGCGTAGATCCTCATGAGCATCCTCTGCCACGGGGACCCAAAAGGACCTATTTAGGTTCAGTAAGCAAAGGTCATCACGGCCATCGTGGGCCTGAATACGTTTTGCTACTGGGGTATGCTCTTGCTGGCTTTATTGGCAACTAAATTCATCAGGTGAAAGTCGGGATTCACACTGATAATTATTGCTTTCAAAGACATCATCCAAAGACTTCGGTAGTGAAGGGTGCAGCCCTCTAGTGCCGACACCGGTATTGCTGACTTTAACCCCTTAACTGTAGGGGAAAGCGGAACGCTACCCAGCAGCAAATGAGAATTTATGTTTTGTTTTTTGTTGTTAGTCCTATGTTCTGTATGCCTATTTTTGGTGCCATTTACATCTGTGATTTTGAGCTCTTCACGCGAATACTGGTCAGTGGGCAATCATTTCTGAAGCTCAGTTCGTGAACACTGACACTGGTCTTTGAATCACGTCAAAATGTATTTGTATGGCTATTAATAATCTTGTAATACTAATAGACTCATGATTTTACACATCAAGAAATTAGAACCCAGAATTATCAATAGAAAAAATGACGTCATCTAAGGTCATTCGGATAATTTGACTTGCGGCGCAACAGAAAAATCTTTTCTTCTCTTTTCATGTTCATGGAAAGAAAAATAGTGTGGACCGAGATGTTTCTACTTATACTGATATTTGTATACATGCCCTGGAAAATTAAAGCCATCACTAATCTTCGTTATGACGGTAAGTTGTTTTCAAAAAAGATCCGTTTGTCAGCACGCCAACCTAGAAAGAAACACTCTTACTGTCTTAGAAAAGACAATCAAGTTGCACCACAATTTATTAATATTCGGGTATTTTAGCGCCGGATAGGCGTTATTATTGTTAATATTATTGAAATTGTGGTGTATTTAACTAGATATTCAATACATTCAAACAAGTACACACTTGGCAACTTATTTTTTTGTCGTCACGGGAAAAGTTGCATCTTCCGGTTACCCAGTGCGCAAAAGCCAACGGGCCTACGTCGGTCGCCGTTGACCCGCGCACGGCCGTGCGCAGGCCAACGGCGGCCGACGTAGGCCCCGGCCTTTGCGCATTCGGGGTATTGTGCATCAGGCTGTGGAAAACTGATTCGGATAACTGCGCCATATTAATTGACTCGTAGTCGATTTTTTGTTCCACAGATTGCCCAGACGATTGGTGGTTCCCATATGAAGACAAGTGTTACTTGATTAGCGATTCAATGCTTCCTTACCAACAAGCTCTGGTACTCCTTTTCTGCACCATAACCCCTTCACTGCCGAGGGAAATTAATTAACACCCAGCTGCAAGAGGTGCTGATCCTTATTAGCCCCTGCAAGTTGCGTGCATGGGCTCATGCGGATCTATGCCTCTTGCTTAAATTAACCCCTCTGTAGCCATGCTCTTTTGACGGCTGGGGATCTTTGACGTTGAGATTAAAAGGATTTCCAAAACACGGTTTGCGTCGGCACCGGCCGTGAAGGAGTTTATCACATAGGGGCCTGACGACTGATGGTGCTTTGACTAAATGCAAGTGTGCTCCGCCACCGCGTGCGCGCTACCGCATCTAGCTCAATTTAGAATACAAGGGAGGAAACGGGCGACACGAGCACGCCGGCGATGCACTGTGATTCCAGAGTAGTTCAACCGTCCGAAGCAAGCACCCGCCTAAAACCCCGAACTAAACAAACTCTATAGATATTTTGCCACAAATCTATATCAAGCTTGTCCGCCGATCAAAACTGATAGTTAAGTATCAAGGCTTTTTGCACAGTCAAGCACCATTTTAGCAGACGTACATTATTAGGTTTTACCTGAGCCGTCAGGAAATACGCGTCATGCTCATTTTTCATTAGTTCATATGTAAATTAGCATATCGAATAAAATTAAAACAAAAGTACATCTACCGGCTGTCGACATGAAAGTGCACGCACCAAAATCTTTATGTACGTATTTCCCCCAGCCCGAAAAGCTCTACTTTAATGGAGTCTGGTTCAAACCCTGCTTAGTTGTCAACATCTTCTCGAGTAATTCGCTTCGACTTAAGAGTAAACACGGCAGAAAACAATGGATGCAAAGCAGTACAGAGTGGCCTCTTTTACGGCACTCTGCTACAGGGTTTAACGTTTGACTCTAGATATTGAGAAAGAGGTCCATGCATGTTGGGATATTTCCGGACTCAGCCAGATTTTAGCGCACAGTGTCGCCCGTTTCCTCCCTTGTAGTCTAAATTGAGCTAGATGCGATAGCGCACACTGACGCGGTGGCGCGGCGGATTTGCGTTTAGTCAAAGCACCATCGTCAGGCCCCAATAGTTTAACATCATGCGTTTGTTGTGGCTGCAAGCTGGAAGGTCGAAAATCATAAAGCAACATACCGGTGTCGCATAATAGTCCCCTGGAACACCGCCCCCCTCCTCCCCCCCCCCCTCCCCCCAGATTCGTCCCAGTTTACAGGCTCTAACGGAGGTTCTAACGCATGCCGATTAATACGTAATTGACTTCAAATGTTTTTGTACTGACTAGCAATCAGACAATTTCTGTATGCAGACCACTTGCTGTAGCCTTAAAGGCAAACTTGCTCGGCCAACGAACTCCAGACACGACAACTTCTTGAAGAATAGGGCCCTAATTTCATCGTCGTTTTGTAAGTACCACTATTGGACACAAACATCGACTCAAGCATACATATATACTTACGAGCAATTTAAAAATGTCACATTGCTTTTGCTCGTCAGTGTATCAACTTTCACCAGACGGGTAAGTATTGTCCTGCTGTCAAAATGCAATTGTTGTATGTACCGGTGTCAGTCCACTTTTTATACTTCAAACAAAAAGCGATTAACATTTCCGAAACTTAAAGTTATTCTCCCCAGGTTCAAGCATCTCAACACAGTCGGAAAACTGTCTGCAACAGATACTGCTGACAGTATTATATATGGGTCCTTTGTATACTAACTTAGAGCTTTATGATGTAAATATAATGCCAAATGTCGAAATTCATCGTTTGAGTGGTGGGTGTGTTGTTTTTGTAACCGAGAGCGAAATTATCGTCTGCATCGGCCTCGTGTTGAATTTGTGCATATTTACTAGCCTACGTCACAATGCAGAACCCGGTCAATACTGCAGACGACGGAGGTCATCGTTGTGGGTACACACGTGTCAGTGTAGACATGTACTGATGTTCTCCGCATCCCTTTGACATAATTTTCCACGAGATTGTAAAATAAACCCGACTTCCATATTCGCTATGCTGTCAAACTCAATGCGGGTTCCGCTTGACCAGCTCTCGCTACCCTGAACGGGTAACCGTGCTCGGGGCGTGGCTTCTTTGACTCGGTCTTCGCGCCAAAGGACTGAGCCAACGTCACGAAACAGAACAGTGGTATTTATACCCACTTTCTGCATTGCAATTTCACATCTCACAAATCGAAGTCTACGTAACTGAAAGCAACTCTGGAAACGACAAATGCACCATCGCAGCAGAAACACTACCTCTGTGTATCGAGTGAATGAGAGCCCGCACAGACAAAAACGTGTCACGACCATCGATGTCGGCAGTGCCGCAATTTTGACACACAGGCCGTAGTTTTCAGATCCTTGCAGCATAAAATCTGATGAACTAGCTCGTAACTTTATGATAAAACAGGTTTAAAATCTTGCAAAATCAGTAAGAGATAAATTCTACTGAAGATCATGAATTCTGAAAGTCACTAGCTCTCGCGGAACTATAGGAAGATCGACAAAGACCGTAGCCGGATTACTTACTGATTCACATAGCAAGAAAGCGACGAATTCCGGATGGGCGGTCAAGCCAAGAACTATATTCCCTTGTCCGATGTCAATTCTACTTAGGGGTATCATGTCTCTCTTTCTCTTTCTTCTCTTCAATTCCGAGTCTGTCATTGTCGGCCGGCGCGAGTCGACTGATACTTTCTTTTTTTCTTCGGCTGGTTCATCCGCCATCTTGTCTCTGATTGGTTATAATTATGCAGATGACCTAAGGTCGTATAGAATAGTTATGACGTCAGCTACCTGATCGTCTATCGGAAACAATCTTTTGACTAGGTATAGTCACAAGATTCCGGTGGCCTCTTTCGCTTTGAACGGACGAAAGAAAGCATTTGGTGGGACAGTAGGGTGGTCACTGTCTAAGTGGGTATGTATACTGAAGCCCAGTAAAAGCTTTTTGCGAACTGAAGCATTAAAAAAGGTCGGTCGTGCCCCTTTAAACAGATGAGTTGACCCTTCGAACCATCTGAATGTCCTGTGTTTGTCTTGCGTAATATTTTGTGACGGTTTTCGGAGTGAATGCGTGTGCATGTGTGTGGGTTCAGTTCGCGGCGCTTTAACTCGATTCATTGAATCGGGTACAGTTCGTTAGTTGTTTGTTTTGAAGGAGCCGGCGACTAAATCTAATCTAAAATAATCTTGGCGAATCGGCGACGAATAGGGTACAGCGCTTATGTAATGACTGGAATTCTTCTTCTTTTAATCTTCTTCCTTCTCTTCTTCTTTATTATATTATTATTATTATTATTATTATTATTATTATTATTATTATTATTATTATTTCTGAGAAAAGCTTTACACTACTAAACCAAAGGCGCCTGTCACAGTGACGTAATACGACACAGCTTCGCTTACACTTACAGCAAGGCCAGATATCACACAAGTCGTACACAAACCAAGGGGAATCACTCAGCGCTGGACAGACAAACAGTTAGATACCCTGCATCCGCCTATCAGGCACCCATTCGCCAGCCCACAGAGAAATACGCAGGTATAGAACAAGACGATCATCTACATCCAGGGGGATGTCTGAGGTTGAATTTACAATGATTTCCAAAACACGATCTTGGTCTACTTGCAATAGTGAAGGGTCGCAGACTAACCCCAGTAAGTAAAAGTCCTCGGACCCACGACGGCCGCAGATGGTCCGCGCACGTGGGCCCGAAGACGTTTTGCACGATGCCACGCATAAGCCAACGAAGCAGCTTACCTTTATCATCAAATCGTCATCATTCCAAATATGTTGCACGATGCCACGCATAAGCCAACGAAGCAGCTTACCTTTAGCATCAAATCGTCATCATTCCAAATATGTTGCACGATGCCACGCATAAGCCAACGAAGCAGCTTACCTTTAGCATCAAATCGTCATCATTCCAAATATAGCAAGTGTTACTGACACACATCTCAACAGCTGTCTATATTCGGTAGACAACGTTACAACTAAACGACAATATGTATGCCGAACCTCACCCTGACAAGACGTGATCTCTAGACATTACCAGAGTTTCCTTACGAAACACGCATAATGAATAAGTCGTGTGCTGGTCTTTGATTTTGGACCTTACGGCTAGGCCCCGTAAGGTGCAAAATAACAGACCATAACACACATCTTTACATTTATTGCGCCCCCCGCAACCCCCCCCCCCCACCCCCCACACACACACCACCCCCACCCCATCCTCCCTCCACCCTTCGCTGAACATGACGCATATCATTACGTTCGTATCAATTAGCATGAAGGTTCTGCCCCCCCCCCCCCCCCCCTAGCATGTCTTAAGTTTATTATTTTAGCATATTAGACCGGCTGGCGACATACATTCCGTATTCTATGTTTGTTGTTGTTGTTGTTGTTGTTTTCACAAGCAGTACAGGCACGTCCTGAGAAAGTCTTGTTGCTGTTGGGACGTTAAGCAAAGTACAATCAACCATTACATTAGTTGGGTTATTGGTTGGTATGTTAGTGGGAGGGTAGGTAGGACTGTTATACGGTTGGTTGGCCGTTTGGTTGGTTGGTTGGCTAGTGGGCGGGTGGGTGAGTCGGTCGGTCGGTCCGTCGGTTGGTTGGCTGGTTGTTTGGTTGGTTGGCTGGTCGGTCGGTCGGTAGATCGGTCGTTCGTTCGGTTGGTCGCTTTGTTGGGTAGAGTTTATACCGAACAGACCATATCACAAGGATCGCCTTGTCACGAATGCATCATTCTAACAATTTAATTTTCAGTTTTTGTTGGCAGCTTGGGGTGAATGTTTCTGGCTTGGAATAAACGCAACTGTCTCCAACAGTGCGCGTTACAGCGATTTTGCCCCGCGCCGACCAGGCGACACGAGCAACACGAAAGACTGCGTAGCTATGAATTTGTTCAAGGACTTTCAATGGACCGAAGAGTCGTGTCAAAACTCATGCATGTTCTTCTGTGAAAAACACAGAGGTGCGTATCTTCTTAATTTGTTTTCCTATCTACCTATTTTCCTGGTTTTCAAATCCCGTGTTTGTCAACGGGAGTTTGTGCATTTTTTTTTTTTGTAGCCGCAAACAGCCACGTATCAATATATGGGCGCACATCTCGAGTGAGTTTCCAGCAAACAAAGGATCATCTGGCCGACATTGGCCGCAGTGGGCCCGTGCACGGCTGTGTGTGTGTGTGTGTGTGTGTGTGTGTGTGTGTGTGTGTGTGTGTGTGTGTGTGTGTGTCTGTCTGCGCACGGCTGTGTCGGTTAAGTCGTGTTGGCACGGCATCGCCCCGAAGATCTGAATGAGTTAAAGAGTGCCCACACCCAACCTTCTTGATGTATTTGCAGAATTAACCCATTTAACCCCACAGTCGCATTCCCCACATTTTGGAGGTGTTACCTAACAATTATGTGCCAGCTGCAGGAGATGGATCGACCATGATAATTCAAGGGTAGCGCCAGATGAGCTTGGCACCTTCAGGAGCCAAGATTATCTGGCACTACCCTTGAATTATTATAATCAATCCATCTCCTGCTGTATCGCGTTGGGACTAAATGGGTTAAACATGCATTTAGGTGTTTATGTATTTATGTATTTAGTTGTGTATGTATTATGTATTATGTATTTATGATACTATGTATATAATTTGTATGTTTATGTATTTATGTACTATGTAGTATGTACTTATGATACTATGTATTAACTCATTCTACCCCAGACACACCACAGCAAGATAAGGATCGACCATGATAGTTCAAGGGTGGTGCCAGAACAGCTTGGCGCCTATGGGCGCCAAGCTATTCTGGCATCACCCTTGAACTATCATGGTCGATCTGTGTCCTGCACTGCAATGCAGTCTATAGAGGACAACGGCAAAATTTAAGGATTTCGGTATTGGAGTAGAATGAGTTAAAGTGTATTTGCATTGCAGATTTCGATTTCTGCTCTCATTCCCCGTGCAATAATCACGGCAAATGTACCGACCTTGACGACTCTGACCCCAGAAACTATATATGCGAATGTGCCGTCGGCTTCAGTGGCACCAGCTGCGAGCTTGGTAATTTGAATATTCGCCGTCGACAGTCTATGTTTAACCCCTTCACGGTTGAGAAAGGTGAACACGACCCAAATTATGCAAGAGACATAGATCCTCATGAGCCCCCGCGACTGCGGGGGCTCATGAAGATCTATGCCTCTTGCTGAGACCCGTTTGTACCCATGTCCCTTTTTGCGGTTGTGGCTTTCGGTCGTCGAATGAAGATTTCAGAGACAAAATACGGGTCCAGCTGGCAGGAAAGTGTGCCTGATGAACTCGGTAACTTGTGAATTAAGCCGCGATCACGACTGCCTCTTGGTGACGCTTGGTGCCTCTTGTCATGCATGATCAGTAAGCTGCAACAGTATGAGAGATCGCAAGGGTGACTTCCCTGTTAACTTGCACCTAAAAAATGAGAAGAAGAATGCTGGCAGACTTCAATCACGTCATCACCCTCAGTTTGAGGAATCATTTCTGTTAAGTCGTCAAGTCTAATCACATACGTTTAACCCCTCCCGGTTTGCCACTCGCTAAAAAAAAAAATTAATGGGACCTCTGCAACCATTGCATGTTCTATCCGAGCAGCACGGATATCAATGAGTCCAGCAAGTGTAATAGGTCTTGATTAGCCCCACTATGTTGCTAGGAGTCATGAACATCTATGCCTCTTGCTTGTGCTTTATGCTTGTGTTCCGGCAGTGTTGACGCGTGTTTGTAATTCCCCTTGTTTCCAGACGCACTAAACCAGTGCAAAAGCGCACCCTGTGAGAACGGAGCTACGTGTTACGATTTGCAGTGGAATTACACATGCACTTGTGGAAAGGGCTGGGTTGGTACTAACTGTGAAACAGGTATGATCACTTTTAAACCCTTTGGCTGTCGGTAGCGCTTTTTGTCGCGATGATTCCTGCAGGAATCATCGCGACAAAAAGCGCAACCGACGGCCAGTACAGCTCTGACTGAGACTAGGCCAAGTCTGAGACTATCTCACGGACTAAACAGCCAAAATTCAAGCCCACGATTTACTAGGTATAAAGCTTGTAGTCTCTGACTAAAAGCGAATCAAAATGGCAGCCGCTGTCCACATGATGTTCCTAACTCGACGAAATCTACGGCGAAATCGAGTATTCAGAGATCGTCGACACCCACTAGATGAGTTTGATGATACGAAAATTTACAGAAAGTTTCGTTTCACGAGCCGTGAAATTTATCAGCTGACGGATGCCGTGAAATATGGCCGAACGAAAGGGTTCACTGACACACGTTTACAAGTGCTCTCCGATTCTACGCGACTGGAACGTTTCAAAACACGGTAGGAGACTTAATCGGGATGGATCAAAGCACGGTAAGTCGGACAATGACACGCGTACTGACGCTTTCCTTCAGCATGGTGACGAGGTCATCAGAATGCCAACCAAACGCGAGGCTGAAGCAGGCAAAGTTGCATTCTTCAACTGACATGCAGGGTTTCCCCAATGTATTTGTTTGCATTGACGGCACACAGATCGCCATTCAAGCCCCCAAGCGAGCGAGAACATGAGTACGTCAACAAGAAAACCTTCCAAGCCATCAACGTCAGGTAAGCCAATCGTAAAAATAATTGCAAAGACAAGTAGTTTCTATCTGCAATGTGCGTGTGGTGTGTGTGTGTGTTTTGGGGTTGTGTTTGTCATTCTGTATGTGTGTTTGTCATTCTGTGTGTTTGTCATTATGTGTGTGTGTTTATTTATCAGTGTGTGTGTGTGTGTGTGTTTATCAGTGTGTGTGTGTGTGTGTGTGTGTGTCTGTTTATCATTGTGTGTGTGTGTGTTTATCAGTGTGTGTGTGTGTGTGTGTGTGTGTGTGTGTGTGTGTGTGTGTGTTTGAGGCTACTTGGAACAAACCAACACTCAAATGAACCATCATTGATCAGCACTGATTTCCTGTGACAAGTTATATGACCTGATCACTTTTGTAATGCATGCCTATATCTTTGTGTCTTTTGCAGGTTGTTTGTGATGCAGATCTGCTGTTCTTGAATGTCACTGCTCGTTGGCCTGGATCAGTCCATGCTGCCAAAATCTTGCATTTCTCACGATTGAAAATCATAAAAGGGCACTCAATCCTGGCACTATCATATCATGGCAAACCAAGCCTATGCAAAATGTCAGCAATGTGACTAGGCTGAATGATAACGCCTAAAAACAACACTGCCCTCACAGACTACTATCCATAAGTACAATGACTGAACCGCTGCCAAATGGTTCTGCCCTAGTAAAAACTAACAGTTTATCACATCTCTCCCCAAGACCATTGCATCAAAAAGGGAGCAATCTCCTACCTCAACTACTCTGTAGCTCTGTCTTTTTACCAAAGGAGTACAACCATCAAATCTAAACAGCAAAGTAAGTACATCATTATGTTAATAAAACAAAGTTCCGTGGTAAGCTCAACGCTGAATCAGTCTACACACACAACTGCATGGTAGTTGTAGCAGCAATGCGACAAGTCAATCACAAGGTCACCAAACGCATCAAAACCAAAAGCGATGAGTGAAAAGTACAGCTTACAGGCAGAGTTAAGATGGAAGATACTGGCGGGCTGTCAAAACACGTGCACGGCGAAAACCGTGAAGTTTTCTCAGCGGCGCATGCTCAGTGGCATTTGGAACTGGATTTCCCCAAGTTAAAAATAGCACCTGACGCAAGTCGCGGATTATCCGTATCTAGTCTCGGACTTGATAGTCTGACTCAAGTCTCAGTTTATGCATCGGAAATGCATGCCTGAGTTAGTTCCTACGTAACAAGTCTCGCACTAGGGCTAAGTCTGGGACTTGTCTAGTCTCTGTCCATACAAAACCCCACGCCACATTTACATTAGCCCTGCACAGACGAATAAATGCGAACGCCACTCAACAGCAAGAAGCAAAGAACCGCATGAGCCGCCACAGATCGGTTTTGTGCCTCTTGCTGACCCTGTTTATATCCTAGTTCCTTGGATTAATGGGGTCACTCGGTGTTGGATTTGCCGTGCTTTCAAAGGGATACTCGTTCGTCCACTGCAGGTGAAGGGGTTTACAACAAACGGTTTTTACTACAGTACATTTTTATGTTAAGGCCCCGCCACACTTGCCGGTTGTGCCCCGATTTTGAAGCCGATTCCGATCCGATTGCGATCGGATGACGTCATATATCCGATCCGACCGCAATCGGCTGGGAATCGGGTGTTTAGAAACTGCTCCATTTTTCCGATCCGAATCGGCCCCGATTGTAAGCTTCAACCAATCAGAGCGCGTCTCGCAAAGTACGTCGTTTCAGTTTGCAAATGGCGGAAGATCTGTCAACCACCTTCGTTGCCGATCTTTCGCCGCCTTTCGCCGCCTCAGTTTTCCCGAATATGATGCAAAACTGCTGATAATGCGAACACATCATCATCACTGTCCAAACTAGCAGCTATTTCGATGAACAGGTACGACCTTGATCTTCGATTCAAACCGGTCGGCTAAATAAAGTCGGGGAATGTGTGGCAGTGCACATGTTTTTGCAGTCCGGTCCGATCACACTCCGATTCGAAACTGCTCGAGAATCGGCCTCAAAATCGGGCATGTGTGGTGGGGCCTTTAGTGCCACTAATAACACATTCAGCAGGTTCAGTCCAAATGTTCAAATTGACGAGTTATCCTCCAAACCGCCAGTCAGCTACAGCTGTGTAGAAAGACCAATCACAGTTCCCAACTTTAGATCAATATCCATACCGAAAAGGTTATTGCCAAACCCCGAAGAAAAAACAAACAACCCCCCCACAAAAAAAAAAAAAAAAACACAAAAAAAAAAAACAAACAAAACAAAAACCAAAACCACATGCTGGTAAGAAAGAAAAAGCACGCTTAGAAAGGACGATTAGGACACAAGTCAATGAACAAATTGTGTTTTGACTTTATTTCTTTCCAAGTGTGTTTTCTTTTGAATTATAATTCAAGAATGGTGCCGAAATAGCCTAGGTGCCGAGCTATTTTAGCACCACACTTGAACCGTCACGGTCTACCCTCAACCTCTTGAAGCAAACGTCATGATGGTTCAGTAACTCATTCAGACCCGACACACCACATCAAGACATGGATCGAGCATGATAGTTCAAGGGTGGTGCCAGAATATCTTGGCGCCCATAGGCGCCAAGCTATTCTGGTACCATCCTTGAACTATCATGCTCGATCTTTCTCTAGAATTGTAATACAGTCTTTCAGAGGGCAACTTCAAAATTTGGGGATTTCGGTCTTGCGGTAGAACGCGTTAACCTTGTTTGTGTACTGCTGTTGTCTTGATGTTGTAGAAATAATTGAGTGTGCCAGCAAGCCTTGCAAGAACGGTGGAACATGTAAAGATGGTGTCGACAATTACACGTGCAGCTGTCGTACTAATTATCACGGTGAAAACTGTGAAGGTAATTTAGCCCTAGGGTTTCTATGGACCAGTCACCTTATTCGCGATTCTCCGAAATATGTATGAGGTCAAGGGCTCAGGAAGCCTCGCTTTTCATTTTATGGTTCACGTGCGAAGCAAAAGTGAGTTTATGATTTGGGCTAGTGGTGGTCTGTCCGTCGGCCGTTGTCCGTCCACCGTCATCCGTCGTCCGTGGTAAACTTTAACGTTGGCATTTTCTCAGAGACTATTCAAGCCATAGTCTTCAAACGTGGCCCAAGGATACTTTGTGGCAAAACCTTTCTAAACATAGCAATTTGAGTGACCTCTCCCAAAGGTCAAGGTCACATGGGTTCAGGAAATAGGTCACAAATATCTATATTATTTGGACAAAATGTATGTTTTCTCAAATACTATTCACAACGTTAAACCCAAACTTGGTACAAAGATACCTGATGTTAAGATCTTTTAATGTATACTAAATTGGTTGACCCCTCGGAAAGGTCAAGGGTCACAAGAGATCGGGAAATAGGTAAAAAATAGCCATATTTTGAAAAAGAAATGTTTTTTTCCCCTCAAATACTAGTTACAACATTAAACCCAAACTTGATACAGAGATACCTGGTGGTAAGACCTTTCAATGCATACTAATTTGAATAACCCATCGGAAAGGTCAAGGGTCACAAGAGATCAGGAAATAGGTCACAAATAGCCTTTTTTCGGACAAAAATTGTTTTTATTTTCAAATACTCTTTACGACTTCCATCCCAAACCTAGTACAAAGATACCTGATGGTAAGATCTTCCTATGCATGCTAACGTGGACGTCCCTTTGGAAAAGTCAAAGGTCACGAGATCAGCAAATCATGTCTATTGTTTGGCAGAATGTTTATTTTTCGGGAATTTTGCAAACTTTTCAACCAAATGCAGCAGAACGGAAGCTGATGATAAGACCTTTCTATGCACACTAATTTGGTTCACTACTCACAAAGGTCAAGGATGATGTTAGTTGACAAACGTGAAAAATGCGTAATAATTTCGGGTGTGACGTTATATTGAGAGCCATGTCACTGCAGGGCACGAGTCGAGGAGAGATATTGCATTTTGGAATAATAATAAAAAGGAAATTGCAAACATCACATCGAAATTATAGGTCGCGGCGACCCAGACAATGCCCAGTAAGCAACGGCCAACTGGACAATGTAAGCCTTAGCACAGCCGTGCTGGGGCCAACTAATGCTGGCGTCGGCCCGAGGACCTTTAGCTTACCAACTGATTTTCCCTCACGTCTCTGTAAATTCAGCGCTGCAAATGACGCGATCACGAACAACCTGGTCAGTCTGTCTGTGTGGCTCCAGTCTGCCACGATATACTGAGGCTGATCTCACTAATAAACATGGTTATGCTCCCCCCTCCCCCACAAGCTGGATAGTGTTCAGTTTTTCTGAGCTGTCAAGTGGTTGAATGTCGGCAGACTACATTTTAACCCGTTAGTAGCCCCAAGGTCCCATTTCACACATTTTGGAGGTGTTGTCTAACGACTATGTGCCAGTTGTAGGAGGTGGATTGATCATGATAATTCAAGGGTAGTGCCAGATGAGCTTGGCGCCTGAAGGCGCCAAGCTCATCTGGCACTACCCTTGAATTATCATGATCAATCCATCTCCTGCTGCAGGGTCCTGAGGATAAAAGGGTTAACCGCACTCTTGCCGGTACCAGTGAAGTTTCGGTTGCAACGAACAACTCCCAACAACGAACTACAGAGAAGTCAACGTGGATAACCAGCAGAGAAGTCAACGTGGATAACCAGCAGAGAAGTCAACGTGGATAACCAGCAGAGAAGTCAACGTGGATAACCAGCAGAGAAGTCAACGTGGATAACCAGCAGAGAAGTCAACGTGGATAACCAGCAAGAAGTCAACGTGGATACCAGCAGAGAAGTCAACGTGGATAACCAGCAGAGAAGTCAACGTGGATAACCAGCAGAGAAGTCAACGTGGATAACCAGCAGAGAAGTCAACGTGGATAACCAGCAGAGAAGTCAACGTGGATAACCAGCAGAGAAGTCAACGTGGATAACCAGCAACAAGTTGGTCACTGACCCGCCGTGCCTTGGCTGTCGTTCATTGTTGGGAGTTCGTTCGTCGCAAACGAAACTTCACTACTCACCGGCAAGAGTGCGGTCGAAACGTCGTCTGCCGACATTCAACCAACTGGCTGCTCGGTCATAAAAGTAAACACTGCCCAGCTGCGAGAGACATAGACCCTCGTGAGCCCCCGCAGTTGCTGGGGAATCGCGAGAACCTAGTATGCCTCTTGCTAAACATCACTTTGAACCCATGCTTCTGGGACGTCTTGGACTCTTAGGCATTTATTTAACTCATTCTACCCCAGACACACCACAGCAAGATATGGATCGACCATGATAGTTCAAGGGTGATGCCAGAATAGCTTGGCGCCTATGGGCGCCAAGCTATTCTGGCATCACCCTTGAACTATCATGGTCGATCTGTGTCCTGCACTGGCAATGCGGTCTTCAGAGGACAACGGCAACATTTGGGGATTTCGGTGTTGGGGTAGAATGAGTTAACCAAGAGGGTGAGTGTAAATTAGAGAAACGCAATCTGCGCCAGCTCAGTGGCAGTGAATGGGTGACTTGTTGCACTTTAACCCTTTGGGTTTCGGTGGCGGTGTTCGTCGCGACGATTCCTGCAGGAAACCGCGACAAAAACTGCTACGACAGTCATAGTGTTATTGGCACTACCGCTGTATCACTTTCCATTGGCACGTGAGCCATCATGTACCTGCTATGTACGTTGTTTGTTTTGTTGTTGTTTTTTTTGTTTTTCTTTTTGGTTGTTGTTGTTGTTTTAAAGCTAATCTTGTGTTAATACACTCCTTTAAAAGGAGATCCCACATTGCAGTTCTATGGCAGAGCCAGATTAGCTCAGCGCCTGCAAGCTAATTGGAACTATTATCCATCTCTCGAAATTGGTATGTATGTCCTTTGAGGACGCCTTCTAGCAGGTTTCTACTGCTGCTAGGTCTTTGATGGGTTGATGGAGCGACACACATATAATAATATCATATAGTTCCACTGACATTTTTTTGCGTTTGTACAGACTACGACAACTGTGCTGAGAGGCCGTGCAAGAATGGTGGTACATGTACTGATACTCCCGACTATTGGGAGGAGAGGTACGAGTGTACTTGCCCTTCCTGGCTGACAGGCATCAACTGTGAGGCAGGTGTGTCAGTAGAACCTTTAATCAGAAGTTGGTCTATTGAAGCAATCAGTTATTTAACCCCTTCCCTGCCAACAGACGTACATTTTGTTTCTCAGTAAAATCTGTGTTCACTGAATAACCAAAAGCCGCGAGCGTCTAAAGAACGTGGATGCAAATTGGTTCCAGCAAAAGGCATAGGTCCTCATGAGCCCCCGCAGCCGCGGGGGCTCATGAGGATCTGTGCGTCTTGCTGTTAGATCGCGTTCACTTTTTTTTTCCGGCAATGACGGTGCTAAAAGATCAGGCGAAGATGCAATATCCGTACATAATGAGATTATTCGGTGTTTAATTTTACCCGTTTAACGGCACAATGTTAGGTCCCCCGGCGGTGCAGAGGTTAAGGACGTAAGCTACTGTTTCAGATGCCATCAACCAGTGCGGCAGTAGTCCTTGTAAACCCTGGTCCACTTGCATCGACGAAGAGTTTGGCTACTGGTGCTCATGCCCCCCAGGCATGAAAGGACAGCACTGCGAGACGGGTAAATTTCCCCCTTCCCACCTCCATCCCCACTATCCTGTCCTCCCATTGTGCAAGCAGCCAGCCCGGTAATGTCAACAGGTTCAGGTGTGTAAGGAGGAATCACCGGGCTAATGTGGTTGGCCACTCGTACATGTCAAGGCTCAAGGGAGGGCGACTAATTTAACCCAATCATCCCTAACGCACTACAGCAAAAGACGTGTCGATCATGATAATTCAAGGGTAGTGCCAGATTAGCTTGGCGCCTGTCGGTGCCAAGCTAATCTGGCACTGCCCTTGAATTATCAAATTCGATCCATCTCCTGCAATACGTGCATAGTCGTTAGATGACGCCTCCAAAATTTGGGAAATACGTGCGCTGGGCTGAATGAGTTAATAACAAAAGGAACATGCATGTATTATGTCCCGACATGGAATATTGTACATGCTATTGTCATTGAAACAGGAGTGACCTGTCGTCAGAAAGGCCAAGGTCACAAAAGGTCAAATAAAGGATGCAGGTCAGTCACGCACTTGACCCACGCAGCCGTTTTCGTTCTTTTTCCCGCTGAAGACGGCAAACCGTAGGATGACAGTCCGGCGTCGGACTTTTCTACTCCACCGTTATTTGGGGCGGACCGTCGGTTTTTTTTTTTCTCCGGGTACTCCGGCTCTTCCTCCCCCTTCACTTTGGTATCAGTTTCAGCCAACTTAATCAAATTTCAAATACAAAACGATTTGAATTTTAAAAAAAACAAAAAACCCCAAGTAGCTCGTTTGAGCTTGCCCTCAGCACCACCAGAATGTTCTGTGTTTACGTACAGTATGTGAGTGAATGCGCGTCATTCACGTGAGCGTGCTTGTTGGGTTTAGTTCGTGGCTACATTCTGCGCATTGAGTAATATTATAAATATGAGAAATGCGCCATATAAATACCATGTAATAATAAATAATAATAATGACACTGCTCCTGTTACATCGGTGGTGGCATGCGCAAGGGTGTTAACACCTTCATTACCGAGAAATTAACTAAACACTAGACATCTGCAAGAAGTATAGATCCTCATGAGCGCCCGGGGGCTCATGAGGATCTATACCTCTTGCTGAAACCACTCTATGTGTCCATTGGACGGTTGTGACTTTCGGTCGTTGAATGAACAAAGATTTTAGAAAACCAAACATACGTCCAGTGGCAGGGAAGGGGTTAATCAAAACGGCATTTCCGTCAAGAATGCAAGGGCAGGTGGAAAATTGGCAGGTCAGACCTTTAGCACCCAGGGGCGGATCAGTTACCTCGAGGGGGGCGGGAGGGGGTTCCAACTTTTTCTTTGGGACCTTTAACTTGACACAAAAGGCCTCCCCGACGCTAGACCTTTTTCCGGTGGCCGAAAAATGAAAAAAAAAAAAAAAGAAGAAAAAAAGTGTGTGTGTGTGTGTGTGTGTGTGTGTGTGTGTGTGTGTGTGTGTGTGTGTGTGTGTTTGTGTATGTGTGTGTGTGTGTGTGTGTGTGTGTGTGTGTGTGTGTGTGTGTGTGTGTGTGTGTGTGTGTGTGTAAACTCGCCCAAAAATCAAGGGGAGGGAGGCGAGTGGGTGTTCCAAACACCCCCAAAAGGGACTTTGTTATAACATTTTAAACAAATTTGGGTCTTGGGGGGGGGTGGCGGAGGTGGTGGTGGTGGGGGGGGGGGAGATCCGGAACCCTAGGATCCCCTCCCTCCTCCCCCAGATCTGCCCCTGGTACGTTTGGCACCAGAAGGAACCTTCCAGTGCAATTCGTACCATAGAGCCTTCCACATAATCGTTAACCAATTTGGTCTTCAATGCCACAACATACTGTACTGAGGAACTGTAGGTCATAGGACTAACGCGTGTTGGCAGTTACAGTACACTTACAGTGATGCCAACAAGTTTCATAAAAAATATTTTAAAAAGATCTTTAGCCCTTCGGCTGTCCGTAGCGATTTTTGTCGAGGTGATTCCTGCAGACATCCCAATTTTTAATTTTTATTTTTTAAAATCCTAAGTAATCCGGTGTTTTCAGCAAAAATGTCTCTTAGTGTTGATTTAGTCACAATATCATATGTCAGCCCACACCGGCAAGCAGAGTACAATCTCAACCAATAACAGAAATACCAGAAATGGCCAGTTTGTTATGGGTAGCGTTGTATTTACATCAAATAAACTCTAAGGGTTTTGCGTAGGCTCAGAAACGATTTTGTGACAGTCCGAATACACACTGAAAAGTCTGCTAGTAGATCAATTATCATTCTGTTTCGATTATTACCTCTTAACCCATTCAACCCTGACGGTTTACAGCAGGAGATGGGTCGGCGCCAAGCTAATCTGGCACTACCCTTGAATTATCATGGTCGATCCATCTCCTGCAACTTGTGCATAGTCATTAGATGACGCCTCCAAAATTTGGGAAATACGGCCTTCGGGCTGAATGAGTTAACAATGGACGAGTGTCTGCGAGAACTGAAACCTGTTTGGACGTAAACGTACAGACTCGGCAAAACGTTGACATGATAAAACTTTAGCAGTTTCAGGCTGCATGGTGTGCTTGTCACACGCAGTGTCAGTTACATCACAAAGCACCAGATATGGTTTTGGTTTTGTTTCTTTTCTATATGTAGAAAATCATTAACTCACTTAATAAAAGATATCTTCGGAAAACAAATCACAACCGTTTCATAAGTAAATGGCACACCTGTCTGCTCAAATTAAAAAATAAACAAGGTCTGAATAATCAACTAGGCTTAGAGTTAGGAAACGGCGCAGGACAGTGTCTTTTGAACGTGGAATCAAATAAAAACTTAACCCGTTCAGCGCCACTTGACTATAGACTCTGTTTCTGCAATCTTCGTTAACTCATTCTACCCCAAGACCGAAATCCTTAAATTTTGCCGTTGTCCTCGGAAGACTGCATTGCAGTGCAGGACACAGATCGACCATGATAGTTCAAGGGTGATGCCAGAATAGCTTGGCGCCCATAGGCGCCAAGCTATTCTGGCATCACCCTTGAACTATCATGGTCGATCCTCATCTTGATGTGGTGTGTCTGGGGTAGAATGGGTTAATTCAACACCAAGAAACCTCAGCTGTCCCAGGAACGTGGATTCAAAGTGGTGTCAGCAAGAGGTGTCATGAGCAACTGCGGGGGCTTATGAGGATCTAGACCTCTTGCAGTTGAGTGGTGTTTAATTTGTTTGGAACGGGTTACGGTTTTATGAAGGGCGATGACTCGATGTTGGACAAACCCTCAAAACTGTTTACGTGTTTGTCCAGAGTTAAGTGATTTTCTGTAGTAGGTAAACTATTACAAAATATGTTGTAGATATCGACGAATGTGCCAGCATGCCCTGTGTGAACGGAGCGACTTGTGAGAATCTGCACAACGGGCACCAATGTATCTGTCCACCTGGACGGGCGGCCCCTTTCTGTGAAGGTAACGACAGACGACTAAATGAGTGACTGAGTACGTTAATGCAGGTGTGTGGGGGCACTTGTTTAGAGGGGAGGAGTGAGTAATTGAGGGAGGGAGGGACGGACGGAGGGAAGGAAGGAAGGAAGAGAGGATTGAGTGAGTGCGCGTGGGTGAGTGAGTTAGTGACCGAGTATCTTTAGTTTGTTTGTTATTTTGCAGAAATTAACGAGTGCGAAAGTGAACCCTGCCAAAACGACGGCTCGTGTACAAATGGCCCAAACGCCTACACATGTACCTGTCCAGATAACTTCACTGGAGCGTCATGCGAATATAGTACGTTCTGATGCATATTGTCAACAAAAGTTTGATTACATTTTATATCATAGGCACATTATCATCACTTTCTTGACCCACAAACAAACAAACCTCGTCATTTCCCATGTTTCAGTGTGATATCCGGACCCCCCCCCCCACCCCCCCGTTACAAACGAAGTTGACAGAATGTTTACACGATATTTTTATCATACCATCTTGCAGTACACCGTTTAACCCTTTGCGTGTCCGTATCGGTTTCCTACAGGAATCATCGCGACAAAAACCTATACGGACACGCAAAGGTTAACCCCTCCACCGCGGTGAACAAGCCCCGGGGGGGGGGGGGGGGCGGGGGGGGGCTCATGGGGATTTGTGCCTCTTGCCACTCCAAGGTTCTTTCTGCCTATAGTTGGTACCCATTTACATTTGTGTTTTTCACGCAAGCGGACGTCCGGCGGACATGACTGCGCAGTCGCCGTTTCAGACGAGCATTTCGCGGTCACTGCCGGCAGCAAAGGGGTTCACCCATTCAGCCCGACGCACGTATTTACCAAGTTTTGGAAGCGTCATCTAATGACTATGCACCAGTCGCAGGAGATGGATCGACCATGATAATTCAAGGGCAGTGCCAGATTAGCGTTTCAGACGAGCATTTCGCGGTCACTGCCGGCAGCAAAGGGGTTCACCCATTCAGCCCGACGCACGTATTTACCAAGTTTTGGAAGCGTCATCTAATGACTATGCACCAGTCGCAGGAGATGGATCGACCATGATAATTCAAGGGCAGTGCCAGATTAGCTTGGCGCCTGTCGGCGCCAAGCTAATCTGGCACTGCCCTTGAATTATCATTGTCGACCCATCTCCTGCTGTATTGCGTCAGGGGTGATTGGGTTAACTGAAAAATCACTGCTTCGTGTATGTCGGTGCAAAACCTCTCACGATCCACGTTACAGCGTACAGCTGGTCTGCGATTTTGGACCTTATGTCTACAAGCATTAAAGTCCAAAAGCCGCACAGACCAGCACACACACGTTGATCCGAGGCCACATTTTCTAACTTCGCGTAGAATTTCCGGGAGAGCCGGATCACACCTGCCCCACGTACATAACGGAGCACAATCGCCTGCTGTGCGGCTGCATCACGACCGACTGGGGCGTACCGCGAGCGGTTTTGCAATGGACAGAATCCGGTGATGTCAAAACAACTCTGGACCTACGTGTAAGTATTGAAAATTGAGAGTTTGCGTGGCGTTTATCTTTTTACAGAATGCAGACCAAAACTGAAGGTGACTGCCAAGCGTGTAAAAAGCAGAGAATAATCCAACGAAGAAAGAAACACGCTTAGAAAAGACAGTTACAACACACATTTATTGATATTTCGGGTGAAAACCCTTGTTCAAAATTTCTGGTGAAACCCCTTTTTGACTCAAGTGCGAAGCAGAAGTGAGTCTATGTTCTGTGCCAGTGGTTGTCCGTCCGTCGTCCGTCTGCGGTCAGAAATACCTTATGGTTAGACCTATATATGCATATTAATTTGGATGACCCCCTCGGAAAAGTCAAGGGTCACACGAGGTCGGCAAATGTGTGTGAATGCCAATTTTTTTTTATATATCGAGCTGCAGTTATTATCAACATTTTTGCTAACTTCTCAATCAAATTAGGCACACTGGTAACTGATGATAAGACCTTTCTATTCATAATAATGTAGTCGACTTATCACAAAGGTGAAGAGTAACGGGGGTTTGACAGACGTGTGAAAACAATTAATGCTTACATTTTAAGAAAACATGTATTTTGCTGGCGCAGAAGCCATCCCTTTACTTATTGTCACAAAGGTCACACGTATGTTAATCGGTCACACACGTGAGCCATAAGAGCTTTGCCTTTCTTGTTTTGTTTGTCTATTTTGAAAAAAAGGTTTTCACCTGAAATATGAATAAATTGTGTTGTAAATGTATTTTCTAAGTGGGCTTCTCTATTCGCTGGGTAATTGTCCATCCGTTACAGAGAATAACCCAGCGAAGAGAGAAACACACCTAAAAAAAAGACAGTTACAGCACTGTTGCGTTGGTACTGTCTTTTCTAAGAGTGTTCCTTTTTTGTCGGGTCATTCTAGGCATCTTACACGCTTGGCAATCATCTTTTTTGTCTGGATTTCGTTTATCTTTTTCCAGTAGACCGCTGTGCAGTTCCGCACTTTAAGAACCCATTCAGCCCTGACGCTACAGCAGGAGATGGATCGACCATGATAATTCAAGGGTAGTGCCAGATTAGCTTGGCGCCTGTCGGCGCCAAGCTAATCTGGCACTGCCCTTGAATTATCATGGTCGACCCATCTCCTGCAACTGGTGCATAGTCATTGTACAACGCTTCCAAAAGTTTAGAAATGCGGCCATGCCATTGTGTTCGTCGTATGCACGTAGCACTTTCGGTGCTTCAAAGTAAGTTTTTTTGGGGGCTCAGATTCATCAGTTGGGCGAGTCACGTCCGTCGTTTAACCCATTGTGTCCCAACGCCTCCACAATTTGGGAAATACGGCCGTCGAGCTGAATGAGTTAATATGACACAATGAGCGAAAACCCATCATCGAGTTCTTGAATACCATCGGCCTGATCGAACATTTTTTTCGTATAAAGGTCGAGACTGTTAGCATTGCGTGGTAGGGCTTTCAGCAGTGCGTTGAGGCTTCACATGTATAATCTGGAGATCGTCAGCGCTCCAAGGTCACACATCGTGACAGGTCACGTTATACATTTAAATTGGAGAGTTCAGGCACTTACTGCCTGAACTGCCCAATTCGAATATGTAACATGACCTGTAGAGATTCGCTGTCATGATGGATTTCGTGCATGCGCAGCGCGCATTTCCGAAACTCGAGTAAACAAACGACTACAGGCCACGCCGGGACCGCAGTGCCGTTTCTGTACTGTCCAGTCTCTTAGCCTTAGTCAGTCCCAGTCATCCCCTAATTTTTCAATTCCCTAAAAAAAAAACCACTACAGCCCACCAGCTGCACATTTGCCATGCACAAAATAAAAAAAAAAACCAACAACAGCACATGACCCGTCTCATTTCTTGGCTATGAAACTGGTTCCTTACCAACCCCACACCCAAGCACAGCTGAAATCAGCGTGCCCCTCAAATCACTACGTCAAAGGCAACTCAACATAGGCCCACATTTGTCCACTGGATAAGCTCAGGATGGTATGAATCAAAGCACCAAACATGTCTCCTCTCAGCTAACCACAAATTTCCAGCAAATTCCAACATTCAGCACAACGGCAAATTTTCAAACAAGGCAAAAATTATTTTTTAAAAACACGGGGCCTCTAAGAGGACTGTGTTATTAAAAATAACTTTTTGCCCTGTTTGAAAATTTGTAGTAGGGCTAATTGTTGGAATTTGCTGGAAATTCAAAAATAAATAATAATTTAAAATAAAATAAATGACTTGTTCACTGTGTAAAGCTCATTTGAGTGCATTGTTATGGCAATATCAGTTGCGGATTCTGCTGTAATTGTCATGAGGGATGTCTCTGGCGTCTATTCTGAGCCAAACACAAGCACTTTTACACTGTCTAAAGCTCATTTGATTGCAGTGTTATGGCAACATCAGTTGCGGCCAGTAGTACAGGCTTTTACAGGAGTGTTCACAGGTTTGGCACACACATGCCTCCTTCATTTGCAACATGAGTTGAGATATTTTGAGACTCTGTTTTATATAAAAATGAACTGTACATAATCATTTTTCTCTGCTACCTCCTAAATAAGCACTCCAGACACTTGTTTGGGTATGCGGTGTGTCCCACGTAGCATAGTTTTGGCTGTTTTGTGTAGTCTTTTGCACAGTAGACATAATGTTTAAATTGCAGAGCTGTTTCATGACCCCTTTTGCCTGAGGAAAAGATTGCAAGCAGCATATAGGGCATGGCAGCTGGTTACAGGCCTCTTCCTGCTTCAGTGTTGTCACCAGACAACAGGGTCAATGAGGATGCCTGGGCGTTGTCTTTTTGGCTGCCCTGAGGTACACAAAGAAATGGTCTTGAAATGAAAAAAGCTCATTTTTCATCATTGTCAGTGTTACTTTTTTCAGTTGTCCAGCCCACCAGAAATCAGTTTGACTGTATTGCATGTGTATGTAAACTTGGAAAAACAGAAAAATTAGGGGGGAGGGGGGGGGGGGGAATGGAAAATTATGAAAAAAAAACCCAACCACTTTCATGTGCCTGTGTCTCAATGCAACATTTCTGAGAATCAGATATATTACTTGATGCACATGCCAATTTTGGAGGCATTCTGACCATATCTAGTCTGTTTATCATGGCATCAGATATGCATGATCCAAAACATCAACAGAAGAGTGAACGCCACAACAACGCGCTTCACATAATGGGCCATAACATAAAGATGCAGCAACATTCAATGGTGTCACTTTGAGGTTGACTTAGCTAGTGTCTAAGGATTGTACTGATGGCAGATTGAGTGGTGTTCAGGTGGGACAGTTTCTCTGACAGCGATCCGTTTAATGCCGGCGGCCATGCACTAAATCGGAAGAGGGGGGGGGGGGAGGCGGGGGGAGGGGGGAGTGGGGAAGGCAAACGAGGACGTATATAATAACGGAACACACATCTGGCATATTGAATGCTTTTCACAGTCTAGCTAGCACGTGTGTTCTGGCTGTAGGCAGAAACAATGAACAATACTGTTCCATTTTCTTGAAAACATGAATTCTAATAGCTGCATTATGAATGTAAGTTTAACACATTCTACCCCAGGACCGAAATCCCCCAAATTTGAAGTTGCCATCTGAAGGACTGTATTACAATTCTAGAGACAGATCGATTGTAATAGTTCAAGGGCGGTGCCAGAATAGCTTGGCGCCTTGAACTATTATGCTCGATCCATGTCTTGCTGTCGTATGTCAGGGCTGAATGTGTTGATGAGTAAGCCACATTATGTAGCGTTTAACCCCTTCCTTGCTAACGGACGTACATTTTGTTTCTAAAATCCGCTGTGTTCACGGAACGACCAAAAGCCACAACTGTCCAAAGGACATTGACACAACGTGGACTCAGCAAGAGGGCATAGCTCCTCATGAACCTCCGCAGTCGCGGGGGCCTTATGAAGATCTATACCTCCTGCCGTTAGATCGCGTTCGCTTTTTCTCAGTGGTGGAGGGGTTAATGAGGTTCGGGAGCGGTCCTTTGAATTTAATCAAGTTCATATCTTCCACGTACCCAACCGACTGACAGACACGCATAATTATGAGGAACCTATTTTTATATTAACCCATTCACTGCCACTGGACGCAACATTATGTCTTTAAAAGCAGGACAAATTCTACACCGAATAATCTGATAAGGAACACGGATGTGAATAGGCTCAGCATGACTGAGGCAAAGAACCTCATTAACCATCGCATCTGCGTGGGCTTAGGAGGTTCTTTGCCTGTTGCCGCTGTTGTGTTGTCGCATTTTCCCGGCAGTGAAGGGGTTAAACAATCCGGTAGATGTCACAAAAATTCGTGCGGATCTTTGTTGCTTACGAGGCAGACGGTGCGGAGGGAGGAAGCAGGGAAGACGTACACGTGCAGGCAGTCGTGGGCGCCACCCGGCATTGCTGAGTTGGTGAAAGAAACATTGTACACACTGCAAGTGGCGTGTAAGATTCAATAGAGTTAACCCTTTGGCTGTGGGTAGCGCTTTTTGTCGCGATGATTCCTGCTACCCACAGTGGAGAATGGGGTGGGTGCGTGCGCCGTGCGTGCGTGGGTGCGTGCGTGCGTGCGTGCATGAGAGAGAGAGAGAGAGAGAGAGAGAGAGAGAGAGAGAGAGAGAGAGAGAGAGAGAGAGAGAGAGAGAGAGAGAGAGAGAGAGAGAGAGAGATCAGAACTCAGAAAAGTGTATTGTGAGGCCTAGAACATTGTGCTGGTGTTAAAGTACATGTAAAGTGTGTGTGTAGTAATTATGTCAGATATGTATAGTCTTGACAAATTGTTATTTCATGTACAGGCCGGAGTTCTGAGTTCTCTCTCTCTCTCTCTCTCTCTCTCTCTCTCTCTCTCTCTCTCTCTCTCTCTCTCTCTCTCTCTCTCTCTCTATATATATATATATCTATATATATATATATATATATATATATATATATATATATATATATATATATATATATATATATATATATATATATATATATATATATCTCACTGTATTTAGTGGACTGTATATTTTGTATCACTGTGCTTTGGTGTCCCTGTTCTATGTATATTTTGTACTTAGCTAGTCGTAGTTGTAGCAACGGCAGGTACGAAAAATGATATAGCCACTGACTGTGTTAATATCTTCACCGTTGTAAAATAAAGATTCATTGATTCATTAATTCATTGATTCACTCTCTCTTACTCCATTTCCCAAAACCGAGAATCGACATCTTCAAATCTAGCATATCATTTTCCAGTGCTAAGTCATGAAACAACTTGCCCTCTCATATAAAGTCTATTTCAAAGTTGTCTATCTTCAGAGCTCGCGTCCATAAATATCTGCTGTCGTTGTGAATGTTCTATCATTCTGCTCAGTACGTTGCTCCAGCACAGCGTACATGTTAGTCCATAAGCTAGGAAGATCTACCGTGCACCCCCCCCCACCCCCCCAGTACTCAATAAGATGGGTTTCAAAGTGTTCCTTAGTATGTCCTGAGATGTTTAAGCCATGTTCCCCGAAAATCCTTAGGAACACACCAGAGATATAGCCGATGGCGCAAGGGTACCCCCATTCACGCTCTTCGCAGGTGCTAAAATGAGGTTGAGAAACATTTTCCTCTAAATAAATCAGAATTCATTCCAGAAGCCCAAATCAGGTAATATTATGTCAAGGCACACCTTCTGCATCCTCTGCAAAAAACAGAATGAAAAATTATTGAATCTCTGGCTCACAGTGAAGGTATTTGTGCACCCAGTAAAGGACCATTTCCGCGAAATCGCAAAAAAAAAAAAAAAGACAAAAATAATGTGTCAGATGCCTTCAGACATTTTCTATAGCACTGACAGTCCATTTGTAGGTTTACATCATTAAAACAGATGTCACAATTATTATAAACTTGACTAGGTGATGCTGTGATCACTGTGAGTGCCACAGTGGTTGATTTTGTATCCCTACCCCCAAGTTGTAAAAATACACAAAATTAATTAGAAAAAATTGCTCAAGTTATCCCATTTTATTTTGACCTCTCTTTACCTATTGAGTTTCAATAATGTGAGCATAAAGTGCAAGAAAATGAGGAAAGTCGGCATCCTTTACGGTATGTTCGTGGTGAATGATAGCTTTTTACCATTTAAAATTGCCAAATTGGGAAACGTACATTGTTTCTGATGCCCTCAGAAATTGTGTATACAACTGATAGGTCTTTTTTTTTAGGTTTTATTGTTTAGGATAGAGTACCACAGTTACTCCCAACCTGATTTTATGATGCTGTGATGCATTTAGGGGCCACAGTGGCTGAATCTGCTGCCCTACCCCCATTTTACCTGTACGCAAAGGAACGAAAAATGATAACAATTGCTCCTCTGATTAAATATTTTTGTTGCCAGTTTTCTTAACAAAATATGTATGTTGAGCATAAACATTTGTGATCATTTCATTAGTTTCAATTTGACCCATCGATTTAATTGTAATTCTTTTTATTTAAGGCATGCTTAACAGGGGCTGCCGCTGAAGCTTCTATCGTCTGCACATTCAGCACTCTTGTCAAACTCGGGGAAGGTGTACCTCAGGGAGATGTTGTGTCTGATGCTGTTTTTGGTCTACATTAATGACATCAGTACAACAGTACCAAGGTTCGTCTTGAACATCCTCCATGCAGATGACTTTGCAGTGTGGAGCGCAGCAGAACATAAAGAAATAGCATCCTCCAGAATCCAGGATGCTGCCAATAGAGTCAGCAGCTGGACTGAAAGAGGCCACTCAAACTGAGCCAGACCATCTCTTTCAATCAGACGGAAGAGGTCACCTCAAAACTGGAGACCTTCCAGTACCAAAGACAGACAGGCCAACTTTACTGGCAACAAATAAATTACTGGATTCACGTGGAGGCATAAAGAAATAGCATCCTCCAGAACATAAAGAAATAGCATCCTCCAGAATCCAGGATGCTGACTATAGAGTCAGCAGCTGGACTGAAAGAGGCCACTCAAACTGAGCTAGACCATCTCTTTCAATCAGATGGAAGAGGTCACCTCAAAACTGGAGATCTTCCAGTACCAAAGACAGACAGGCCAACTTTACTGGCAACAAATAAATTACTGGATTCACGTGGAGGCCTCACATTGAAACCATGGAAGCTAGAGCTGCAAAAAAGAAAGAGAGTCTCTGATGAAGAACTGGTGGGGACCACATTGGCGCAAATTACAGCATCCTGGCACAAGCAAACACCTGCCCGGTCAGACCAGTTGTGCGGTACCAAGATACATCGACAACATGAAACACTGCCTGAAACCCAAAAAGCCAGGCTTGACAAGATGCAGAACATGGGTCATTCTCATGATGCAGTGACATTCTTAGAGCCATCTGGAGCACCCCAATTTAGGAAATGGAGGACATTGGAGCCACTGGAATGCAGAACAGCACACACGATGAAGAGACTTACTAAACACCGACAGCATGGGAGACTACAGGAGCAGACCAAGAACCGTCAGAAATGCCCAATCTGAACTGCCAACTGAAGGTCCTGCAAAGGGCTAACACTGACGTCCTGGAACCAAGCCCAAAGATGTGTGAACAGCTCCCTTCAGATACCTGGACATCTCGAAAGAGCCTTCAAGACAACATAATGTTCCAGGACTCTTTGCCAAAGGTCGCGGCACTGCACAAAGCCATCTTGCTGAAGGTTGTGCACAAGCGCTACCCTCACAGCAGCTGTGATACCACACAAGATGCCGTGTTGAATGAAGGAAGTGGCGTGTACATCTGTTGTGCAGACCGCACTACTACCTCCCTCTCCTTACCAGCTAGCGGCAGCAGCTCCAACTATCGTACAGATCTGCAGGTGCTCAACACAGCAGCAGAGCACTAGCTAGGGAAAGGCAGCAGCTTGATCCACTGATCTCACCAGGAAGCTTCAAGATAGACTGGATGCCCTGTCCACAAAATAGTGCTGCAGTGGATTCCAGTGCATTCTGGACTAGCTGGGAATGGAGACACTACAACAACAAAGTGATTGGCAAAAGCAGAATGGCGGCTGCAGCCCGTGGGCAGATGACATCAACAAGCTGAACAGGGAGAGCCAGGCCACCATCTTTCATCTACACACTGATTACTCTGGACTGGGTCCATCCAGAAAAGCAGGAACGTTTCACAAACCCAAACTGAAGCCTGAAGCTTTACACACTTTAATCAGATCACTCTGTATCAGCAATTATTTGAAGCTTCCGTGCCTAATGCGTGAAGAGATACCAAAATAAAAGAACGCTTAGTGAATGGCGGACTTCGGTAGAAGCGTAAACAACCAATCAGAATGTTCGCCATGCAGTCACTTTATGATCAGAGCTAAATATAGATCACTTGCAACAAGCGTCAGCATGATCGTTTGCAATGGGAATAGTCACAAATTGAGGGAGAAAAAAAAAAAGAAGTAGACAAAAGTTTGCCAGTACGTTGTCATTTTTTTTACAAACTTTCACAGACTTTAAGGAAAAGGACTGAAATTGACAGACTTTCCAGGGCCCTCAAAAAGCCTTGCCATTTTTTTTACAACTTTCACAAATGTTCACAGACCGTAAGGACCCTGCTGAACTCACCTCGTGAGACTGGGTCATGTGGAAACAGCCCTATGCGAATTTGGCGCAGAAAATCGGTCTCATTAGCACATTCTCCAAACATGTCCATACAGAGAAGCGGTCTGCTGGCAGTTCTGACCAGAAGACACGCCCCTATACACCAAACTCTGAAAACATGCTGCCTAGCTCTTGACAGCTCACTTATTGGCAGCCAGAACAATATAAGATTTAAAGACGGCCATAAAAAAGATTGAACGTTGCAGAAGGTGGAAGTGGAGATCTCGTGGTCGACATGTGGAAACTAAGTATTTTTGATAACATTGTTTTAGCTATTAGGAACCATGAAACTTTATTACGCATATTCATATTTACACATTTCTAGATAAAAATAAATGAAAGGAAAAGGGGAGACCTTACTAGACCCGCCTTACGCTAGGTAAAATATCACCTAAAAGACCAGCCAGTTAAAAATAGTTACAATTAAATTGACGGGTTACATTGAAATTAATGAAATGATCACAACTTTTTATGCTCAGTATGCATACTTTAAAAAAAAAACAACAACTGGCAACAAAAAATATTTAAACAGAGGACTATTACGTAAGCAATTTTTATGATTATTTTGCGTTACTTTGCGTACTGGTAAAATGGGGGTAGGGCAGCAGATTCAGCCACTGTGGCCCCTAAATGCATCATAGCATCACAAAATCAGGTTGGTAGTAACTGTGGTACTCTATCCTAACCAATAAAACCTAACAAAGACCTATCGGTAGTATACAAAATTTCTGAGGGCACCGGAAACAACGTACGTTTCCCAATTTGGCAATTTTAAATGGTAAAAAGCTATCATTCAACACGAATGTACCGTAAAGGATGCCGACTTTCCTTATTTTCTTGCACTTTATGCTCACGTTATTGAAACTTAATAGGTAAAGAAAGGTCAAAATGAAATGGAATAACTTTAGAAATTTTTTATAATTAATTTTGTGTATTTTTACAACTTGGGGGTAGGGATACAAAATCAACCACTGTGGCACTCACAGTGATCACAGCATCACCTAGTCAAGTTTATAATAATTGTAACATCCTGTTTTAATAATGTAAGCCTGAAAATGGACAGCCAGCACTATAGAAAATGTCTGAAGGCATCTGACACATTATTTTTGTCTTTTTTTGCGATTTCGCGGAAATGGTCGTTTGCTGGGTCCACAAATACCTTCACTGTGAGCCAGAGATTCAATATTTTTTCATTCTGTTTTTTGCAGAGGCTGCAGAACGTGTGCCTTAACATAATATTGCCTGATTTGGGCTTCTGGAATGAATTCTGATTTATTTAGAGGAAAATGTTTCTCAACCTCATTTTAGCACCTGCGAAGAGCGTGAATGGGGGTACCCTTGCGCCCTCGGCTATATCTCTGGTGTGTTCCTAAGGATTTTCGGGGAACATGGCTTACAACATCTCAGGACATACTAAGGAACACTTTGAAATCCATCTTATTGAGTACTGGGGGGGGGGGGGGGGAGGGGGGTGCACGATAGATCTTCCTAGCTTGTGGACTATGTACATCACAGGAACTCCCCTACTATACATAACGTGTCTGTTCTTGACTTGTAGTATGTATACATATACTTCTTATTTCGCTTATACTCAATGAAAGAGACCCTAAAACCTTTGTTACTTGCAATCTTTAACCGACCTTTTTTCATGTACATTTAGTTGTTCATTATTGTTTTCTTCATTAATAGTACTTTGTAGTAGTTTTGCATGATTTATGTACATTAAGTTAGTTATTGATGTCTTGTTACAGTGAGTTTTTACAATGTATTATAGTGAACAAAGGACAGTTTGGAAGAAAGGTATTTCAATGCCTAAAACTTATCCTAATAAACGTTTCATCATCATCATCATCATCATCATCATCATCATCATCATCTCTCTCTCTCTCTCTCTCTCTCTCTCTCTCTCTCTCTCTCTCTCTCTCTCTCTCTCTCTCTCTCTCTCTCAAACACTTTTCATAACTTTTCAGACCCAAACCTGGTACAGAGATACGTGGTGCATACTAATTTGAATCCCCCCCCCCACCTAACCCCAACCCCAAAGGTCACAAGAGATCAGGAAATAAGTAAAACATAATAGTCATATTTTGGCAAAAGACGTTTTTCTCAAATACTATTCATAACTGAATACCCAATCTAGAGAAATCTTATATGCATTCTAAATTGGATGAACCCTGGGAAAGGTCTAGGGTCACAAAAGATAGATCGGCAAATGTTATGAGAACATTTGAATTTTAGCTTTTATGAGCACTTATGAAAACCAAAGATGTGCCAGAAAGGTAGTTGATAAGACCCTTCTATCATGCATACTATTTTGGTTTACAACTCGCAAGGGTCAAAGGTCGTGGGAGATTGACAAAAGTGTGCAAATGCATACATTTTGAGAAAACAGCGCATGTACAAAAGACAACCTTACTTACGTTAGAACTGGATCGTTCATCTACGTAAGCCTTAAGGGCCTTGTTTTAATTGTTCATTGGCGTAACTTCTTTCGTTGCCTCTTCGGCTTTGTGTGCTGTCATCTGAATGTTGTGCGTAAAGGTCAGGCCAGATAAATATATGTGTGCTAGTTTGGGATTTTGGAGATCATGTCTTTGGCTTTCCGCAGTAATATCCAAAATCACATATCAGTACAAGATGACAACATTTTTATACACATGGTCCAGCAAATGACGACTCAAAATTAATGTGCGGCTGCAAGCAGTAAGGTCTAAAATCACAGACCAGCACACATAAGTAATTTCAACATCTTTTGGCCATGTGGTCTAAAGACGAAAAGAAAACGACAACAAAAATTTTACAAAAAAAAAAAAAAAAAAAAAAAAAGCAAGCAAGAAACGCCCAAAACATGTGCCCTTAAAGTCTGTAAGACCACGGAACGGTATTCACAAACATATCGTATTTATCCCCGACGCCTTACAGCAAGAGATGAATTGACCATGATAATTCAAGGGTAGTGTCAGATATGCTTGGCGCCTGAAGACGCCAAGCTAATCTGGCACTACCCTTGAATTATCATGGTCTATCCCATCTCCTGCAACTGGTACATAGCCTTTAGGTGACGCCTCTAATATTTGGGACGTGAGGCTCCTTGGGGTTAAAAAGGTTAATCAACATCTTTTGTTCAGACGGGCCAACGGACGACGACTCCAGGATAGAGAGGATGATAGGCCCAGACGTCATTTTCGAAAGCGACGGTGTGACGCAGATGAACCTGATCTGCTCTTCCAACAGCTCGGCACCCACTCCTCACATAACATGGAGCGGGGTGAATTGCCAGCAGGGGAACCTCACCCCCAATTGTACCTTCAAACCAGATCCCTCCAAAGACAACGGTTTGATCGTCACGTGTTCTCTCAGAAATCCACAAGAGCACGCGTTTACCGCTCGGGCCTCCTACAAAGTGTCGCTGAAGTGTAAGCGGTGTATTTACTGTTATGTACCCCTCATATTCCATGAAATTTCCATACCATCTCTTACTGTTGACTTTGATTCTGTCGGAGCATTTTCTCTCATATTGTTTGCACATTCGTTTTGGCTCACGTGCGAAGCAAAAGTGAGTGTATGTTCTGGGCCAGTTGTCGTCCGTCCGCCTTCGTCCGTGGTAAACTTTAACGTTGACATTTTCTCGGAGGCTATTTAAGCCACAGTCTTCAAACTTGGCCCAAGGATATTTTGTGGTAAGACCTTTCTAAACATACCAATCTCAGTGACCTTTCTCAAAGGTCAAGGTCACAGGGATGAGGAAATATGTTACAATTTTTTAAAATAGCCATACTTTGACAAAATTTATTTTTCTCAAATACTATTCACAGCTTGAAACCTAAACTTGGTACAAAGATACCTATTGTAAGACCTATCTATGCATACTAATTTGGATGATTCCTCGGAAAAATCAAGGGTCACAAGAGATTGGCAAATGTGTGTAAAATGCCAATTTGTGATTGAATTGTACTTTTTATCAACGTTTTTGTGAAGTTTTCAATCAAATTTGGCTCAAAGGTAGCTGATGATAAACCCTTCATTTGCATACTAATTTAGTTGACTCCTCACAAAGGTCAATGGTCATGGGATGATCCCAAAATAGGTTTTTGCAAACTTTTCAGTCAAATTTGGCGTGAAGTTTGCTGATGGCAAGACATTTCTATGCATACTAATTTAGTCGACTCATCGCAATGGTCAAGGGTCACGGGGTTTGCCAGAGGAGCGAAAAATGCTTACATTTTGAGAAAACTGGATTTTGCTGGTGCAGAAACCAGCCCTTTACTTATTGTCACAAAGGTCACACATATGTGCATCGGTCATACACGTGAGCCATAAGGGCTTTACCTTTCTCGTTTTCAGTTCTCGCGAGATTTCAAAAGTAAGTCACATATCAATCCGTTTCTTTCCGAACTGTTTACAATGTTTGCTTAACTCATATAGCCCGACGCACGTAATTGCCAAATTTTGGAGGCGTCCTCAAACGACTATGCACCTGTTGCAAGAGATGGATCGACCATGATAATTCAAGGGTAGTGCCAGATTAGCTTGGCGCCGACAGGCGCCAAGCTAATCTGGCACTACCCTTGAATTATCATGGTCGACCCATCTCCTGCTGTAGTGCGTCAGGGCTGAATGTTGCATGTGGTTGCGCTTGAATCTTACAGCTTTACGTATCTGTCTCAACAGGGTCAGGTAATCCCAAAGTGTTACATTTCCTATCAGACAAGACACCTACTGCTATACCTGCAAGCGATAGTAGCACTGTTTACACGCTCGTGTGTTTGGGTTTTGGACGTCCTAAGCCGGAAGTGAGCGTGTATCTGTTAGCCAAGAGCAATGCTTCCGGCTCCACCGAGAAAGATGAAAGACAGCTTCAGGTTAGGGACACATGCGCCTATTTATTAGACCTTTTGCAATACTGTACCAGGAATGTGAGAGAGTGAGTACAACCATGGATGTTATGCACTTTACTGGATGACGCAGCGTTTTACGCTCTCTCTCTTGCGTCATGGCAGTGTTCCGTATCTTTACTTAACCATTAGCAGCGGCTACAACCGCCGTTGAACTTGTTTGAAATTTGTACATCTTGTCCGTCGCTTTTATGAAGCTCTCCTTCGACACATTTTTTATAACTTCAGTGTATTACACATTTTACCTGCAGGACGGGATGAAGGGTATTGGGGATTATCGTCAGGAGAATACATACACTGTGAGGTCGCCAGCATCCTGTGAAATAAAGGACGTCTATCGCTGTGACGTTCGCAACGACAATGGGAATGATTCGAAGTTCATCACAATCGCCTCTCCCTGTACGCTTAATAATAATAATAATAATAATAATAATAATAATAATAATAATAATAATAATAATAATAATGATAATAATAACGCATTTATCATCATCTTCATCAATATTTTATTGGCTCACGTACGATTGCAAAGTGAGTCTGCGTATTGGGCCTCCGTCTATTCGTCGTCCGTCGCCTGTAGTCCGTGGTAGTAAACTTTAACGTTGTCATTTTCTCGGAGACAATTGACAAACACTTTAAACTCAGCCCAAGGATACTATGTAGCAAAACACTTTCTATACATGCCAGTTTGAGTGACATGGCTCAAAGGTCAAGGTCACAGTATGTCAAAATATCGGTCAGATATTGATTATTTTTAACCAGAATTGTCTTTTGTCAAATGCTATTTTAAACTTCAAATCTGTGTATGCAGATACGTGATGATTAACCCCTCCTACGCATACTGAACTGGGCAACTCCGCTCAAAGGTCATGAATCACAAGAGGTCAGGAATCGAGTAAAAGAAATGCATGTTTTTTTTTTTAACAATGTTTTATTTTCACTTTTGCAAACATTTCCACGAACTGACTTGGCGTAAGGCTAGTTGATAATAAGACCTTCCTGTGCATGCTAATTTGGCTGACCACTCGTTAACTCAACCAAGACATAAGCCGCGTATCCGAAGGTGGCACATCTCAAATGAGTTAAGCGCAATGGTAAAGGGTGGTCGACAAATGCGTGAAAAATGTATATGTTGACACGACATAGGAGTCTGCAGGTACTATTGCCATTTGGCATTTAAACACATACGAGTGAGGTCAAGATCGCAGAAAGTCAATAATACAGAAAGTCAGATAAATTATGAGGAGCAGTCATACATGTGAACCACGAGGGCTTTACGGCTCTTGTTATTACAGTTAACCGCATCCTAGCGAAAGGTGATACATATTATTTCAGTTCACGACATTCAGAATGTATTAGCTGTATTACGAGTTCGGCTTTGCCAGTGGTTTTTGTCGCCTCGCGGGTCCGATCAGAGAGTTTATTTTGAAGATATAAGTCGAGGGCTTTAGCCTGAGACTTTCCTCTTCAAACTAAACTCCCTGGTTGGACCCAAGTCTGTAGATCGTCATACTTTGAACGTAGAAGCTTTAGAGTCATCCGACCATTCGAAATGCTTTGACACAAACTGCTTTTTTCTCCGATTTTGTCTCAGTTGGACTATTGTAACCGTGATACGGCTGGCATTAGATTAGCGGATCAAATCAGAAGTCCGAAGAAAATTAAATATCATGCAGCCAAGCTGGTACATCTGCCAGTATGTCCATTTTTAAGAAAAGCGAAATTGCCATTGTTATACAATGAAAAATGGAAAGACTGGCTTCTGCCAAATGTCAGCAGATGATTCCCCGAACCGCTAAAAGGGATCAAGTCACACCACTTTTAACGCGTTCAGTGCTGTGAAAATTCGAACACACCCAACTGCAAGAGGTATAGATCCCCATAAGCCCCTGCATTTGCGGAGGCACATAAGGATCTATGCCTCTTGCTGACATAGTTTTGAATACATCATCCTGGGACAGCTAAGGCATGTCGATGATGAATTGACGAAGAGTGCAGAAACACAGTTACCGTCAACGGGCACTGAACGGGTTAAAGCAGTTCATGCCATTCCATTGACTGTCCCTGCTACCACATCAACACTCTTGAGCAGTCAGCCACCGGCGATATTTACAGTACTGGTGACTGCGTGCGGAAGAGGGGTTAAACTAAAAATTACCTCCCTTGTCAGGCGCTGCTACCAAAGAGGGCTCGGCGACATTATATGGCGCGATAGCTACGCTGGTAATTGTGACGGCCGCTTGTATTGCTGCAGCCTATGTCAACCGACTGCAAAGCCATAAAGACCGGCGCAGGCTTGGAAGTAAGCCAGATTTTCGAACTCCACGACTTCTGCTGGTGAATGGCATGAGAAAGTATGTCCATTTTGGAGAAAAAGTGGGATTTTCATTGTATAACAATGAAAATTTCGCTTTCCTCAAAATGGTCACACTGGCTGTTACCATGTAACGGTAGACATTACTACTCGTGACCCCTCCTGATTAGTTTGTTTTGGGGTTTAACGCCGAGCAGGCAACTAAGGCCATCTCACGGCGAGACCCCTCCTGGGGTATATGAGTCGCAGAATAGGAGGTGGAGGAGGGTGGGGGTGGGGGGGGGGGGAGCGGAGACCCCAGTAGCAAAACGTCTAAGGGCCCACGACGGCCGCAGTGGTCCCGCGCACAGCCGTACTCGGGCCCAGCGCGGCCGTCGTGGGCCCGTGGAGCCTTGCTTACTGGTAAGGTATGGGATTACAATGATTTTTCAGGAAGAGGAAAATATAGAAAAAGGGGCTGAAGTCCGCGTCATGGTAAGCCCACGTCACCTTGATGACGACCATGAAAGGACTGATTAGGATGTATGCCTCTTGCTTGTCTGGCCGGTTTGCATCCACATTCTTTATAAGCGAATACATTATTGACGACCGTCCAGACTTAAAAAAAAAAAAAAGCCCCAGTATCAAAAGGACTTTGGGCCGACGACGGCCGCACTGAGTGGGCCCGCGCACAGCCGTGCGCCGGCCCACTGTGGCCGTCGTCGGCCCGAGGACCTTTTGCGTACTGGGAGCCGGAGGGCACTGCCAAACTTGTAAAATGTGAAGAATTAAAAAGCGCGCTTTGGGAGAGACAAAATCAAAAGGAAAGCATATTTCTGTCTTCATTTGTCATCTGTTTGAGCAGCCGGGCTGTTTGGCCATGTTTCCCTCACTTCACAGCTTACTCCCTGGGGCCCCTGTACCAGCCACGTGGGTCAGAAATGCCTCAAACTTCATCCGGCGCTGGTAACGCGGGTACATCCGGCTCGCCGCCACGCAGCCAGCCTCAGGCTGCGAACCCTGCTGCCAACCTTGCTGCCAAAGGGAACTGGGTTAAAAAGCCATTGGCGAACAACACTACTGCCGACACTGCCTCCAGGAGGACGTCGACCATCACACAGTCGGCAGTTCTCAGACGAAAATCGGAAGTGGGTCAAAGAGGCGACACGAATGCGGCGGGGCGCATCTCCCGCCGCACCAGTGTGGTGCAGAATTGATGTGGACTTGTGAAAGGGAGAAACCGGCAAACACGTCAGCCCTGCGCGGTAAACATAAAACCATCGGGCCGACGTCGGCCGCAGTGGATCCGCGCACTGCAGTGCGCGTACCCACTGCGGTCGACGACGGCCCGATGGTCCTTGCTTGGTAGGTAGCTGGGCTCGAGCACCAGGGGTATGGGGTAAAGTAATAGCTTTTCAGTTTTCTTTCCTTTTTATTTTTTTTTTTTTGGGGGGGGGGGGGTTGAGGGGGGGGGGGGGCGCTGGGGAAGGGAGTTTTAGAGGAGGGCAGCATGAGAAGAAGGGAAAATTCCACAACTATGGACTGGCTGAAATGTCCGAATGTGGGAGTGGTGGCGAGGGGTGGGGGGGTTGGGGTGGGAGGGGGGTGGGGGGAAGAGGGTGGCGCTTTTCACTCGGGAGGGACACATACGGAGGTGGAATCGAACACAGATTTTAATTACAAAGTTTTACAGTCACCCAGATTGTCTCACCTCGCAAATCATTTTTTTTTCTATTTCCCTTTTATTTGTTGGTTTGTTTTGTTTGTTTTAATGTTTGGTCGGGTTTGCTTGTGCTTGCCTTGCTTATTCCCCCATTATGTTTGGGGATGGTTCTGCCCTAGACAGGCTCTAGAAGCATTTGGGAAGAATGATTTGAAATGTTTTAATTTGTAATTAAATTATTTAGTTCTAAAGCAGATTTTTTGTTTGTGTGCTTGAGTGCGTATGTGGTAAATATGAAGAACTCTTTCACTGCATTACACATGATTCTCACTTAGAAATGACAATTTACAACATATTGCATTGTATTAAATTTTCTTTGTCATATCACATACTGACGAGAAAAAGTGCACTTCTGATCTTTCTTTATACATCTTGCGCTAGGAAAGAAAGAAAAATAATGCATTTTTTTGCGTACAAACAAAATGGTTGTATAACTAGTGAATATGCATGGTAACACGAACAAGATATTAGCCACTGGTGCATTTGGGCACCGGTACTGAAATGTAAATGCATCAACTGTGGTTGCATACGTGTACAATTGCGTGGCCTGAAATCCGTTGAAAAGGAGGAGCATCTACGGAACGAGCAAACTGTCTTCGGCCATATCCTCCATGTCTGATTTGTCGATGAGGACAATTTGTGCGCCTTCAGCTGGTGTTTCTGTGTTCGGCTCATCATTTCCTGCAGTGTATGGCCCCCAACCGCTCCCCGCTGCACGCAGAATGTATCAGTCACGCTCGAATTAGAAAATAATTCATTGTCACCCAAAATTCTAAATTTGTTCTGGGTCACATCGCTTGTTTAAAATAATCACAAAAACTAAACATACACACTAACTCTTATAGCCTGACAAGCTACGAAAGGATGTGGATCGACCAAGATAATTCAAGGGTGGTGTCAGAATAGCTTGGTGCCTTTACTTATGGCCGATCTGGCCGATCTGACCTCAAAAGATACATAATTCATAATATCATCCTCAGAATGTAATGAGCTAAGACAATCCATGTGACAATGCTAGTCGTGAATGTGTTTGATCGTTGTATTTCCTTTTATTACTGATGATTGTTTCTTGATCCCTATTAATGGTACTGGATCATTATGCAATAATAGGGAAAGAGAAAAGTTCAAGCAAAAAATTAGGTTACAACTAACACATCGTAAAGAACTAATATCATTTTTGCGGCAAGTAGCAAAACGATAACTCTCTCTCATGCGCGCACGAACGCAGGCAAACACACACACACACACACACACACACACACACACACACACACACACACACACACACACACACACACACACACACACACACACACACTTTTCAATTACTTGTGAAGTGACCAACGTTGGCCATAAGCCATTCCACTTGTCTGCGTAGTTCGTCCACCTCTCGATGCAATGCTTGGTTCTCCGACAACAGGTATTGCTGTAACAGAAAGCATGCAACAAAATCTCAACGCTGACACGTTACACGAGAATATGCTTTGACCATGATACCTCATAGGTAGTGACAGAATAGCTTTGCTCCTCCGGGCATCAGCCTTGAACTATCATGGTCGAACTGTTTCGTGAACTGTAGGCGGCATTACAGACTATGTAGTGCAGTTTTTCAGAAATGTTGAAAACGGATGCCCTACGGCTCTCTGTGTTAACCCATTGCGTGTCGGTAGCGGTTTTAGTCAAGATCATCGCGACTAAAACCGCTACCGACACGCAATGGGTTAACCGTTTGACTCCCAGAACTAAACGACTTCCCTTCTGTAGAATGAAACTTATTTAGTTCTGGCAGGCAACGGGTTACACATTTCATAGTGGAGCCCTTTATCAACTACGCCAGGAGGATCAGTTTGCACAGATATGCCTGTGTTCTGATCGTCTGCAGTGCACCTATATTATGACTCAACCGTGACAGCTCATGGTGAGTAATTCATCTGGCGGCGCTGCGTTTGTGTCTCCATACTGTTTGTTTGTTTGCTTGCTTGTTTGTTTGTTTGTCTGCTTGTTTGCTTGCTTAGTTAGTTAGTTTAGTTGGTTAGCTTCTTTCTTTCTTTCTTTGTTTCTTAAAAAAATCACACGTTTGGGCGTCCTCTTTGTTCTTTTTTCTTCTTTCGTTTAATTAATTTACCAGCACGGATCGTCTACAGCTTAGTAGTGCAAAAGTTACCCACTTAGAGAAATACCAGCACTGAGACGCGAAGAAAAGAAAAATCATCAGAATTTTTGGCGCTTTATGCCGACATTAAATCCGTGGTCCCCTTCAAGCTTGCACGCGCATATTCAACGTTTCTTGAAAACCTGTATACTGCAGCTTTAAGGTGGCAAACAAGAGACTCCAAATTGAGAGAGTCTCTAAAATATTTACAGCGACTTACTCCGGGCAGTAGAGAGTTAATAGATCGCAATATCTCCTTGGAAAATATTCTGTATAAGTCTGTCTTGCAGATAATGCTGGGGCCAGTTGCGTGAGGGAGCCTAGTTCTGCACCAGCCACTAAGCAAGGTGCGCCGCTATAGCGGCGCACCTTGCTTAGTGGCTCGTGCAGGACTAAGCTCGCTCATGTAACTGACCCCTGGACTATATAATGAAGCTTGTATGTCGTAACATGAAATACTTGTCTGCTCTTCTTCAAGTCTGCACGCAGGAGATCCCCCGTTACGTTCAAAAGCAGCGGAAAGCCGCGTGTGCGTGTGCCTACTCGTATGGACTATAAAAAGAAGACTATAAAGGTTATAGTTGAGGTTAGGCAACTTTGACAACCCTTTTTATCGGTGACTTTTTAGCAATCTAAGCCGGCCATGAAGCGGATCGCTGTATTAGATGCCCTGCTGGATGGCTAAGAGTCGCATGAGGAACATAAATATGTCTGAGGCCAGCAAGAGGCATAGATCCCCATGAGCCCCCGCAACTGCGGGGGCTCATGAGGATCCGCTATGCCTCTTGCATTTGGCGTGCTCGTTGTGTTCCGGCAATGTGGGGGTTAAACATGCTCATTATTATGTATCTTGTGTTACCTGCTCTGCTCTCATGAGGGCGAATCTCGCCTCTGTCTCGTCCACGTAAACCGAGTCCCCAGTCAGGAGCGGATGTCCTGGGTACAAGCAGCGCGCTGCCTGGGAGTCGGGGTGCAGACGACAGCTGTAGTTCCCGCCCACCACGGGGTTAGGCAGCAGGAGGCGAAAGGAACGGCCGTCATCACTTTGTGTTGTATTCACCACACCCATGGGAGTCTGTTGAGAATTAAGACATCACTGTCCAGTTTATTTTGTACACATCAAAGCTGGTTGAAGTATGTAATAACGCACAACCCCCACCACCCCACTCCCACCCCCACCAACCCCCCAAACGCGCCACCCCATCCCCCCCAATGAAAAAAGCATAATCTTTAAGCCTTTTCGATGATCAATCAATCAATAATCAATCCATCAAACAATCAGTCAGTGCGTCGATCAGTCGATCAATCTGAATCAGTCTGCCCATCCATCCATCTACCCACCCAAACACCCAACCACTCACGCATCCATCCATCCATCCATCCATCCATCCATCCATCCATCCATCCATCCATCCATCCATCCATCCATCCCATACATCCATCCATCCATATCCATATCCATCCATCCATCCATCCATCCATCCGAGAAACGAACACAATAACATAAAAACAACAACACAAGATAAATAAGCACACTGCAGAACATTTTATATTCCACCTAGTTTTAAAATAAAACAAGATGGGGATTTCATCCCAAAGTCTACCGTATTGTTTGGAGCTCAGATGCGTTTATCTTTTATGAACATTCAGAGTTGTTCATATGTTTAGGCTTATAATGCTGATCCATTTCCCTCCTCTCTAAGCCAACCTCTGATCAACACGCACGTCGGCGCCACACAAATCTGAAGACGGACACACGGCGCTTCCCGCCAATAGTACGCTCTGTGGCGGGCTGGTGTAGCGACAGGAATCCATTTACTACTCTAACCCACCCTCTGATCCACACACACTGGCACACATAAATAAAGACGAGAACACGGCCATTCGTAAGATTCCCGCCATTCGTAAGCTCTGTGGTCTGGCTATTCATAAGCTATTCTGAAGAACAATAATAGAACAAGCAGCGAAATTCAAGCAGCCCGTCATGACATCATTACCCTCACGACGCCGTGTTCATAGTGACGACTCGATGTTATACGTCATCATCGCAGTACTAACATTTGACGTATCAGAGGATCAACTTTGCATTTTTCATGCTGATTTTCATGCCTAGAGATTACAGGTCACAATTTGACCCTACCCCAGGGCCGGGACAAATAGCAGGCTTACGCAAACACTGTTTATGAAAAATCATGCGGGTATTAATGAGGATAGTTTTTTCGTAAAAGAAAAATTAAAGTTATGTTAGCTGTTTTACAAATGACTCCGAAAAAGTGGCGCAGAAAATTGTCTGAGTTTCACACCTAGGGCATACAGGTCACAATTGACCTAATCGTACCCGACAGCCGAGACAAACTGCAGGCTTATGTAAATACCGTATACGAAACATCATTAGATTATTCATGAGAAGATTGGATTTTTCGTAAAAAAGATTCAATTGTTTTAAGATTAACCCATATAATTCGTGAAATTAATCACAAAAACGTGAAAATATATATTTAAAAAAATAAAAATTTAATTATCACTCAAAATGTTGTAGAGGTACAATGCTGGTTAACGAACTCTTTCAAAATGTCCCTTTTATCTAGCTATACGCAAAACATCTAGTAAAAATAAGAACAATTACGGACTCCAGTGTGGATCAACCGGTTTATGTGAGACGGGCATTTTCTCGCCAATGAGCATCTTAATCAAAACATTTAAAAAAAGGTCCCGAGATAATTCTTTTAGGGACAATATTCTAAAATTTCAAGCTTGGCCGTCCTCAAACGCGGGCTCTAGTCGCTGACACTGACACACACACACACACACACACACACACACACACACACACACACACACACACACACACACACACACACACACACACACACACACACACACACACATATACGGCGTTTGGCGCCAAATCGACGTTCTCTAGCAAGGTTTGCGTAACTAGACGTGACGTCATTTTTATCTTGTTACCGGCTTCTTTGCCAGAATTTCTGCGCCGCACGCCAGAAACGTCATGTGCATGCTCCGTATTTTTTAAATACGGTAGACAAAAAGGAAGAGTTCTCACTGTCCACTCCAGCTGAACGTGTGGTTGGCCGAGGCGCCTGAAATCTCCACATGTAAGCTGGATGTGCCATTCCCTCGTTCGGTTGTCGTACACCGCTACATCGGTACGCGTTGAAATGTCCAGACGTCCCGTTACAGTGGCTGGTGGATCTGAGGAACGAACGATGTTTAGAACTGGGTGACCACCCGTACCGTCAGCAGGTGCACTCTCGGACAGATCCAGTCGGGAAGAACGCCATATGCACACTTCTGTTAACCCGTATCATACTGAGGCTAAAAGCTTCGAATTTGTACACTGCCATATGCAAGCTACATTATAATCAATTACTTACAGATAAGGGTATAGACCAATGGCTTTAGTTCAAGGGTGGTGCCAGAATAGCTTGGCGCCTAGAGGCGCCAAGCTATTCTGGCACTACTCTTGAACTATTTAGGCAAATATTTCACACTCTGGTGTAGCGTCTCATTTGAACAGAAGTGTGCTTGTGGCGTACCCCTTGTATGGGCCTTACTGGATACTAAAAAAAAAAAAAAGCATCTCTTTTGAACAGAAGTGTACGTGTGGCGTACTCACCGAACGGGGACGCGTGGGAAGAACTACCACAATGCGCAAAGGGCCATCTGCCTGACATCGGCCGCCATTGGCCCGCGCACGACTGTGCGCGGGCCAACGGCTGCCGACATCGGCCCGATGGCCTTTGCGCACTGGGTACTCCTGCAAACGGTAGGGTCAGCATTGAGATATTATGTTTTGTAACTTTGACCTACGCTTGGCAGCAAACGGACAAATATCCTTTAATGGACAATAAATTTCTTGAATCTTGAATTGACATACTGACTAGCAAACGAAATGCGACATTTGTGGAATGTCGCATTTCTTTTGCTCCTCAGTGTAAAATGCAAGCGCCTCAGTTAAGGTCCAGATTTACGGACTATTTGTCGGCGGAGGAAAATGACTGTTATTTAGAACTGAGACAACCTGCATTCATTATGTGAGTGCCGATCTGCGATTTTGGACTCAGCGGCCTGGCTTCAACCATTGCACCACAAAGTGCAGATACGAGTTATGTCGCACAGTGCGTATTATAAGACTTTCACTGACTGACACAAGTGTGATTCATTACGAATCTGTAATGTGTGCAAGGTGGATCTAAATAGGTGTGTTACTCTGAAGCGGCGTCGAGCAGTAGGAGCGTACAGGTCAGCCTCTGTATATCGTGGTATCCGGGAGCCATACAGTCACACCGCGCTATTCACGATCGTATTATTGGCATGCTGAATTCACATAGACTTGGGGGGGGGGGGGGGGAGAAAAAAAAAAGAAAAACAAACAAACAAAAAAAACTTGTTGAGCAAAAGATCCTTTTGCTCACCGGGCACGCTCCAATGGGCTCCAAAGACCTGTGCTCAGTGTATCCAATACCGCGTAATACTGAGGCCGCGACCTGTGTTGCGGTCCATCGCACTTACCAGCTACAATGACGTGTGCAGTGAGCGTAAACGCGTCATAACGCGACCCACGGTGTGTGCTGACCGTCACGGAGTAATCTCCCGTGTCATGTACGGTCAAGCGGTTGAGTCGCAAGCCGGCATTGGCCGCCAGCTCCACGAGATTGGCGAATGATGGAGACGGGAAGAAGAAGCCCTCGGAATCCATGGCTACCAATTGACCTTGACCTTGGCCATGGCCATTACCCCCGCTGTAGTGCCATTTGATGTCTTCCAGCGTTTCCCCAGATTCAGTGCTACAAGTACAAGGCAATAAAATAGCAAGCGTTGGAAGAAAGATGCTTTGTTGTTGTTAGTTCGGGCGTTTAACTCGTAGTGCCCGAGGTACGAAATACCCACATTTTGCAGTTATCCTCTGAGCATTACAATTCAGGAGACAGATCGACCATGATAGTTTAAGGGTGGTGGCAGAATAGCTTGGCGCCTATTGGCGCCAAGCTATTCTGCCACCACCCTTGAACTATCATGGCTGAGCCATATCTTGCTGTGGTGTGTCGCGGGCAGAATGAGTTGACGTCCTCGGCATTGGCCGGGTGATAATGGACTGGCCCTAGCGGGCGGGTTATGGGGAACAGGGACAGCTATTACCTATGGAGGACCGATCAATTCGGCCGCACTGTAACTGTGCCACCTTGATTTACCGGGTCATTCTAACTGACATGCTATCTGAACAAGCCCGTCGTTTTCCTGGAGACTGAGAAAGACACTTTGATTCATTATTACAGTAAACGGCGTGGGATATAACAAATCAACAGGAGACCCAGTTTGTCTTGTTGTGATATCTTGAAGTTTGTTATAAGCGAAGTGATTTAATGGGGAAAAAAGTGTTGTCGGGAAAGAAAGAACGAGTGTTGAAATAAAGAAAGAATAATAGAAAGAGTGTTGACGGGAATTCCGGGAAAAAGTGTTCTTGTGTTGGACTTTTGATATATCTGACCTTGTGATAGCGAAGTAGACTGTACTACTATTCCAAGCAGTTTTGTTAGTTTCTCTTTCCTACGTCAGTACGTGTTCTTCTTCTTGTCTACCGCATTGAAAATACGGTAGACTTTGAAATGGGGCTGGTCGCGGAGCGCATTCCGGAGCATGCACATGACGTTTTTGGCGTGCGTGGCAGAAATTCTGGCAAAGATGTAACAAGATAAAAATGACGTCACGTCTAGCTACGCAAACCTTGCTAGAGAACGTCTTTTTGGCGCCAAAGTCGCCGTGTGTGTATATGTGTGTGTGTGTGTGTGTGTGTGTGTGTGTGTGTGTGTGTGTGTTTGTGTGTGTGTATGTGTGTGTGTGTGTTTGTGTGTGTGTGTGTGTGTGTGTGTGTGTGTGTGTGTGTGTGTGTGTGTGTGTGTGTGTGTGTGTGTGTGTGTGTGTGTGTGTGTGTGTGTGTGTGTGTGTGAAAAAATCGGTTGATCCACACTGGAGTCCGTAATGTTTCTTATTTTTTACTAGATATTTTGCGTAGACTAGATAAAGGGAAAAATTGAATGAGTTCGTTAACCAGCATTGAACCTCTAAAACGTTTTGAGTGATCATTAAATATTTTTTAAAAATATATATTTTTCACGTTTTTGGGATCAATTTCACGAATTTTATGGGTTAATCTTAGAACAATTGAATCATTTTAAAAAAAAATCTTTTCATCACTAATCTCATGATTTTTCGTATACGGTATTTACATAAGCCTACAGTTTGTCTAAGCTGTCGGGTACGATTAGGTCAATTGTGACCTAGGTGTGAAATCAGACAATTTTCTGCACCACTTTGTCGGATTCATTTGTAAAACAGCTAACATAACTTTAATTTTTCTTTTACGAAAAATAAAATATCTTCTCATTAATACCCGCATGGTTTTTCATAAACCGTGTTTGCATAAGCCTGCTATTTGTCCCGGCCCTAGGGTAGGATTAGGTCAAATTGTGACCTGTAAGCCCTAGGCGTGAAAATCAGCAAGAAAAATGCAAAGTTGATTCTCTGATACGTCAAATGTTAGGACTGCGATGAGTGACGTATACTATCGAGTCGTCACTATAAACACGGTGTCGTGGGACTAATGACGCCATGACATGAAGCTTGAAGTGACGTCATTTCGCTGCTCATCGTGCTATTATTGTTATTCAGAATAGCTATGCTACGCCAGACCCCCCCTCTTGGCTTGACTTCGCGAACGAAGATTCTATAGGGCTTGCCCACGTCGTCTGCAGGCATTTTCGTGGCTGCGGAGGCCAATCCGGGACAGGCAGGTTCGACCGCAGTGGCTGCAGGGGAAGGTCTGGTCAGGGTTCTGAGTTACGACAACTCTGTTTTTTCTTCTGAGCCGCTTGTCCTTAAGGTTCGCTCTGCGAGAGTCCTCAAAGGAGACGGCTGCCTTGTGAATGGTGGAGCGCCAGGTGTCACGGTCCGCAGCAAGCGAAGACCACTGGCGGTGGTCGATTTGGCAGGCATTAAGTGACTTCTTGAGACCGTCTTTGTATCTCTTCTTTGGTGCCCCGCTGTCTCGGTATCCAGTGGCGAGCTCGCCGAACAGAGTGATCTTGGGTAGGCGATGATCCTCCATCCTGGAGACGAGCCCCGCCCAGCGAAGCTGTGTCCGCAGCAGCAAAGCCTCGATGCTCACAGTTTCCGCCTGTTCAAGGACCTCGACGTTGGTGACATAGTCACTCCAGTGAATGCTGAGGCAGCGCTGGTGAAAGCGTTCGAGGAGTCGTAGTTGGCTGCGATAGAGGGCCCAGGACTCGGAACCGTACAGCAGGGTGGTGAGGACGACAGCTCTGTACACGCTGATCTTGGTGCCTTTTTTCAGCTGTTGATTGTGCCACACCCGCTTGAATAGTCGCCCGAAAGCACTGTTCGCTTTTGCCAGCCTGTTGTCCAGCTCCTTGTCCAGCTTGGCGTCTGACGTGATCATGCAGCCAAGGTAGGTAAACTGGTGTACAGACTTCAGTTCGGACTCGCCGATGGTGATGTGGGGAGGGCGATGCTCTTCCTTGGGTGCCGGCTGATGAAGGACCTCTGTCTTTTTCAGACTGACCTCTAGTCCAAAGAGCTTGGCAGCATCTGCGAAGCAGGACGTAATGCGCTGCAAGGCTCTCTCTGTGTGTGCAACGAGGGCAGCGTCATCAGCGAAGAGCAGCTCACGAATCAGTTGGTCTAGGGTTTTCGTGTGGGCCTGCAGTCGTCTGAGGTTGAACAGGCTGCCATCGAGACGATACCTGATGTACACTGCGTCGTCATCGTCGAGGTCCACTGTGGCCTGCTTCAACATCATGCTGAAGAAGATGGTGAAGAGGGTCGGTGCCAGCACGCAGCCTTGCTTCATGCCGTTGCGAATGGGGAATGGTTCTGAGAGGTCACTGTTTAGTCTGACCTGGCCTTGCTGGTCCTCGTGGAGCTGGACGATCATGTTGAGGAACTTTGGGGGACAACCTAGTCGCTCCAGGATCTGCCACATACCTTGCCTGCTCACAGTGTCAAACGCTTTTGTTAGGTCGACAAACGTTACGTACAGCCCTTTGTTCTGCTCGCGGCACTTCTCCTGAAGCTGTCTCAGCACAAAGACCATGTCGGTGGTACTCCTGTTGGCTCTAAAGCCACACTGGCCCTCTGGGAGGTGGTCTTCAGCGATGGCAGGTACCAGCCGATTCAGGAGCAACCTTGCGAGAATTTTCCCGGCAATGGACAGCAGGGTAATTCCACGATAATTAGAGCAGGCTGACTTCTCTCCTTTGTTCTTGTACAGGGTGATGATGACTGCATCACGGAGATCCTTTGGTAGTGTTCCTTTTTCCCAGCAGCAGAGAAAGAGGTCGTGGAGCTTGTTGTGCAGTGCTGGGCCTCCATGTTTCCAGATCTCTGGCGGGATTCCGTCAATGCCTGCTGCTTTGCCACTCTTGAGCTGGTGGATGGCTGTGAGGGTCTCTTCGGCGGTGGGCGGTTCGTCCAATTCAACCTTTAGTGGAAGGTGTGGGATTTGGAGGATGACTGTTTCTTGAACAGTGCGTTCAGCGCCGAAGAGGTCCTGAAAGTATTCCGACCAGCGGTTCAAGATGGAGGTATTATCTGTGAGGAGTGCCTGTCCATCAGCGCTTCGCAGGGGACTTTGTACCAGGTGCCTAGGGCCATACACTGCTTTCAGTGCTCCTGTAGTCACCGTTGTCAGCGCAGAGCTGGGTCCTCTGTGCGAGTCTGGATCACCACTCGTTCTGGAGCTCTCTAAGCTTGAGCTGGAGACTGCTGCAGATGAGGCGGAAGGCAGACTTCTTCACAGGGCAGGAAGGCTGGGCTAGGTGGGCCTGGTGGGCGGCTCTTTGTTTTGCTAGAAGTTCCTGGATCTCTACGTCGTTTTCGTCAAACCAGTCTTTGTTCCTCTTTCTAGCAAAGCCCAAGACTTCCACAGAGGATTTTATAATAGCAGTTTTCAGTTGTTCCCAGAGTGTTTCAGGGGAGGAGTCTGCTGGATCAACTGTGTCTTTGAGCATGCGCTGTAAATCGGCCTGAAGGGCAGCTTTCTTGTCGTCACGCTGAAGGCTGGCAACATCAAGCTTTTTCTTGTGGGGGCCCCCTTTCTTGGGTTTCAGCTTGAGGCGGAGCCTGAGTTTGCAGCGAACAAGGCGGTGGTCAGTATGGCACTCTGCGCTGGGCATCACTCTGGTGAGGAGGACGTCACTGCGGTCCCTCTGACGCACTAGGACATAGTCGATAAGGTGCCAGTGCTTGGAGCGAGGATGCATCCAGGTGGTCTTTCGACTGTCCTTTTGCTGGAAAGTAGTGTTGGTGATGACAAGTTGCTGCTCTGCACAGAGCTCCAACAGTAGGCGACCATTGTCATTGCAGTTCCCAACGCCATGCTTGCCGAGGACTCCTTTTCAGGCTTCAGAGTCTTGGCCCACTCTGGCGTTGAAGTCGCCAAGGATGATGACTTTGTCGTCTGCAGGGGTGCTCTGCAGGAGGCTGCGCAGTTCAGAGTAGAACTTATCTTTTTCTGCAGGCTCTGCCAGGAGGGTTGGGGAGTACACACTGAGAAGGGTGACGTATTGCTGGTGTCTCAGTGGGAGGCGCATGGACAAGATGCGGTCGGAGTGACCCGTTGGTAGGTTTTCCAACTTAGTCGCAATGGGGGTCTTCACCATGAAGCCCACGCCTGAGAGCCGTCTTTCTGATGCAGGCCTGCCTGACCAGTAGAGGGTGTAGCCAGCGCCAAGTTCTTGGAGGCTGCCTTCCTCCGGAAGGCGTACTTCGCTGAGAGCGGCGATGTCGATGTTTAACCTCCGCAATTCATGGGCAATGAGGGCGGAGCGACGTTCAGGGCGTCCGCTGTCTGCTGTGTCGAGCATGGTTCGGATGTTCCAGCATGCTACGTTGAGTCCGGTCGTGGTCGTCATGAGAGTGGATCCATTGTTTTTTTCTTGTTTTCTGACCGCATGATAAGATGCCCGTTGACCGCGGCTAGCCAACTGGGGTTACGAGGGGATGAGCTTTGGTTAGGCCACCTTTTCTAGGCCCCTCTCCGTGTGGAGCAAGCAGTGCTGTCCCTAGAGAAGGCTGCTTGGTCGTTCAGGGTGTGCCGAGTGACGTTGTCATCCCCAGGTCAACATCAGGCGACCAATATCCTGAACCGCCTGCATGCAGGTTTGAGACTGCGGCTTCCAGTGACATCTTTCACCTGCCGTTTTGCCCCTTGCCCATCGCTACAGGACTTGGAAAGTTCAGTGTCATAGTCCGTGGGCGTTTCCTAAAGCCTGCGCGGTGGAGCTTTTTGGTGGAGTGCAGTGTGCGCAGTACTGGCCCCACCCTTTAAACCCTTGGTTCGTTTGCCATGGCCTAGCAAGCTGGGACGGTGGCATCGAGGTCCTCGGGTCGTAGGTTTTATATCAGACTGTCCTTGTCTTAGTCTCTGGCTCAAAAGCCTTCCCCGGAGACACGGGGGCTTTGATGTCAGGGGTTTCCTCCCTTAGCCTTTCCGCAGCCAAGCGGCCAGGCCTGCAAGGCAGCAGGGGACTCGTGGGGGCCGGGGTCGTCTATGTCCCGTGCAGATGTGAACATCTGCCCACTGCCCAGACGGTGACACCAGAGGAGAAAAATCCAACGCCGGAACCCGGTATCGAACCTCGCACCTTTGGCATTGGAGGCAGACGCCTTAACCACTGCGCCACTTCCACGCCAGACCACAGAGTTTACGAATGGCGGAAATCGCACTGTGTCCGTCTTTATTTCTGTGTGCCAGTGTGTGCAGATCAGAGGGTGGGTTAGAGTAGATGGAGATGGATTCCTGTCGCTACACGAACCCACGGAACGTACTAATGGCGGGATGCGCCGTGTGTCCATCTTTATTTGTGTGCGCCGACGTGTGTGTTGATCAGAGATTAGCTTAGACAGGAGGGAAATGGATCAGCATAATAATCCTAAAAATATGAAAACTCTGAATGTTCCTAAAAGATAAACGAATCTGAGCTCCAGACAATACGGTAGTCTTTGGGATGAAATCCTCATCTTGTTTACGGTTCTATTACTATAGCTATTAGCTACACGGTAAAAACAGCGGTAAGACGAGTGACAACCCAAAACATATAGATCGACCTTTTTTTCGAAATAAGACACACAGACAGAAATTGACTATAAATATTTACTTACCTTATATGAAAAGCATTTCTGTCTGTATGTTTTCAGGGTTATTAAGGGATTTAACCCGAAATTTAATAAACTGTGTTCTAATCGTCCTTTCAAGGCGTGTTTCTTTTTCTTGTTCGGAATTTCTTTGCAATTCTCTACTTTTCTAGACCCAAGCCTGTGAGATAATCCATATAACACGGCCTCATTTCCTACAGTTTGGAGATGTACCCTAACGACTATGTACTAGATACAGGCGATGGATCGAACATAATCATTCAAGGGTAGTGCCAGATTAGCTTGGCGCCTATGGCGTCACTAGCTAATCTGGCACTACCCTTGAATAATCATGGTCGATCCTTCTCCTAGTGTTGTCAGTCGGGACTGAATGAGTCAAAGTATACCCTACCTGTAGCTCCAGTTCAGCGTGACGCTTTCCCCTTCACAGACTATTACTTCAGACTCGTCGGGCAGAGAATTGAAGCTCCATCTTATAGCCTGACTCCCTGAAAGGATAGATCAACTGATCAACTATTATAGACAGTCACCTGTTGTAATCACCTGCACAGGTTATCCGGGCGCCTCTTTGTAACCCATGCCTGAGAAAGAAAGTAAACATAATCCAACTGCAAGACACATAGATCCTCATGAGCCCCCGCATTCTCAAATCTTTCCTCATTCAGTATTAACTCATTCTACCCAAACACCGAAATCCCAAAATTTTGCCGTTGTCCTCTGAAGACTGCATTGCGGTGCAGGACACAAATCGACCATGATAGTTCAAGGGTGATGCCAGAATAGCTTGGCGCCCATAGGCGCCAAGCTATTCTGGCAACACCCTTGAACTATCATGGTCGATCCTTATCTTGCTGTGGTGTGCCTGGGGTAGAATGAGTTAAAGAGCCACGGCCGCTCTCGGAACATGGATATAAAGTGGTATTAGCAAGAGGCATAGATCTCATGAGCCCATGGGATTTCAGTATGCCTCTTGCTAATACCACTTTTTGTTCCTTAAGAAGCCATGACTATTTAATACTGAATGAAGAAAGATTTCAGAATAGAAACAGAGTCCTCGACCACTGCCAGTACAGGGGTTTAAAATCGGATCTGTTTTGTCTTCGCATTTACTTTGGAGTTTAGGTTCTTAATCATTAAATGCTATTACCGTCACTTTTAAGCCGAGGACCAGAGTCACATAAAATAGTACAATAGTCATTACACAAAAACAGAAGGAAAAAAAAAACCTGAAAAAATACGAGCGTGCTTACCATAAAGAGTAACAAAAATCAATGCAGCCCAGAAAATACGTTTCATTGTGTGCGATTCAAATACGTCACCACTACTAATATGAAACCGCAGTTCTGAAAGGAGTTACAACGCAGTACTGTCCACGCGTGTTTAACTGGCTGGCTATCTGGCATCGACTGATCTCCTACTATCTAGTTTACAAATCATTTGTCCAACAAAACATAATGAAGTCTTATCACTATACTACCCCATCCCCTCACGCCACACCCACTCTAATACGGTTCTTCCAATCGAAACGCTAATCGTAATCTTTGGCTTCTCGTCACACCCACACCCTCCTCACTCTGCTCTTCCTGTTCTACAATCAAGTGTAATGACATCACTGCCGAAAAAGGTGAACGCGAACTAACTACAAGAGGCATAGATCTTCATGTGCCCCCGCTGTTGCGGGGGCTCATGAAGATCTATGCCCCTTGCTGACGCCACTCTGTATCCATGTTACTTGAAAGGTTTGGGCTTACATGGCGTAAAACTGACGATGTTTCCGAAACAATCTGCGACTGCTGGCAATGGAGAGATTATTAATAAACTCACCCAGCACCTAACCTCGTAATCTACCCTAGATATCCGGTGTAACTCACTCATCTCGAAGATTAACGTTTCGTGAATTCGGGTCAGGGGGTGTCCTCACTACGGACAGGTTGCAGGCGATGCACTGACGATGATAGTTCAAATGTGCCAGATTAGCCCTGTTTGGTGTACTTCAGTGAGTGCGGACAGATAGCTCACAATCGTGATTGTCGTTTGTCCGGTTCTCGTGGTTTGTGATTTCTTTCTTTCATCCTAGTGATCCGTCAAAGAAGTATTTGTCGTGAAACGTAAAAGCCACAATAAGATCTTCGTCATTCGTGAAAACAGGACGTTTTTTTTTTTAAAAGTGAAAAATCTGTTGCCCCCACTATGACCCCCAACTCCACCCACTCCATCTACCCCATCCCCCCCCCAACCCCCACCCCCATTCCCAACCCCCAACTCCCCACTCCAATTATCACCCCTCCCCCCACCCACCCACCACCTCCCCCCCTCACCTCCCCCACCTACCCCACGTCGTTTAAATTTCCGACCAGTTGAAGAAATTAGTGGGAGCTGCAACAACTGTAAGAGACATAGGTCCCCATGATAATCTATGCCTCGTTCTGACAATGAACACTTTGTGTGCATTTTCCAAGCCAGGGCGGCTGAGACTCTCGGGTGTTGAATCAAGGAAGATTGCAGGAACACAATGTGCGTAAACTGGCAGTGAACTGGATTAACTAATTGCCGCCTAAAAGTAAGCAGTCGAATCTGGCACAACCCTTGAAATATCAACAGTTCATCTCATCCAAAGGCCAAATATCTCCGGCCGCCAAAGGAACATGAACACACAGTGGTTTCGGCAAGAGGCGCAGTTGCGGGGGCTCATGAGGATCGATGCCTCTTGCACTTGGGTGGTGCTCAGTTTTTCTCGACACTGAGTTAACTAGTAACCCACGGTCTCCACCATACTCCGACCCCCCCCCCCCCACCCCTACCCTACCCCACCCCACCCCCATCCCCACCTCACCCATAGTTATCTTTAGCTTGTCTGTACTGTTTTCCAGTTGTTAACCCATTCAGTGCCCGTTGACGGAAACTGTGTTTCTGCAGTCTTCGTCAATTCAACATCAAGCCCTAATTGTCCTATGAAGATGGATTCAAAGTGGTCTCAGCAAGAGGCAAAGATCATCATGAGCCCCCCGCAGTCGCGGGGCTCATGAGGATCTATTCCTCTTGCAGTTGGGTGTGTTCAAATTTTCTCGACACGTAACGGGTATGTTGTCAACAAAACACACAACGCAGTCCCCGAAACCAGTGTACTTGACCATGACCTGGCGGCTCACTTCATTCTTACCCGAAACATGTTTTCAACAGAATCCAGAGCAGCATAAAGGTGACCTTAGAGCGATTCATCTTCTCGGTTAAAAATAAAAGAAAATCCAAATAAAATCCCAATTAAGAAAAATATTACCACGCAAAGAAAAGACACGACGCAATTTGCTAAATTAAATATATTGTGTTGCACTTATCCTTTCTACGCGTGTTTCAGTAATTCTTTTTTTTTTTTTTTTTTTTTTTTTGAATTCCAACAATGGACTAATTTTTCTAGCGTCAAGGGCAGTGCAAGGATATCAGTAGAGTTTAGTGCCAGAATATACTGCCAAAATAGATAATCTAGCACAAACTTGAGCTATCTTGGTAGATCCAGCTCTCGTTGCCCTGCGCATGGACGTAAAGTTTGAACTGTAGGTCTACAGTTGCCTCGAAAGCCGTGAGGCGCCAAACTATTCTTGTTATTAACTGGAACAACCCTGATTGCTCTATATTCCCCTTTGCATTGTGTAATTAACGACTGAATGAGGTGTGGTCTGGTATGCATGGGCGTAGAGCTCGAAGCATCGGTTCGCCTGGTTCTTAGCCATAAGTCTGAGCCTACTGTCATAACAGTATTTCTGGCCACACAGGTTGTCTCCCACAATTCACTACTCTGATCAGCGAAGCAATCGAGGGAGGTAACGGCTGTGTGATTTGCACGGCAACGCCGACTGTTCCAGGCTGCGTTTAGCATACTTACGAGATTATCCTAATGTGCAAAAGGCCATCGGCCGATGTCGGCCCAATGGCCTTTGCGCACTGGGATGATCGCGGATGTTGGACACCTTTACCCAGTGCTATCAATGTAGGGTCACAATGATTCTGTAGTGCCGATGCCGAGATGCTCAGAGATACCGGCACAGTAAATAAAAGGTATTCGGACCCGCATCGGCTTTAGCTGGCCCACGCATGGCCGTCCGCGGGCCAGCTAAAGCCATTGCGGGCCCGAGGATCTTATGCCCATTCGGTTTCTTGAGATAACAAGTTGTTGTTGAGATCAGGGAGGAGAGGTACCGCAGGGTTATCTGTGAAGTACAAATTCTCGAGTTCAAGTATGACAAATTGTGTTTGATGTAAAAGAACCTAAAGGATAAACGACTAATTCGCATTACAAACATTACATTGTATATTAGGCTATAATGACATAGTGTTGAAAAAAAATGCAAGGGAACAAAACATTGTTCTTTATTTATTAGAGTTCAACATTTGTGGCCTCCCTTTGCTTACGTATTTTCTTGCTCTACGACTGAATCGGCACTTTTTAAAATAATTATGAACAAATAAGTAAATAAATAAAGACAAAAATGTAAATAATAAATAAAAAGGTGCCATTATTATCATCAACTGTGTAACCGTTATTACACATCATCGTTAACACATTTTACTCCAGGACCGAAATCCACAAATTTTGAAATTGCCCCCTGAAGACTGTATTACACTTCTGGAAACAGATCGAGCGTGATAGTTCAAGGGTTGTGCCAGAATAGCTTGGCGCCCATTGAACTATCACGCTCGATCCATGTCTTGCCGTTTCGTGTCGGAGTTGAATGAGTTAATACGTAGGCTGTGGCGTCAGTCTTTGGCGCTGAAATTGACCACCGACTCACCGCACCGATCCACTAAACGCACAGTGGTCGCACCTGCACACACACACACACACACACACACACACACACACACACACACACACACACACACACACACACACACACACACACACACACACACACATACATACACACGCACGCACGCACGCACGCACGCACGCACACACACACACACACACACACACACACACACACACTAAGGCACACACACACACACACATTCACACCACGCTGCTTGCTGTCGTGCTTGCGTGCGTGCTTCTTCATCATCTGACTTTATAACAAATTTCACCTTAGTGTACTCCAGTTGATTGCTTTTTTTTTTTTTTTGCTGCCTTCTTTCGCTTTTATTTCTCGACCCTAACATCAGTTTCGTAGACATCATTTTGGCACAAAAAGCACATTAATATTTTTCAGCTCGATCAATGCCGTTATGTAATTTGTTATCGCGTTGGAGCTCCGCCTATTTTTTTTTCTGCAGCCTACCTTGCCTTCCGCAATTCAGTTTCAATAACAACCTGACATAACTCAGCATGAGGTCAACGGGCCCTCCTCGGCCCACAGCTGGCCCGCGCACCAGCGCGGGCCAGCTGTGGGCCGACGAGGGCCCGTCGACATGTTGCGCACTGGATGGTCTGATGGTCCGGTCTGTTTACTTGCAATGAAACCCTTAGGAAATCGGCATGGTTGCAAGCAGAATGCCGCGGCAGCCCTAAACGAAAGAGCTTCCGCATAAAGTGTACAGGTCTCTGATTTTGAACCTCTCGGCCTTGGTCGTAAGGTCCAAAATTACACGGGCTCCAGACCAGCATACATTTAGTGTCTGGCCGCCGTTCTCTCATTCGCTGTCAGTAAAGTTTCAGTGCACTTTGAATCGTCATGTGCGGTGTACAAGACTACAATTTAGAGTCCGCGCATCATTGCGGAGTTTTGTCAAAGTGCACCACGCGAAAGTGGTCTTGAAATCTAGCAGCATTGTAAGATAGACCTTTTCTAAATACGGATACCTATACCACATAAACATCAACATTAGTTTATGTATGCTATAAATTGCGAAATCACTGGAATCTCTGGCTGTGTCAATTCATTAATTTGTTGCTTAAATATGCTCCATGCCGTAAATCACAAACCACCACACACATTTCGGTGCAGTTCACGACAGTATTATTTATAAGTGGATAACTAAATTATGAAGTATTATCATTGAAAGAAAAGCCTGTTGATGAAACTTATTCACGCATCTGTTCAGGGAAGACTAACCGATAGAACACGTCAGTCGTGTCGGATTCTAAATGCATCAGATGAAAATGGACATTATAAAACGAATTTTAATTTTTTTTTTAAATTGCAACTTTTCATTCATTTATGTGGAAACCGATAAAAAAAAGAAAAAAGCGAAAACGCGACATTTCAGTTTAAAATCTTCGCCAAACACTGTAGTGTTTCCGATGATTCCAAAAATGTCGCATTTCTTTTGCTCGTCAGTCAGTACAATTTAGTGTTTGTACACAACGGCTACAGTTTGAAACTCTTCTGTAATCTGAACAGGCATTTTCGACGGCTTCTTTCTTCAGTAAACCGACTTCAGTTTCAATTGTGGCTTCGTCTTCGGTGTTGCCGCCCACAGCCGCGGCGCTAGAACATCATAGTACGTTTGATGTGTCTGGGGTCCCCCCGCAGGCTGCATAACCACGACTGTGTGCAAACAGCACAACAAATGAATGCGCCCGGCCGCCATGTCGAGAGTGGCGAGCAGGTGAATGTAATATTTCTATCGGAAGCGTGTGTTCGTATATTTTCTGTAACTTCCCCTCCCCCCTACCCCCCCCCCCCCATACCCGTCCCCCTCCACCCCCCCCCCACACACACACCGAGCCAGCACTGATTTTACATCTGCACGAGGCATAGACTCTCATGTGCCCTGGCACTGAGTGGCAGGGTCTCAGTCAGCATCAATAGCTGCGGACGTGCCGTATAGCGTTGCCTCCGGCAACGCTATACGACACTTTCGCAGCCATTGATGCAGGGCGCCTTGAATGATACTCGGCAGCGTCAGAAGTTATGCCGCAGGACTACGCCAAGAAGCGTATGCGTTCTGGGTGCATCTCTACATCTCGGACGGAGGAGAGAATCAGGGGTTAAGGACTGTAAACGTGTAACAGCTAATATGGTCTGTCTGACGCGGATAACGGTTAGGCGTTTTCTTTCACAGATTTACGGCGTCGTTAAATGTTCATGATTCTCGTCTATTTAATCTCTTTCAAGCCCACCGTCAAAAACAGAAAAAGAGCCACCGATCCGTTTTAGCCTGTCTCTCTGTACATGTATATTGCTTTGTCAGGTCAGTTAGATCGATGGACCTGGAGAGGCGTCAAGCTTATCAGTCAAGTTTCAAGTTGAGCCTGTTCAGTGCCGGCTGACGCTGACTGTATTTCTGCAATCTTCGTTAATTCGAGGCAAAAAAAAAAAAAAAAAAAAAAACCAAAACAAACCAAAACCTACCAGATATCCCAGGCACATGGATTCAAAGTGGTGTCAGCAAGAGGTATAGATTCTCATAAGCCCTAACAACTGCGAGGGCTCATGGTGATCTATACCTCTTGCAGTTTGGTGGTGTTCAAATTTTCCTGGTACTGAACAGGTTAAAACTCAACTCACTCTAGGCGTGCCTCATCCGGATACGCGGTTTAAAGCCGTGTAATAGGAAGATTTGCGGGCGAGGTATGGGGCAACTCGCCCGCCCCCTCCCCCCCCCCCAACAAACAAACAAACAAACAAAAAATCAAAATGGGGGCTGGGAGGAATGGGGGTAGGGTGGGGTGGGGTGGCTAGGGATATGCATATTTTCGGAACTAAATACATACATCTGTACATAATTATATTTCCTCACACTGATTTTCTCCCTCGATTGGCTACCGCTGTAGCGGTAGCGAATCGAGGGAGACAACCTGTGTAGTATTTCCCCGTACATGAATATCGGCTCATGCTTTTGATCCTCAACGATTTGTGGACAGAACGACCATGAAAATTGCACTGTGCTTCAAAACCCGTCAAAGTGGCAATATAAAGGTTTTAAATATCCAGACAGCAGATTTGCTGAGTCATTTTTCGCGTCTGCTGCTGTTACAGTCTCTTCACTGCAAAGAAAACTAGAACATAGGTGCACGTCGAGCCGTGTGCGTTGATGTACGAAATAGGTGACGGCGGTTTCCACAGGTCAGTCCGCAGCCTCCGCGCGCCCTGGGGCTGACTCGCAGAAACGTGTTTGTACATCAAAACTCACTCGACAGGCAGCCATGACTTGAACAACACCAAACTGCAAGAGGCGCAGATTCTCATGAGTCTTCCCCCCAACCCCCCCCCCCCTAACACACACCAGCACAACCGTCTCCTCCCCACACCTCTCATATTATACGATTGAATGACGCTCAACATCTTAGAAAAGCTGGATAACGTTTTCGTTTTAAACAAAGGTGACTGTTTCCATTGACTCGATTAGTTTTGCTTTAGTTGTTTAGTATTTCAGAAAGACCTATGTTAAAAAAAAAAAAAAAAAAAAAAAAAAAAGAAGAAGAATTTTAATGATGATAAAATTAATGCTGCTGCTGCTGCTGATGATGATGCTTTTCTGTAATAATAATAATAATGATGAGGATGATGATGATGATCATCATCATCATCGTCATCATCATCATTATTATTATTGTTACAGAAAAGCAAGTCTACACATACCACAAAAATCATATTATTCAATCATCTAGTATTTTATATCATATACTTGCCGTGTTTTGACTGGCCTCGCCCCGCCATGTGCACAACGTGTGTCCTCGCTAGCTCGCCCTGTAAAGGCCACAGGAAGGAAGTGTGCAGTAATAGTTGCCAAACGTATGCGTACAGTATGGTTCAACCTTGTCGTCTGCAACACCGCCTACAACAACCCTTAACGGCTTCTTGTTGGGGTATACGCGTTTGTCACATCAGTATGCGCGGCCGGTCCGTGAATAGCTATATAGGCTGAATAGCTATATAGGCTGAATAGCTATATAGGCTACATTCCTGTAATGGCCTTGAGACCTCGACAGCAAAAGATCCTCTGGCCGACGGACGAGCCGCAGTGGGCCCGCGCACGGATGCCGTGACATGACCCCCAACGCCAGATCGGCTCAGTCGGGGTTACTTTAACCCTTTGGCCGTTGGCTGTCGGTGGTGGGTATTTGTCGTGGTGATTCCTGTAGGAAAACGGTACCGACAGCATAAGGGTTACTTAACGCATGCCGGATCGACCAGGGCCAGGCTTCTCTGCCCTGTGAAGTCAAATGTCAGTTTAAGGCCATTTTTGTGAAACGCGAGATTTTCACGCAAATGGACTTACCTTACTGTTGTTTGCCTTCATAGGGCAGAGGGACGTTTGGAAGAGAATTCCCGCCCCCCCCCCCCCTCCCCTCCCCCCAAAATTACAAATAAAAAAAAATAGATTAATTAATTTAAATTTTAAAAAAAAATCGAATAAGCAAGACGACCGACTATGGCTGACGTCTGCCCGCGGACATATTGCTAGATGGACACAATTTAAACTAAACTGGGATACAGAATGACCTGTCCGCGTTATATTCGATCCCGCGTAGTACTGGTGCGCGTCCATAATATTCAGGCGGAACAGCAAATGATTGCAGTTAGCGAAGTATCAAACTGATGACTGCGAAAGGCCCATGTTGTTTACTTCCCAGACTTCCGCCGCCACGGATGTCGTGGGCGCCATAAAGGGCATGCTGTTTTCCGCGTTACTGACACAAGCCAAGGGTTGGAGAATAATGAACAATTCAACTGATGGATGATAGCAGGTGGCATGAATACACAATTTCACCCATTTAGCCCCGATCGACGCCTGAGAGAAGGCGACCGATCGACCGTGATGATTCAAGGGTAGTGCCGCCGCATTAGCTTGGGCCGGCCCGCGTCGTCAGTGAGGCGCCAAGCAAATCATAGTCTGGCACTACCCTTGAATTATCATCATCCATCTCCTGGGACTGGTACACAGTTGTAAAGTGACACCTCTAACATTTGCGAAATGCGCCCTTGGGGTTAAATGGGTTACATATTTACTAACATCATCGGTAAAACTATCATTTAGTATCCGGCTATAAAAGACGCATGACGTCCTATTTGCTTTATGAACTCGGAACTCAGTCGAGACATGCGCCGCACTCGGATACACGGCAAATAATTAACCCTTCGACCGTCGGCAACGTTTATGTAGCGATGATTCCTGCAGGAATCATCGCGACAAAATCGCTATCGACAGTCAAAGGGTTAATTGGTGTTTCATTGTCATAGTCATAATATCGTATTCATTGAGGAAAATAGCCGCAACAAGAACAGAAGAAATAGCCGGAAACACTATGACATCATTAAATCAGTGGCAATAACACCGACTTGGCAACTCACTGACCGCTAAAATAAGCAGATCCGTTCCCTTTCTCTTTCTTGTACCAAATTGTAAGCCATTTGGACATAATTTACATACTACACCCTGCGCTGTGGAACATCGTTTATATCTGGCCGCCCATTGGTTGGCATGGCGTGGTATACAGACGCGGGCCCTGGCAATAAAAAGCCGTATACAACAGCCAGAGGCGACTGGAACTTCATCTGGTTCTGCTGGCGCCAGAATGGAAGCACAAAGTTGTACGTGGGACATAACCTGAGGAACGTACTGTTAACACACTTTGTTTCATTTTGCGGAACCGTGATGATTTGGTGTAAAAAAAAAAAAAATGTCGCAATTTGCGCTCTTAATTTTTTTTGTAGCAACGTTAATTGTTGAAACACAATGTCAGAAGGTAAGTCACAATTATCTTTACTGGCAATAGCATGTACATGTTCTACATTGATCTTTTTTCTTTTGTCGCCCTCCCCCCCCCCCCGCTCTGCACCCCAACCCGTTACTGTATCCGTGCATGCATGTGCATCCGTACCTCATGTACTTATTTCTCTCTACTGTTCAATGTTGTGGCATTGATAAGCCTGTCCCTGTGTTTGACTCGGTTCCGATAAGTGTGTCAGTTCATCTCTGAAATCTTTTTCGCTTTTTGGAAAACTGAAGTACTAAACCTGTCGAAATGCTTTTGTCTTGAAGGCGAAGGGGTGTGTGTGTGGTGATGGGGGGGGGGGGGGGGGGGGGATGTTAATAAACTTCGAACACATAATTTGACAACACGCAAAGTGTGCCAGCGACGGGTTCTCCAAGAACAGCAAAAACGTAGTGAAACGACTAAAAAGGAAAGCCTGAAAATTATATATATATTTTTAAAAGTAAGCGGAAAACTTTATTTTCAAACCATACGCTTATCTGATGACTTCTACACCTACTATAACGGGATGGATAGAAGATTAGTCTGAAAATAGACATCCAAGCGCGAAACATCTTAGGGTCAGATGTCTGTGGGATCAGTGGTTCTTTGTGGGGGCAGGCTCTGTCCCCGATGCTATCTTACCAGTGACATGTGTTTATAACCTTTGCCACCTACCCACTCTTCTAACATCAAACGCGAGAAACATAGACTGAACTTATCTTCTTGATATCTTCAGCTTGAAAAACACAGACATAAAAAAGAAAGCAAGAGACTTAAATCCTCATGAGCCCCCGCTATCATGTCTCTTGCAGGTGCATTTGGTACACTGAAAATTCACAGGCGGGAAGAAAACGGTCTTCAGTGCTTACAAATAATGACAACTTGAAGTAGGTCGTGATAAACGTGTTTTTAACTTCATTTTCCCCCCCAGTTTGTTAAGTCTGTCTGTATTGTTAAGTTGTTGGGTTAAAAAAAATCTTCTTATTATTATTTCAGTATGTTTTCTTCGCTTGCCGTTTGTTTGTTTGTTTGTTTGTTTTTTAAATTGATATGCATTTGGGTCTCGGTACTTAATGCACTCAGACGTTCAGTCGCCACCTTGATATATTACACAGGGTGTGTGCCACACTTCAATGGCGAGCTTCGCGTGCGCCTCTGCACGTGCTTGTCACGCGCCCTACACATTGCACACGCAATTCATAGGGTCCAAACGTGACAAGTAACATAATAATAATAATAATAATAATAATAATAATAATTGCTCCATGGCAGGATTTGACTGCTAAAATTCACCGACACATCAGGTTATCAATGTTCTCTTGCCGGCTTCAGCGAAGAATTACATACCCTTTATTCACAATCTATGTGCATAGGCACACGTATCAAAGGTTTTGCATTGCCTTTCGAGCGTAACGGAAAGAGCTCTCTTGCGTGCAATGGCGGAGAACATTCAACATTCCAAACTTTATAATTTAAGTAATCCCTTTTGTCCAGCATTATTCTAAGACATACATGTATTAAGAACATTCATGAAGGAGATATATTGCAGACTAATAACCAGTTACTGCCTGGAGCAGGTCGCCGGCTTTCGCGTTTTTAACGCGATATGTTGATAAGTATGCTACCCTGTAATTTTACAAGCCGTAAGGGTCAAAAGCAAAAGAGCATCACAGACATGCTTAGGCCAAACCAACAGAGGATTGTCTCATTTTGCCTTTTGCCCAGGTACACTGTCACCCCACGGCCGCAATTCTCAAATTTGGGAGGTGTCACCTAGCGCCTATGTACCAACTTCAGAAGATGGATTGACCATGATAATTCAATGGGTAGTGCCAGATTAGCTTGGCGCCTGAAGGCGCCAAGCTAATCTGGCACTACCCATTGAATTATCATGGTCAATCCATCCGCTCCTGCTGCACCTTTGACCATCAGTGGGTTAAATATAGGTATGGCCATGAAAACGTACCAGCTGGGCAGAAAACAAAGCATTGATAAGGACCTAAGTGAAGGTCTGGGCAAAAGAGACCGTATCATGTCTACAGAAGGAATGGACAAGCCTCATCTGCCCTCATCCCCCCTTCTCCCGCCCAATTGCCCTACCCCATCTTCCCCCCTACCCCCATCTTCCCCCCTCCCCCCTACCGCCGTTGGGAAAGGGTGAGGACATAACTCTTCTGGACATGATGATACAGCCAAAGTATCTTTTGGCCCCAAAAATTATTTTTAAAACTGGTGTATTCTTCCCGCCCTCCTCCCCCCCCCCCCTGCCCCCCTCCCAGCCCTAGATTACCACGCCGCTGTATATATTACATGAAGAAAGAAAGAGAAAAACTTCAAGAAAATGTTGCTTGAACCCCTTCCCTGCCACTGAGTGGACGCGAACTTCGTAATGTTTGTGAATTTTACGCTAGAGAGCACCAGTCGTCCGAGGAACGTGGATACGAAGTGGGTGTCAGCAAGAGGCATAGATCCTCATGAGCCCCCGCGACTGCAAAATGTCTCCTGCACTTTGGCCTTGTTCAGTTTTCCCCCAAAGGGTTAGCAACGACGGGTAGGAGAAGAGGCTTTTCTAAACTTGACAACTGAACGGCGTTTCTACACTTTGAAACAGCACCTATATCGCACAGACCTAGGAAGCATCTGCTGTTTAAGCACTGATTCTGCGCTTGGGTCTCGACTGAATTGGGCAAGCGATGACTAGGCGGGTTGTTGACATTACCTTTGACCATCAAATGTTAGCAGCAACCACTTGCAGGTAGACACGTACAAAGAATTGCCCCCCCCCCCACCACCCCCCACCCCCTTACCTTCACCCTTCCATCTGCGAGAGGCATAGATTTTTGTGAGTCCCTGCAGTTGCAGGGACTCATGAGAATCTACGCCTCATTGCTTGCCGAGATCGGCTCCGTCCTGTTTCCTTGACCGAGGCTGTCATGTGAGAGTAAGTGATGAAGAACAACCGAGGTATGGAGAGCGAAAGTGCACCGATCCTTTGTTTTTCCATCATGACTTCACGGCTTAAACGCCAGCTCAACTCGGAAAGACGCAGTAGATATAAAACGGTACCTTGTGCTAGTTTGTGCAAGAGGCATAGATCCTCACGAGCTCCCGCGAATGCGGGGGCTCATAATTAGTTAGTTATTTGGGTTTAACGCCGAGCAGGCGACTAAGGCCATCTCACGGCGGGGGGGGGCTCATAAAGATCAATGCCTCTTGGAGACGTCAATCGTTTGCTGCAGAGGCATTGATGGAAACACCCCTTTGAGGCAAGCAAGCTTCTCATCAAGTGAAGAAAGCAATAGGTTGTACTTTTAAAAGTCTTCTGGTTTTACCTATACAGGGAGGGGACCAGTTGATGGGCCAGATCACTTGTTCTGTACAGGCACTGCCACGTACCAGTGTGTGTCAGTGTTTGATAGTGCAGTCAAGAGATTGAAAATAAACCGCGGCAGATCAGTTGTGTAGAGATAGTGCCAAGTAACAAAATGCGCCTCCCTGATAGCTAAATTGAAAACACAAATAAAGAAGCCAGACTGGTTAATTAGAGAATCGCCGAGCCACAGTGTGCTGTGTGTGTGTGTGTGTGTGTGTGTGTGTGTGTGTGTGTTTTGTGTGCCGTGTGTGTGTGTGTGTGTGTGTGTGTGTGTGTGTGTGTGTGTGTGTGTTCGCGTGTGCATTATTGTCCCAAAAGGAGGGAACATTAACCAGATTATATTTGTGTAAACAGGTAGAGCCAGTTAACAGTGTGATTTTAATTTTTTTTATACCTTTAAAAAATAAATTTGTTACGAGAAAAGCAATTAAAGGATCTCTACAATTTTTTTCATTCCGTGATTCATTCATTCATTTATTCATTTGTCCCTGCATCCATCCTTCCATCCATCCATCCATCTGCTACCCCGCAAACACCCACTCACACGTACATCCATCTCTTTGTCTCTCCCGGCTCTCCGCTCTGTCTATGTCTCTTATTTATGTATTTATTTATTTACGATATACCTTAAATGGCCGTGACAGACTAGACCCATGCTCATCTGTACGAAGTGCATAGTCCGCCGCCGTGGGTAATCTTTGCGATCGGCAGCGATCAGTTACAATGTTTTCATCCTATTTCACCCTACCGTGAGGGGAGGGGGGGGGGGGCGGCGGATGTCTGTGGGAGTGTGTGCGTGTGTGGGTGTGTGTGTGTGTGTGTGTGTGTGTGTGTGTGTGTGTGTGTGAGTTGTCATGTCTACACGTAAGACATTCACCACACTGCGTTCGCCTATACACTATCATATCATAATATGTTGATCTAATTGTGTTTCCTCTTCTTTCTCTTCGCATGGTTTCACAGCTTTTCTATGTTTTGGTGCTCGTCCATGTCTATTTCCCCTTTTCCGGGGAAGCTGAGTGGCAGGTGTGACCGTTCTCCGCAATGTGCCGAAAACTGCGCTCGCTGGTATTTGTGGTCTGCGCCTGACCTTATAAACACTGGCATGGGAAAAATGTGTCAGCCTGAGCCAACTATTGTGTGTATAACAGAGCTGCCCTTCGCAGAATGCCCGGGGAACCATCAGTTCATTCCGATGCCACGCCGCTGGGGCGCAATGACCGCAATGCTGTATCCATGGAGCGGGTAATATAGTCCGTTTGAGCAAAGCTTGCCTCCTGTTGTTTTCCAAATAACTTTTGAACACGACTACATTATTTTAATGCTTAAAATGAAAGGTGGTCATCAAACTTGTTCCTGAATTTTTTTTAAAGTTTAGCGGCTAGCTTTAAACCCAACGCCGGTTTAGCCACTACCCTCGGAAGATCATGGAGATGACCTACATTTATGATAAAAGTTGGCAATCTATACCCTGTTCAGGCCTCAGTCACCCGGACTGCCCTGCATCACTGACGCTGAAACTATGCTGTGACTAAGATATTCACGGATCTCAGACATCATTTTGCAAGAGGCCAAGGTACAACAATCAACCGCATGAGGAGAGTCACTGCCGAAATTTACTGGAATATAATAAGTGTCATTTGTGTTGCCGCCGACTGGGGCTCGATCAGGGTATATTTTAAAAATTCCCGAATATAACGGCTAAGCCACTGTCGTCAAGTCAAAAGGAAAATTACATTAAGTTCAGTAGGACCAAAGTTGGTGATCATCTTCTTTCTCAGAATTGTCATGAAAACTTTGCGTTCAACAGCTATTTGCGAAGAAACACGAGGCAAGATTTGCTGGCAAACGGACTATACCCAGTTCAATTCGTCAACCATTTGGCTGTCAGCGGTAGCGGTTTTTGTCTTGATCAGTGATACCCATCGCGACAACTGAAAACCGCTACCGACAGCAAGGATTAAATTTGTTCAATTCTTATCGGACGGCGTTTGCTCCACGAGATAAGCCGTATGCGTGGTGGCAAAAGTCTAAAAAAAAAAAAGAATAAATAAAATAAATAAATAAATAAATAAATTGAACACAGCTGTTTTTGTCGGAAACCTAAAGTAAACGTGCGCGCAGCGGTTGTGTGCCGGTCTGTGATCATTTAGTTTTGGCTTCAGAGATGCCATGAATGTCACTGATCATCACAGGCCAGCACACGCTACTGAAACCTCAGTTCTGATCTATGTACGGACTGATGAGTTTATGGAAGGAAGGTTGAAAGAGAACGGCTTCAGCGGTTCAAGTGTACAAACATGTGATGATCGTTGCGTAATCATCAGAGTAGAACACCATAGCACTGGTAGCAGGCAATCCCACTCACTGTCACTCGTTTTACAGAGGTGATTAACTCCTTCGAGACGTGCCCCCTCCGGATACGCGGCATAAGCCGCGTATCCGGAGGCGGGCAAGTCTCGAATGAGTTAATCACACCTACGTTCCGTTCTACGAATGAACGGAAGAAGAAGAAGGACGAAACAGTTTTATTTGCGATGTTTTTAAAGAAATTATTTCTAAGAGCAGAAAGAGCGATACACAGATGGTGTTACTGTGCGCCGTGGTGTTCATCATTTACACGTCTTTCAATTGTAACCACTTCGCTGACAGTGGACGCGATAATCATGTCTTACAAAGCCCATAGCAGGTTCAACACAGAAAAATCATATCAATACAAGGAACACGGATATGAGTGTGGTCAGCAAGAGGCAAAGAGCCTCATGAGCCCCCGCATCTGCGGGGGCTCATGAGGTTCTTTGCCTCTTGCATTTGTTTTAGGTTCGCATTTTCCGGCTTCAAAAATACTTTATTTGATTTTCAAAGAGAGCTTCATACAGAACAGCACAGAAGCACACAATACTTCCATACGCCAGGCAGCGTAAGTAAGACATTTTCAAGGTTAAACCTCTATATCGCCTTATCAGACGGCTGTCGGGGGTAGGGGGAGGAGGGGGTGGGGGAGAGAGAGAGAGAAAGGGGTGGAGTGGGGTGGGGGTGGGTGGGTGGGTGGGGGCTTTATACAGTTACGTGTCTTTCACCATCCAGTCTTATGTGTCTTTCACCATCAACAAAGAGAGATGGATCGACCATGTTTACTCGAATGTAGCACCTTATTATAGTGGTGCCTGGAATACGTAAGATATTCAGGCGCTAACCTTAAGATAAGATAAGATAATAAGATAAGATAAGATAAGATACGATAAGATAAGATAAGATAAGATAAGATAAGATAAGATAAGATAAGATAAGATAGAACTTTATTGTCATATGTAAAAATACATTAGGAAATCGTCTATATGCTGCGCAACTTAAAAAGAAGTACATAAAACACATCCAAATATAATTAAGCTGCACACACACACACACACACACACACACACACACACACACACACACACACACACACACACACACACACACACACACACACACACACACACACCGGCACACATTCACATGCACCCGCATACGTTAACAACTATAGAGGTCTAAAAGTAAAGGCAATAAACACGATTTCACAGTGACACAAATCACAGAAGACATATCACAATAAATTTATAAAGCACGTCACTTGCATCACAGACAAAATATTATGCTGATAGCTGGACAATACTGTATATACATTATAGTAAACAGTGGGACGGATGGATCAGGTTTGGCGTTTGTTTGCATCATTAAAAGTCTGGACAGCGGTTGGGTAAAAACTGTTTTTAAAAAGACTCGTGCGTATTTTGATCGCTCTGTAGCGGCACACTAATGGCAACATCTCAAACAACTCATGGGCTGGGTGGGAATCATCTCGGAGGATGGATTTAGCCTCTTTTTTTTTTTAGCATTCTTTCGTGGAAGAGGGACTCCAAAGAGGGAAAATCAATACCTATGATTTTCGATGCAGTTTTTACTACTCTGTTTAAAATGGATCGCTCTTTCTGTGTGGTACTGCCAAACCACACGGTCAGGGAGAAGGTCAAAATACGGCTTTCAATGACTGCCCTGTAGAAGTTGGTCAAAATTTGTCTGCTCACATCGAACGTTTTAAGAGATCTGAGAAAATACAGTCCTTGCTGTGATTTCAGTTTTCACTAAAGCGTTTTCGTCCTATTTAAGATCGTTTGAGATGTGGGTGCCGAGAAACTTAAAACAATCAACAATTTCAACATGGCTACTATGAATAGTGAGGGGAACTATCACGATCGACTCCATCCCCGCGAACTGAACATACAGTTTGGCGACTTTTTCTCAAAAGCAAGTCTTTCTGAAAGTAAAATCGGGAAAGGAGATTATGTAAGTGTTTTGCAATAACTAAGCATTGAAGACGTCACTTTCAACAAACAAACCACAAAAATAAACACCGTCAGCATCTTTCAACATCCTATTCTCATAATCACAAACACGGACAGGAACCGATGAGATAATGCAGTTATGTTGATTAGCAGCCAATGGGTGGTGGTAAAAATAGGGCTGCCAGCAAAGACTGAATTATGTAAGGTCTTTTCAAGAAGTTCGTTGGGAGAAATGGGGGGAGGGGGGCATTGGGGGGTTACTGACACGGTTTTGCGCTGATTACAGACTACAAGTTGTGTTATTGACGATCAGCAGAGACAATTAAAGTCAACCGTCAATATTCTGACTCTTTTTTTTTTCCTTTTCAGTTGCCCCAGTCACAAAACAATATGCAACAGAACGCCAATGAAAGTTCAAAGATGGTGCCAGAATAGTGTGACGCCTCACCAAGAATGAGACAGAAAACCACTGACCGTTTAAGAGTGGTGCCAGAAAAGCTTTGCACTTCCCGACGCCAAGCTTTTCGGGCACCATCCTTGAACAAGTATAGTCAGTCGTTCTTTCTGTCTCTGTGGTATACATGAACGCATCAGTGCTGAAAGCCCCGGACTGGCGCAAAGACAATTTCTGTGTCAGGTGGCACTGGACCGGTCAAAAAGTAGGCTAAGGCTTCTGGATTACACCAGACCGACGTTTTTAGTTCACAGTATTATGCATACCACTCCTGAACTATGGGTGTGTGCGCCGTTAGTCTTCCGAGAAAACCCAAACTTAGGAATTCAGTCTACCTATGTGAAGTAAGCACAACTCACACACGGTAATGTTGCATGACTTATAGTCATGCGGCCGGAGAACAAGCACAGCAGTTACATGTCACGATTTTAACCAATGTCCATCCCCGCCTCCCAAGTTTGAAACATTCAAGTGCAACTGACGCTCAGTATTATCGGGATAAGATTGTTCAGTTACAAGCGTTGATTTTAACACTAGTGTTAGCGTCTCGGCTGTTTGAGCTGAGTTGAGCCGACACTGATTTGTAAGAAAGAGGCACTGATTCTCATGAGACCCTGCAGCTGCAGAGTCTCATGAGAATCTGTGCCTCTTGCAGACGCCGAAGAGGATTTGCGGCGGGTGCACGCGATACGGGAGCTTGGATAATAAAGTATACCAGGTGTTGTAAAGAGCGAGAGAAACTGCCGAAGTGAAAATTCTGTGTTAGGTAGTGCGTTCGCGATTGCTGTGGATGAGTTTGTGCGTACGTGCATGCTTGCGCGCGTGCGCGCGTGTGTGTGTGTGTGTGTGTGTGTGTGTGTGACTGAGTGCGCGCGTGCGGTGTGTGTGTGCGTGCGTGCGTGCGTGTGTGTATGTGTGTGTGCGCGTGCGTGTGTGTGTGTATGTGCGTGCGTGCGTGCCTGCGTGCGTGCGTGCGTGTGCGTGTACATGCATGTGAATATATCCCCGTTTTGTGCTGGAGCATCACTGAGTTACGGACATACTTCCAAATAGACAAACTCACAGCCGCTTTAGCATATTCAGCCCGAGGACATAAATCTCCAGATTCTGAAGTTGCCATCTGAAGGACTGTATTACACGTCTAGAGACAGATCGAGCATGATAGTTCCAGGGTGGTGCCAGAATAGCTTGGCGCCTATGAGTTAACTTCATACTTTTTATCACCGAACTTTCACTTCAAACCTGATACCTCTCCCAGGCAGTTTAGCCGTAACCAATTCTGATTATACAGTTCTGTATAACCATCGCTCCAGCTGTGTCGGCAGCAGATTACTGGAACGTGTTTGCATGTATCCTGCATTACGCTTTTTCCTTCTTTAGTTGACTGAGTGCAGTTTTTTGTTTCTAGAGAACATTATTTTACCCTTTGACTGCTACTGACAATACCGCTTGACGGAACCGAGAATGACTTGAAAGACGCGTCTTTTCCGCCGGCCGCGGAGCAGTATCGTCCGTAGCTCTCAAGCCGGGGTTAACTCATTGGAGACGGAAGCGGCGCGTCTCGAATGAGCTAACATGTTTGTCTGTTTTATAAGTGTCTGCATGCCTAACCACAGACTCTTCGTAATTGAACGTGCCTCCGCGTCGTTTCTCGCCTATGTATAATTTTAGTTCTACTGTGACTTCTAAGCCATGATGACTTCCGGTTTCCCGCCGGGCTCTTTGAGGAACATTATAGCAAAAGCAAAACTCTAGTATTCTGCGTACATTTCCTAACAAGCAAGAGCCGGCTTACATAGGATTCCGGCTATGACTGAGGTCCTGAGGCTGCAAGGGCTCATGGGAATCTATGTCTTTTTTGCATGTGAATCAGAAGACTGCACGTACTTCGCAGAAACTCGCGATAAAACACGTCTGCAAGTATGTGTAGCAATTTTCTTCTCGGCACTTTTTATTTCTTCTGTTAGAGGGAAATGCCAAGCCAGGATAAAGAATGAGGGACCCCAGGCGCCCTTCGACTGGTGTCGACGTGTTAGGTCTCTCACCTCCAGCGCCAGTCCATGAAATTCTACCGATTATGTAGTCTCAAGGGTCGTGCGCGACCTGAGCCTCGCTTGGCGCCTTTTAGGCGCCAAGCTGATCGAGCACTACCCTTGAGCTGATTAGAAATGTGGCTGTTCGAACACTGCCAGCGTTATAACAGTGGGAACGCACTCTCTTCTTCCAGCACACGTTTGCGCCAGATTTCTTGTGTTCAAGTTTGCACAGAATGATGCATGATCCGGCTCTTGAGTGGGTGTTCCTGGGATAGTGCATTTGCAATACCCGTGAACAGCGGGTTTTTTGTCAGAGTTTTTTGTTTTCTTTTTTTTTCCCCTCCCTAATATTTTAAAGAAGCGAAAGGTCTTTGAATTTGTTTATGACAAAGGCAATCTCATCATTCATACCCAACTGATTTTTCATAAACAGTGTCTGCATAAGATAACTGCTGTTCGTCCCGGCTCTCGGTAATGAACTGGTCAAATTATGAGCTAAAATTTTTCAAAGTATAGGTATATCAGAGATGCACAATATCTTTCCTGATCCTCCCATACGTAAAATTATAATATTACCATGAATGACGTCCCAATGCGCAAAAGGCCATCGGGCCGACGTCGGCTGCCGTTGGCCCGCGCACGACCGATTGGGATTCAGCCAATAAAATGACATAGATTACGTAGGCGTTGTGTCTGTCTCCCATGGAAGAGCTGAAGGGAGAACTTTATTTTACGTCTGACCAGCTTTAGAGAGGAACTAAGTGAGTTACAAAACTGCAGAATTGAACCTCTGATGTTGCCCCACTGATTTACCTGTGATCATTCTTGTGAACAGTTACTAGTCGGGTTAAAGTGTGCGTAAGTACTTTCACTCTTTTGTCACCAAAAAACAAAAAAAAATATATATATATATATACAGATATTGCGAAAAAACAATGGATTACAAGAGCTGCAAAACGCACTATATTGCGGTTTTCACACTACAGTCATAATTCGCGAGTAAACGTACATAACAAAACATTTCTGTACTGAAAGCATATACTCGTGACACGCAATGATCAATTCAAAACGAAAACGTGAAACGTTTAGAGCTTAACGTCTTTTGTCCACCACGAAGGTGATTTCAAAGACGGGGCACCGAAAAGAGGTCTGTACAAATTTTGACCCCAGCTGGGTTCCAACCCATGACCCTTCGGACAAGAGTCGAACGCTCTGCCAACTGAGCTAACCAGCTCCCCTCAATTCAAAACGAACTAACCCAAGATGTCTGAAAGCTTTCGGCTATAATAGGCCTTTCGTACAAGCTGTCCCATGATTATATTAACACGAACTGACTTTCGGCCGTCAAATTAAAAGTTTAACCCCTGACTGCTGCTGACCATGCCGTTCAGGAGAAAAGGCGCGTCATATAGTTACGCGTTCTTGTCCGTCGGGCGGTATGGTCAGCAGCAGTCAAGGGATTAAAAAAACAGCAACACTCATTCAGCCCGACGGCCGTATTTCCCATATTTTGGAGGTGTCATCGAATGACTATGCAGGAGATATATCGACCATGATAATTCAAGGGCAGTGCCAGATTAGCTTGGCGCCGACAGGCGCCAAGCTGATCTGGCACTACCCTTGAATTATCATGGTCGACCCATCTCCTGCTGTAGTGCGTCAGGGCTGAATGGGTTAAATTCGTTGACGAACAATTAGATTCATACAGTCAATGGGATTAGATCTTTGCGAGGATGCTCAACAGTTTTATGTTTGCAGGGTCCCAGTATCTCGTCGTTGTACGCATGCACAGACATCAAGTACAGGTTTGCCACCACACGCATCACGAGTCACGTGACCAATCCAACCAACCAAACACGGCGTGCGGCGTTCGACGTCACCCTACCGAATGACGCGTTCATCTCTAACTTTACGCTGTAAGTCGAAGGACATTTTGTGATGCCACTAATGCATATCGCTATCACACATATAAACTTTACTTTGCTATACTTTGCCAAGAATCACCTTGCTTTTCATCATACCTCTGTCCAAAAATTATTTGATGATTTTTTTTTTTTTTTGCTTGTGAGATTCGTCATCGTTTGTGTGCTCATTAAATGCTTCCCTTTCTTTTTTGTTGTTGTTGTGTTTTGTTTTGTTCATTAAACCACACTTTGGACTGGGAAATGTGAATACCAACCAACCACAAGAGTCAAGGAATCGCATGAGCCCCCGCCCTGCGGGGGCTCATGTAATTCCTTGACTCTGGCTGGGCCATTTATGTCTGTGTTCAATGGACAGGTCCTCATTTAACATTAAATTACCATGGGTTCGATGAAACACTTTGTGACAGTTGTCAGTAATGGGAAACACAATCCAATACGTCATTTATGGTTATTTTTTTGCGATGGCTTGGTTGGTGTCATATCTTCGAGGCTGCTATTCCATTCAGTTCTGACATACTCCTAATTCACGTATTGTGTGTTTCAGTGAGGTGGGAGGTCAAGTATATACAGGGAGGGTGGAGGAGCGCCTGGAGGCGTTCACAAAGTTTGGGGGAGGCACGGAGGACCAGTCGAGTTCTGCGGAAGTCACACAAAGGTTCGTTCGTATAACTAATCTACCTACGGCTACGGACCTTATCTACACCTCCCTCCCACCAGACAGAGAGAGAGAGAGAGAGAGAGAGAGAGAGAGAGAGAGAGAGAGAGAGAGAGAGAGAGAGAGAGAGAGAGAGAGAGAGAGAGAGAGAGAGAGAGAGAGAGAGAGAGAGAGATGTGAGCATGCATGCTTTCATATAAGTGATTTAAACGTGAGATTTTGCGTTTAAGTAGCAAACTGACCACTTGAAATGAACAGCGGATCACAAGCACTGACTGCAGCTTTGCGCCAAATACTGTAGATTTTAAATTTTCCTTTGTCTCATTTCTCTACCTCTTTGAATACATGTATTGATACTTTTTAAAAATCTCTTTCTATGTTTTTTATTCTCACCTTTTACCTTGCTATACCTCGTTACAACAATACTTTGTCTCTTTAACTTTTCTGCAGACCCAGAGAAACCAACAAGTTTCGAGTGGTGATCAGAGTGGCTCCCCAAAAAGGAGTGACCTTTAACCTGACCTACCAAGAGATCCTGGAGCGCCGATTGGGAACCTATGATCACGTGTTATACATTGATCCGGGTCAACCCGTCTCGGACATGCGCGTGGACGTGTCGATCGAGGAGAACAGGGAAATAACTTACCTCCACGTGCCGCCCATCAGGAGTGATCTGCTCACCGATTTTAATGGGACAGGTATGTGTCCGTTTGGGCAGCATCTTTTAGGCTTGATTATAAAGGATGCTTTTAAGTTTGAGTCTCTGGGTTCCTTAACGTGACCTTCATTCGTTAACGTATGGAACGATAACGCTTCATTGCCAATGGACTCAAAAATACGTCTTTCAAAGCATGGCAACGTCAACACAGAAAAATCAAATCGATCTGAGAAATCTAGACATGAATGTGAGTCAGTATGAGGCAAAGGACACCATGAACCCGCGGGGGTCATGAGGCTTTTTTACCTCTTGCAGCTGGGTGGCACTCTATTTTACCGGCACTGAATGGGTTAATATTAAGTTTGCAAAGCTCCCGTCCAGTGCCCATTAATGTAGTACAATAATAGTATTACGGTATCCTCTAGGGAGCCCTCGAACGTTCCTGAAGTCTTCATCTCGACTACTGACAAAGTTGGATATTTCTATTTGAGGCCTTGATTATTTTAGCCATTTCAACCACATGTGGCTAGAAAGCGTTGCTGTAAGCCTTTGGCTGTCGGCAGAGTGTTTGGTCCAGATGATTCTTTCAGGAATCACCTTGACCAAACACGTACCAACAGCCAAAGAGTTAGAACCATCACAGATTTATTGCCTTATAGCACCGTCTGCTTGAAGAACACGTATATAATATGTGACCCGCAAGAGGCATAGATCCTCATGAGCCACCGTAGTCAAGGGGGCTCATGAGGATCTATGCCTCTTGCATTTGGGCATTGCTACAGTTGTTCCGGCAGTGAGGGAAGTTAACAGTGTCCGTTTGCCTGTGTCTGTCCAGAGCAGAACAGTCTGGTGCGCGTGGAGCGCCCAAGCGATCGCCAGGCGTTCATCAGCTACCGACCTTCCCCCAGGCACCAGCAGCTGCAGGGCAAGTCACGCAACGGCATCTCTGGGCTCTTCACCGTCCGCTATGACGTCAACAGGACCATGGACGCCGGAGAGCTTTTGGTAGGTGCGGAAAAGATTGACGGTGGATCGGTAATTGTGGTCGAGTGTTTTGAAGCGAAAATGACCTCAGCATGAAACCAAAATCATCAAGTCGTAAATATCATTAGAATAATGTTGTTCATTGATGTAAGATTTCACTGTTAAGACGTTTAAGGATTGCAAAGAGCGGACCCTTTTGTCTCTAGAATATAACGAGATACGCTAACGTACACATCAGCCTCAGTGTTACATGCCTCAGAATATCGTGAAATTGGACATAACGCGGTTATGTCTTGGGATACGAAGTAGATATCATCTAAGCAAAAGTCCTCTGGCCGACTCCAGCCTTAGTTGGTCCGCGCACGGCCGTGCGCGGGCCAACTAAGGCTTAAGTCGTCAGATAACCTTTTGCTTACTGAGGGTATTTTTTCTTCATAAGCCCATGCATGATTAGCACTATATATTATTAACGCAAACGCCAGATAATGATGTCTGACTCTATGGTTCTCAGGTATATCGAAATAATGAGGCGGACCTGTATCATAGAGCCATTTCTGATTGTATGTGTGTTCTCTATACCTTCTACAGAGCGTGAACGGGTTCTTCATCCACTTCATCGCGCCCACAGTGGAGCAGGAGATTCCCAAGAACGTCCTCTTCATCTTGGACACCAGCACCTCCATGATGTACCAGAAACTCGCACAGCTGCAGGCAAGAACTATTAGTCATTCGAGACGTACTTCATTTGGATACGCGGCTTCATGCCGCGTATCCGAATGAAGTACGTCTCGAATGTGTCGACACCTGTCTTATTTGAATTGCTATGTCGCTAGAAAACTCGCTTACACTTTGATGATTGCTGATTTGCTACAGTCACAGGTTTATTTGTCATGTGCTCATTCTTATTATTAACTTGTGTGATAATGTTGTGGTATTGATTTAGTCCTTAACCCATTTAGCCCTGACGCACTACAGCAGGAGATGGGTCGACCATGATAATTCAAGGGTAGTGTCAGATTAGCTTGGCGCCTGTTGGCGCCAAGCTAATCAGGCACTACCCTTGAATTATCATGGTCGATCCATCTCCTGCAACAGGTGCATAGTCATTAGATGACACCTTCAAAATTTGGGAAATACGGCCGTCGTGCTGAATGAGTTAAATGGATTTACTGGTTTGTGATTTATATACTCTAAGGTTTATAAGTGTACGCTTGCGCGTGCATCTCATTAATTGAGAGAAGTGTACTTGTGGCGTATTCCCCGAGTGGGTGTCTGGGAAGTATTCCCGCAAACGGTACGGGATGCTTCAGTAAATGAACGTTCGTTTTGATACTCCCACCAGGAGGCCATGCGAGTGATTTTGTCCGACATGTCCGAGAAGGATCGCTTCGCCCTCATGCAGTTCAACTCGCGCGCCACCTTCTGGCGCAAACAACTCCTGCCCGTCACTCCAGACAACATCGAGGCGGCGCTGCTGTATGTTGGCGCTCTTAAGGCGCGAGGATGTAAGGGCTTTATTTATTATTATTTTTGTTTAATCGTCAGCCCCAGTATTACGCTCACCAGTACACAGCAGAATTGGATGCAACGCAGATAGTTGTCTGGCGCCCTTATGGATGTATATAGTGATCCCCATGTCCTTGGTCAGATGTCAACCGTAGCCACGCGCGAGCCACCTGACCTCTGCCCGATGACATTTTGCTTACGATGTGTTTTTAAGAAAACGATCTTTAGCCAAACTTACCCCAAGACCGCATTTCCTAAAATTTGGAGGTGTCACCTAAAAACTATGTACCAGATGCAGGAGATAGATCAACCATGACAAATGACAATTTAAGAGCAGTGCCAGATTAGTTTAGCGCCTCTCGGCGCCAAGCTAATCTGGCACCACCCTTGAATTATCACGGTCGATCCATCTCCTACGAAAGTGCGTTAGCACAACAATTTGCAAAGTGGATAGTGCGGTCTTACTATGGCTCACATGTACCACGTCATACTGAGGCTGCCCTCAATTCTGCCCTGAAATTAAAATCTTGGTCTTCACTTCAAAAGCGTCTGCTCTAACATACTGTGAAAAGAAATCTGCATGCCTGACCACTACACATCACTCCAAGTTCATGTTGTCGATGGTTTATCCCACAGATACTAATATCGATTCCGCACTGGCCCAGGGCCTTCAATTCTTCAACGACGAGCTGTCCGTCAAGGGAGAGAACTCCCTGATCATCTTCCTGACAGACGGCCGACCCACCCAAGGGGAAACGGATGGAGATCTCGTTCTGAAAAACGTGCTGGCGCAGAACCAGAAGAACGTGGCGATTTACGGACTGGCGTTCGGCAAAGACGCGGACTGGCCGCTGGTGAAGCGATTGGTTTCCCAGAACAAAGGCGTGGGGCGCAGAATTTATCAGGACGCCGATTCCGCACTGCAGGTGAGCAAGCAAGGACAGAAACAATTCGTATCCCTTTTCGTGTGGGAGCTGGGTAGCTCAAGTGGACTTGCGTTCGAAAATTCGTGAGTTCGAACCAAGCTGGGGTCAAAATTTGTTCAGGCCACTTTTGATGTCCCGTGTTTTGAAATCACCTGCGAGGTGGGCGAAAGACGTGGAACCCTGAACTTTCAACCCCCCCCCCCCCCTATTCAGTGCCGGAGCATGACGTGCAACAACAAAATGCAAGCTTAGATTGACATGAACCCCGCTGTAGATGATATCAGTGCATTTAACCCATATCATACTGAGGCTAAAAGCTTCAAATTGTAAACACTGCCATATATATGCAAGCTACATTGTAGTATATACAGATAAGGAGATTGACCAATGGCTTTAGTTCAAGGGTGGTGCCAGAATAGCTTGGCGCCTAGAGGAGCCAAGCTATTCTGGCACTACCCTTGAACTATTTTAGTCAAACTTATTTCACACACTGGTGTATTCCGAATGATAAGGGTTAAATATCATCGAGTTAGCATCTTTGACACATTTGAGGCGTGCTGCATTCGGATACGCAGCTTAATACCGGCTTTATGCCGCGTATCGGAATGTAACACGTCTCGTTAATCCCTTTGCTGCTTGCGGATAAAAAGTTTTCATTTGACTGTAACAAATAACAGTTCTGTGTGAGAACCGCTGACATCAAAGGAGCCAACAAAAAGGCTTTGGTCCTCATGAACCCGCGCGTCTAAGGAAGTTAATGTGGATCTATACGTTTATGCAGTTAGCTGGCAATCGCCGCAGTCCGACCATTAACGGGATTAACACATACGAAAAGTGTTGCATTCGGATACGCGTCTTGATGCCGCGTATCCGGATCAGCACGTCTCATATGAGATACAATGAGGGTGTTCTTTCGGGATACGCGTATGGCCCTCTTACACATGATCTTTTTGTGACTTTGGTTAAGCACGGCAAAAACCATCTTCTTTACACCATAGATACAAGGCTTCTTCGCCGAGCTGTCCACCCTGTTACTGACCGATGTCCACGCAGTGTATCTGGAAAACGAGGTTGACCTAGCGTCCTTGACCCGTACGGCCTTCAGCAAGTTCTTCAACGGGTCTGAACTGCTCGTGGCCGGCCGCCTGATCCGCCTCAATCAGACGTCACTGCAGGTGCTGGTCCAGGCCAGCGGCGTTGATGGTATGTCACCTCGCTTTGTGTGTTTGTTTGTTTCTGTTTGTGCGGTGAGTTCGTCATGGCCTGTGGACTGCACGTTGCCGGTCTTGATGATACGCTTAAACCAGAATACATTGTCCTTTTTGAGGGAATAATTATTTATGAGGTGCAGGTCACCAAAAGCCCGTGACCCCGGGTCAGGTGACGTCATGTAAGCTGATGGATCAGAAAGAACTGCTGGACATTACGAAGAGGATGTGGGGCTACCCGACCATCCGCCAGATGCTGCAGCAGTGTCTGGGAGAGGACCTCGAGACCAAGAAAGAACTTCGGAAAAAAAGCTGCTGAGGCTTGTTGTGACCTTCACCTCATAAATAATTTTTCCAAAAAATGTCCACTAAGTCATCTTGATCAAGCAAATCACCAAGATCGGCAATGAGCATTCCACAGGCAGTATCAAGCGTTTATTCAGACCAGCGTCGTTTAATACGCTGTCACAATCAGTATAAACGGCCGGAACTGCAATTTGCCTGGTTCCTAAAGTAACTTGCATAATTCATAACTCATTCTGCCCACAGCAAGATATGGTTCGACCATGATAGTTCAAGGGTGGTGACAGAATAGCTTGGCGCTTATATGCGCCAAGCTACTCTGCCACCACTCTTGAACTATAATGGTCGATCTGTCTCCTGAATTGTAATGCAGTCCTCAGAGGATAACTCCAAATGTGGGTATTTCGTACCTCGGGCACAATGAAATAAATAATACTGTTTTACAGAGGCACACTACTTGTCTCGCTGATCAGCGGTAGCGAATCGAGGGAGACAACCAGAGTGTAAGAGAGGTTGCTACTGAATCAGAGGTTGTTCAGAAAATGCAGGGAAAGCACGGCTGGCGGTCTCACTGACATCCCCAGTCTGAAGTACTCATGCAGCTGTATGCGAGGATGCATTCGGCATATATCGTAGTTATGAAACAAATCTCCCTATGTACTGCTTGGACGTCCTCACTGTTCAGGGGAGCTACCTATTGTTTATGACCTAATTTGACCTTGCTTATAATAATTACTCTTCCGAATTAAGTAAAAGCACCATCACGATTTTCTTATAGGGAATGTAAACCTGACCGTGATGCCTGACCCTGACCCCGTGACCTCGGGTCAGGTAACGTCATGTAAGCTGATGGATCTGAAGGAGCTGCTGGACATAACGGAGAAGATGTGGGGCTACCTGACCATCCGCCAGATGCTGCAGCAGCGTCTAGGGGAGGACGATCCCGAGACCAAGAAAGAACTCCGGAAGAAAGCTGTGGAGCTGGCCTTGCAGGTATAGCTCTGTCACCGCAAGTCAGGGGTAGGTAGGGGGCACCCACACCACACCCTTGACTTGCAGCATGACAGGGTGGGAAGATGGGGGTGGTCGGGGTGGGGATGGGCGTTTGCGTTGGAATTAATTAACGGGTATAGGCAAGGTGCCAATATAATATGCCACTAACTCTTTCACTGCCGAGAAAACTTGACCGCCCCACCGCCTGACTGCAAAATGTATAGAACACCGCCCATCTACAAGAGGTATAGAGCCTCGTGAGCCCCCGCCGTTGCGCCGGCTCATGAGGATCTTTTTCTCTTGCTGAAACCATGCTTTGAATCGTGTTTCTCTGATGGCTGGCGATCTTTGACGATGAAGTTACAATGATTTCAAACAACACGATCACTGACAGTGAAGCTTTCGTTGCAGGTATAGCTCTGTCATTTTACAGGTTAGGGACCGACCGAGACATAGATCAAGAGTAATACAACGGAAAGCTCGCGTGCATGTGATTGTGTTGTAGTCACAGATGTTAGCGCGTCTGTGTGCAGTACAAGTTTGTGACTCCAGTCACGTCCATGATCGTGAGAAAACCAGGGTCGGAGGAAATCGCCTTTCTACAGGAGGACGCCAGCGATCTGCTGGACGAAATAGGTATAATTTTAAATCAGTATCTGCCCTGCCAACCCTTGCCTTTGGAACCACTCTAGGTTCACCGTCGGTTAACCGTGTCAGTCGGTTTGTACAAACGTGACCGCGGCCAGCAAGAGGCATAGATTCTCATGGGCCCCCGCATACGCGGGGGCCCATGAGAATCTATACCTCTTGCTGACCTCGGTCACATGATGTATGTCTGATGATATGTCTCTTGCATTTTGGTGATGTTCGCTGTGCTTCAGAGCCCTAAGATTAAACAAGAGCTCCCGGAGGACGGTCCATGGATGAATGAATAAATGTGGATGCTCAAGATGACCTGTGGCGCTTGTGTGAGCTCCGGAAGGGGTTTGTTACGACAGGGAGGGGGGAGGGGGGTAGCATATAATGCACAAAAATGAATACCAAACGCGACGAATGCACAGCGCATCCCCAGATTCTAAACCAACCCAAAATGGACACAACAGGACCCTTTCTTGTCTATTTCAGTCGTAACATGGTTACAAGTTAACATTTCATTTTTCAGACGACGTCTTCACTCCACCCAACATCACAGAGGCTCAGAACACAAGTACGTCGGGCAGAGGCGGAGGTAACAAAACGGTTTGCTGATTTCTTTAACCCCGCGAGTGCTACTGACGATACTGTTCTCCAGAAAACAGGATATTGTCAGTAGCACGGAAAGGTTTAACCCATTACATCCTGAAGCTGATGAAAAAAAAAGAAGTTATTTCCCTATGGAGGCTACCTTACAGATCATGAGATAAATCAACTGTTTTAGTTTAAGGGTGGTGCCAGAATAATTTTTTTTAAATCCCCAAATTGGATCCTCAAATTTGCACTTTACCTTAAAGTAGAGGCTGCTACTTCTACGGAAGGGCGCCGACCAACCCTTCTTTTTCTTGTTCTTGTCTTTGTCGACAGAACCACTGGAGACGAAATAGTACTTCCTCCAGGGCGAGGAGTTGGAGATGAGGTTTTGCTTCCATTACGCGTGCGTCGCGAAGAGTACGACTCTGTAGTGGATGACGGACTAGACTGAGCGAGCAAATAAAAAAACAACGCACCCATTTTAAAGTTATATACTACTTGCACTGTATACAAATAACTAGGACAGAATATTCCTGCACAAATAAATACAAACAATACTTACGGTTACATAACTTCGTATCACGAACATCCCTGAGGCTCACTGAGGGCAGGCAAACTTTAAAAATATATGTTTACAAAGATTAAACTACGCCGAAATATTTATTTGAAACAAAACTCCAGGCTACGAGATCAGCAACTCAAGATACGCACAAGGTTTACAATGTATCTGATGCGACGTAACATTGATACTCACCATGTTGAAAGGAGGTTGACAACGGAGAAGCTGGCGGAAGTTTCATGACGTCACAAATCCGACTTATGGTATGGGTCTACCGAGAATAATGGCTGTCTGGGAACTTTGAATCCATCAGCGTCCTAAACGCAAAACGAAGCAGTACGCAAGAACCCGGGCAAAAAACACGGTCGGTCGGTTCCGTAGCATCATCATTTGACTAGTAAGTGTGTTTTATGTGTATAAAATATGCTTACTCGACAAACACATTTTTCAACGTTTTTTTTTAAAAGCCCAGTTAGAAACTTAGGGGCTTTAAGTCATCTTGGGGTTTAAGTGTGTTAGAGCAGATCTGGTCATCTCATGTCGGTCTGTACTTGTTACCAATGAAACAACAATTAAATTATCAACTAAAAATGATACTAGAATTTTAGTTTTTTTCTTCTGAGGAAATAGGTGACCATGCTACGGAATTTTATCAGACGATAAATAATCTCCGTATGTTGAAATCATTTTGTTTCTGTGCGCAAGGGGGAGGCGATCCGCACTTCATGATAGAACTCGGTTCTCTCCCTTATCCCGTGTGTTATGACGTGAGCGGCAAAACAGGGGACGTCTTTCGCCTGCTAAGGGACCCAGAAACAGGTTTGTGGCGTATTAATTAGACCACTGTTTGTTTCTTAGTATCTACAAATATGAAGAAACAAATACTAGATGTCTTAATAAAGTGCATAATGTTGTTCTTTAATTGCCGGTTTTTCCCTTGAACGCTTTTGTCGATTTTGAATACTGCAACTATGTTTACAAAAGTGTTAGATTAGAACATATTATTGTTTTGTTCGCTTTGTTTAGAGTTTACACCAAAGGAAGTTAAACTTGTTCAAGGCGTCCGACATCAATTAGCTGCGAAGGTGTCGCATAGCGTTGCCGTTGGCAACGCTATACGACACTTACGCAGCTATTGATACGGGGCGCTTTGAATGAGATGATTAGGCTTATTCTCTCAATCTTTATTTGTTTATTTCTGTGTCTGAAGATAGGCGTTTTGTTTTCTTCCATCTACATCACAGGTCTGACGGTCAACGTGCAACTTAGCGAGGGGACACATTTGTCGCGGTCGGGACAGCTCCCTGTTTTCATGACAAAGGTCGCGGTCTTATTACAGGATGTCATCATGGAGGTCACTCCTGCAGGGGCCAAGGTCGACGACCTTGAAGTCACGTGGAACATGACGCGCTCCGTTCGCACACCCGGGGTGTGGGTGATGATGGAGAACGCTACCCTGCGATTCGTCCTGGACTGGGGCGTGGAGATTGACGTCACCAGGCATGTGATCGCGCGGACCAGTCAGCAGAATGACGAGTATCTGAATGTGGAGATTCAGCACGAGGAACATCTGAGTCCACAGTCCACGGGGCTTTTAGGTTTGGTTCTTCTCTCTCTCTCTTTCTCTCTCTCTCTCTCTTCTCTCTCTCTCTCTCTCTCTCTCTCTCTCTCTCTCTCTCTCTCTCTCTCTCTCTCTCTCTCTCCCCCTTTTATATATATTTCTTTTACCCATTTAACACCAAAGCCGCATTTCCAAAATGTTGGAGGTGCCACGTAACGACTGTGCAACCTTTGCAGGAGCTGGATCGACCATGATAATTCAAGGGCAGTGCCAGATTAGCTTGGCGCCTTCAGGCAAAGGCTAATCTGGCACTGCCCTTGAATTACTATGTTCGATCCAGCTCCTGTTGTAGGGCGTCGGGGCTAAATGGGTTAAACACAATAAATAAATCTGCACTGTGAAGGCGAAAGACCGTATTGTGAAAAGCAAGATCGTGATTGTATTATTAGGAAAATCTCGAATTGTACATAAATCAATGACCCTACAGGCCTCACATGCGGATTGCTTCCGGTGTATGTATTCACTATTCCGCATGAAAGAGTTTAATAAAAAAATTCCCCCCTTTTTACAATTGTTTTAAGAGTGTAAAACTTCAATGTTTTGCCTTTTAAGGCGTTTTGAGCAGCCAAAGGCATGACGTGTGTGAAAAAGAGCAAAATTTGTGTAATTTTAGTCGACCTAGTGTGTTCATTGGAGCTCTATATGGGGCATGCACACAGTTGTATGCAGGCTTGCAGACGACAGTTTGTCATGGGGTACTTAGTGCATTAGAGTGTTGCGGAAAACGCTAACAGACATTTTGTTTAAGAATTGCTGGAAATATTTAGTCCTGCGATATGCGGCTCCGCGTGGAATTTTTGTGTGAGCAGATAAGTTCTTCGTTCATAGCTTTGTGTTGCAAGAGGGTAATAGAGAAGTGTACGTGAAAAGGGGGGGGGGGGGGGGGGGTAATCTCATACGTGGAGTTGAACCACACATGTTTTCACATGTCCTAAATGAAAGACGGAAGTTACCAATGGAGGAATGTAAACCCCTACAATGCACAACATGTCTGCAGTTTAACCCCTTGACTGCCGAGAAAAACGGAACGCGATCCAACTGCAATAGACATAGATCCCCATGAGCCCCCGCGACTGCGGGGGCTCATGAGGATCTATGCCTCTTGCTGAGACCAAGTTGTAACCTTTTTTGATTGGACGGTTGTGGCTTTTGGTCGTTGAATGAAGACACTTGAAGATTTCAGAAACAAAGTGTACCTACAGATAACAATACCCCATAACCCAGAGCGTTCCGCAGGTTTATTAGAGCCTAGCCCCCCCCCCCCCTCTCCCCCTCCCCGGAGAAAAAAACGCGAGCACAACTTCTTTAACCCGATTCCGCCCTGATGCATTACAGCAGGGGATGAGTCGACCATGATAATTCAAGGGTAGTGCCAGATTAGCTTGGCGCCTGTCGGCGCCAAGCTAATCAGGCACTGCCCTTGAATTATCATGATCGATCCATCTCCTGCAACTGGTGCATAGTCATTAGATGACGCCTCCAAAATTTGGGAAATACGGCCGTCGGGCTGAATGAGTTAGTCCTTTCGCGGCCATTTAACGCAGAGTGTGATTTTTAAATCGGCAATATCGCGAAGATCAGCAACCGTCCGAGGAACGTGGATATTAAGTAGTTTCCGCAAGAGGCATTAGAGCCTCATGTGCCCCCGCGGTTGCGGGGGCACATGAAGCTCTATGCCTTTTGCTGGCCTTATAAATATTCAAGTGTTAAATTGTACTCGGCAGTGAAAGGGTTATGAAGAGTTCTATTCATATACAAACTCACAGGAATGATGAAGCAACGGCCATCCGTCATGTCTTTTGTTGTGAAATCTTAACTCATCCGCGGCCAGCCGCATCCGGAGGCGCGGCATAAGCCGCGCATCCGGATGCGGCTGGCCTCGAATGAGTTAACAAATGATGACAACAGACTGTGGCGTTATTCTGCACATGATTACGAAATCCAGGCAAAAAGTGTGTAAAATACCCAAAACGTCCCAACGATAAAACACACACGCTTAGAAAGGACAGTTGTCTTGTAACTGTCTTGTCTAAGAGTGTTTCTTTCTTCATTGGGATGTTCTCTGCACATGAATACGTGGGTTTTTATCCCAAAACGTGTTGTTTTTTTTTGGAGAGGGGGAGGGGGGGGGGGGTAATCAGTCAATATCGGCGACAAATGCCCTAGTTAGAAGGTGTCCTTTTTCTTCTTTTTTCATGTTTCCTTCTGACATATTTTTCTTATTTTTATTTTATTTCAAAGATAAATTTTATTTACTCAACTATATTACAGTAGAGCAACTATGAACAACTTAAGAGGTCATTAACACAATAGATAAGACAACAGTTACATTATACTCTAAATAAGGTGATTTGATGGACAGTTTGTTTTAGTTCGCTGTAATCAATCACATTCCATTCCCAACACTGGTATAGTACAAAGTGCAGTCACAAGTCATTAACATGGCTCAGGTATGTGATGACCATAGACTGTGGCGTTATTCCGCACATGATTACGAAATCTAAGCAAAGGTTAAGTGCCAAGCACGTCACAAATACCGAGAACGTCCCAACGATAAAAGAAACACGCTTAGAAAAGACAGTTACAACACAGTCGTGTTGTAACTGCCTTTTCTAAGCGTGTTTCTTTCTTCGTTGGGATGTTCTCTGCACATGAATACGTAGATTTTAAAAATTTTATTCCGAAACGTTTTTTATTTTGTTTTTAATCAACAGGTCAATTTCACCACAAATCCATCAGGCTGGCCAAACTCAAGCGGAGGGACGGTCGAGTCGTGGCCGAACTGGACATCATGGACGGGGCCTATCCGTGGCAACACGGTCGCGCAGTCGTCAAGCAACGCAGGGATCCCTTCTTCCATCGCCTGACGCCGTGCCTCATGGTGGACACCCTCTGGTCCAAGACTTTAGATCACCCCACCCGGTTCTATCAGGTGGACAGCTTGTATTCTGTTGAGTAATTAATTGACAGTTTGTAGGTTGTTGCTTTTGTCGGTTGTGTTGTATTTTTTGTTTGTTTGTGTGGGAGTGTATGATGGGAAGGTGTGGGAGGTGGTCTGGAGTAGGCGTGTGATGCATAGGTGACAGCTAGTGCAAAAAATTGAAATGACTTAAACCGGTCCACGGACTAACTATGGCCCCATAAATCATGGCCTGCAAGAGGCATAAATTCTCATGAGCCCCTGCATTTGCAGGGGCTCATGAGAATTCATGCCTCTTGCAGACGGCCGAAGATGACCAAAGGGCTATTCTGGCCAACAGAAAAATAAAGTCTGAAATTCAGCTGTCTGGGATATTGAAAAAGCTGAAATCAGCTTCCAGGTCTGATGACCGTCACCCATGGGAATGCAAGTTCAATCAAACTTGTCAAGGTAACCACCCGTGTAACGCGACCACCTGTATTCGCAGACCGCCCATTTTTGGTCCACGTTTTTTTTTTTTTTTACTGTTACTTAGATGACCCTGTATAAGATGACCACCTAAGGCGACCATTTCTAGATAGTCCTTTGGGTGGTCGCCTTCCACAGGTCTGACTGTAGAAATCGTGATGATGAGGGAGGGTGTGTTTTTCTGTGCTTTGCTAAACATCAAAGACTACGCAAACCTAGGACGTGCATGTTGATACATGTGAAAGAAAAGGGGATGTGGGGGAGGGGGGTGGGTGGGTGGGAGTGGGGGTGGAGCGGGGGTGGGGGGGGGGGGGTGGGGCACAGGATCGCCATAGCGTGATCAAATTGCGCGCGTTTTTTTTTTCTTCAATTTTTATATTATTTTATTTTCTTAACTCATTCAGCCCTGACACACCACCGGAAGACATGGATCGAGCACGATAGTTCAAGGGTGGTGCCAGAATAGCTTGGCGCCTGTCGGCGCCAAGCTATTCTGGCATCACCCTTGAACTATCATGTTCGATCTGTCGCTAAAATTGTAAAAGTCTTTCAGAAGGCAACGTCAAAATTTGGGGATTTCGGTCCTGAGGTAGAATGTGTTAAACCAGTTCTCCCCTGGTACACTTCAACAAGATATTGATCGATCAAAATCCAACACCGTCCAAGAAACATGGATACAAATTGGTCTCAGCAAGAGGCATAGATCCGCATGAGCCGCCGCAGTCGTATTCACTTTATTTCTCAGCAGTGAAGGGATCAAAGGCACCAATCTATTCTGGCACCACCTTGAACCATGGCGGTTGATCTGTGTCCTGAACTATAAAATAGTATTCAGAAGACAAATATTTAAGATAAAAATGTTCTTTTCTCTGTATATTGAAGTGTGTTTGTATGTTTGCTTGTTATATAATTTGTTTGTTTGTTATAGTTATGTCATAGTTATGACTGCGGATTGGCGGGAATGAGTGTGGTAGTCTTGCATTTTGTCATAGGGGGAGGGAAAGGGGACGTTGACTTGACGCTGCGTCTTCAGCTACTGCTGCCGAGTACATTGTATTACAGGCTTGGTAAGGCAGACCTTTTCTGTACAATCAACTTTAACATCCAGATATTCAACAATGACGATGATTGTAGACGTGTGTGTGTGCGAGTGAGAGTGTGTAATCGTGTGGGTTCATTTATAATGTAGGCCGCTGCTGCATGAGACTTTGTCCCAGCCATCGAAACACGCCAAAATGACTCGCGCAAGATCGACCTGACGTCACACACGCCCGGCAAGCAAAGGCTGTCGGCCCGACTTCGGCCCAACCACCTCTTGTTTGCTGGGCAGGAACGACCCCGACTTCAGCTTGGCATGTCTCTGAATTGACGGTGTCGTGCGATACCGGATAGTTAGACCCAATTAACCCCAAATTCAGATTTCTCCAATTTTGGAGGCGTCACCTAACGACTATGTATCAGCTGCAGGAGATGGATCGACCATGGTAATTCAAGGGTAGTGCCAGATTAGCTTGGCGCCTGATGGCGCCAAGCTAATCTGGCACTACCCTTGAATTACCATGGTCGATCCATCTCCTGCTGTAATGCATCGGGTCTAAACGGGTTAAATAGACGACACAATGCGCGCCAATTCCCACACAGATACGATGTTTATTGTCCGTTACCCGGTTACCAATTTCATTACCGATAGCCGCCCAAAAACAGTCAAATGAGGAAGTTTGTTAACCCTTTGGCTGTCGGTAGCGCTTTTTGTCGAAGTGATTCCGACTGTAATCACCTCGGCAAAAAGCGCCACCGACATCCAAAGTGTTAACCCACGCCAACATACGATAACGTTAAGAAATTATAGTGTACTGTGTAAAAATAATCAAATCTCTAAGTCTGGAGGTCTGGTTAACACTGAGCAAGAACTAAGACTACAAAGGAAGTACTGATTAATCTTATAGTAGGGTATATATGCCTATGTGCGAAAACAAATCAAGTAACAAGCAAATATCACACAAAACAAAACAAACAAGAAAGGCAAAGCCCTTATGGCTCACGTGTATGACCGATCCTCACGTCTGACAATAAGTACAGGGATGGCTTCTGCGCAAACAAAATCCATGTTTTCTCAAATTTAATCAGTTTTCACACATCTGTGAAACGCCCGTGACCCTTGACCTTTGCAATGAGTTGACTAAATTAGGATACATAGTAAGGTCTCATCATCAGCTACCTTTGTGCCAAATCTGATTGAAAAGTTTTTGCAAAAATGTTGGTAATAACTTCAATTATTGGCATTTTATACACATTTGTCGCCCTCGTGACCCTTGACCTTTTCTGAGGGGTCATCCAAATTAGTATGCATAGATAGGTCTTACCATCAGTAGCAAGTTTGGATTTGTGAATAGTATTTGAGAAAAACAACAACATTTCTTGTCAAAATATGGGTATTTTGGACCTATTTCCTGAGCTCTTGTGACCCTTGATCTTTCTGAGGGATCAACCAAATTAGTATGCATAGAAAGGTCTTCCTATCAGATATCTCTGTAGCAAGTTTCAGTTTGAAGTTGTGAATAGTATTTGAGGAAAAAACATCTTTTGTCCAAATATGGCTATTTTAAAAAAAAATCTATTTTCTGAGCTCTTTTGACCCTTGACCTTTCCGAGGGGTCATCCAAATTAGTATGCATAGATAGGTCTTACCATCAGGTATCTCTGTAGCAAGTTTGGGTTTGAAGTTGTGAATAGTATTTGAGAAAAACAATCTTTTATCAAAATATGGCGATTTTGGACCCATTTCTTAAGCTCTTGTGACCTTTGACCTTTTTGAGGGATAAACCGAATTAGTATGTGTATAAAAGTCTTACCATCAGGTATCTTTGTACCAAGTTTGGTTGTGAATAGTATTTGAGAAAAAATAAATTATGTCCAAAATAGTATTTTGTACCTATTTCCTGAGCACGTGACCCTTGACCTTTTTGAGGGATCAACGAAATTAGTGCGTATAAAGGTCTTACCATCAGGTATCTTTGTACCAAGTTTGGGTTTGAAGTTGTGAGTAGTATTTGAGAAAATAAATTATGTCCAAAATAGCTATTTTTGATATATTTCCTGATCCCATGTGACCTTGACCTTTGTGAGAGGTCACTGAAATTGGTATGTCTAGAAGGATCTTGCCACAAAGTATCCTTGGACCAAGTTTGAAGACTGTAGCTTGAATAGTCTCCGAGAATATGCCAACGTTAAAGTTTACCAAGGAGACGGCGGACAGCGAACGGACGACAGACGGACGACCACTGGCCCAGAACATAGACTCACTTTTGCTTCGCACGTGAGCCAAAAATCCAAAACATTGCGTGCCCGGAGAATTGTATCCTTTCAACATTTATCAAGGGCGATAAAACAGCATTCTGCCGTGCCGGAAAAAGCTTCCTTCCCTTTGTCTGCTAAATTCACATGATTACAGTCCTCGCACTGAGAACATCACTCTTATCCACGGGGGTGAGGAATAAACTTCGTCTACAGCACGTCCGTTCAAAGGTCCTTGTAAATCAATGTGGCACAGCTGCGGTGCGCCTGAATTGGTCAGTGTTCAAGAAATATCTCCCCGCCCAAACCCCTTACCGCAACGTTCCCGTTGGGGCCGTCCACAATGAATCTCGTGTCGTGAAAGTTAAACCCCAAGTAACCAGTCATTTAACATCGAGACTGCATACATTCCTAACGCTAATTAATAATCAAGCCATCACATCTTTTCTTTACAGAACAAATGCTAAACAATGGTATTAAATCACGAATAACTTGTACTGAGGAGCAAAAGAAACGCGACATCATTCTAATCATCGGAAACACAGGAGTGTTTCCGATGATTAAAATGTACTCGCATGTCTTTTCATGTTCATATGCAAGCAAGGTTACAGCAAAGACCGTATACAATGTTATGTCCTGGTTTTGTTTATTTAGACCGCCTACACTGGGAGGACTACCCTTTTGATTGTTACGTCATTCAGTAATGACGCAATATGCTTCAATAAGATATGGTCGACCATCAGAGCCTGTTCGACCATGATAGTTCAAAGGCGGTGCCAGAATAGCTTGGCGCCTACGGGCGCCAAGCTGTTCTGGCACCACCTTTGGACTCTCATGGTCGGTTGCACCGACACCTGTCTGTGATGAAGCGTACGAAGGCAGAAATGATCGACAGACAAAATCAGATCAGTTTACATACACGTCTACGAGAGCAACAAACATTGACCAATCACTGACCAGCTCATTCAAGGCGCCATACATCAATAGCTGCGTAAGTGTCGTACAGTTGCCGCCGGCAACGCTATACGACACTTACGCAGCTATTGATGTGCGGCGCCTTGAGTGAGTAAACCACATGGATATCGAGATAAAATTTGCCAACACAACGGGTTCTCAATGTCGTCGCGACTCGATTAAGACTTGACTACCCTTCTTTTCACAACCAACCAACGTGATTAGGCACAGAAGTAAAAGAGGTGTGTGTGCGAGTGTGTGTTGTTGTTGTTTGTGTGTGTGTGTGTATGTGTGTGTGTGTGTGTGTTTTACTGCCCCACTGTCCACAACAGGGAAACTCTCGTAGATAGTCAGGAGATCAAGAGCGCGACACTGCACAACATTGAAACTTCACGAAAAATAAAAAGGAAACCCTTTCGTACAGGATAATGGCACGGCATACCAAGAGCATTTGTGAAAGAGATACTGCGCACCATTAACACTTTGTTGCGACCTGCTCCAGGCAATACAGGGTTAGTAGTTCGCAATATCTCCTACATTGATGTTCTTACTAGCGTGTCTTCAACCCATATCATCGGCTAAAAGCTTCAAATTTGTACAGTGCCCTATGCAAGCTGCAGTATAGTACTTACAGATCAGGATATAGACCAATGGCTTTAGTTAAAGGGTGGTGCCAGAATAGCTTGGCGCCTAAAGACGCCAAGCTATTCTGGCACCACCCTTTAACTATCAGTCGCACTTATCTCACACACTGGTGTATTTGAATTTCGCAAAATAAAAGGCTTTTCTTCCACTGTGTAAAATAGACAGTTTCACAGACACGAGCCAGGGGCACTAGAAAACACCTGTTACGTGTCTCAATTTACACAGATTGTGTAGAGAAGGGTAGAAAAGTCTTAGTTGAGGCAAGACAACATTGAGAGTCCGTTGCATCGGCGAATCTTAGCAATCGAAGCCCGCCCTAGAGCAGATTGCTTTAACACATTCTGCTCCACGCCCGAAATCCTCAAATTTTGAAGTTGCCCTCTGAAGACTGTATTCCGCCGTGAGATGGCCTTAGCCGCCTGCTCGGCGTTAAACCCAAATAACTAACTGAAGACTGTATTACACTTCTGGAGACAGATCGAGCGTGATAGTTCAAGGGTTGTGCCAGAATAGCTTCTGGCACAACCCTTGCACTATCATGCTCGATTCATGTCTTGCCGTGGCCTGTCGGAGTTGAATGAGTTAATACTTGGAAATATCTCCATTATACATGTTCTTCCTATTAGACATTGTGCAAAACCCACAAGGCGCAAAAGTTAAAAAAGGAAAAACTAAATTTGTGAACAAGTGAAACAGACATGTAGCAGAAAAAAGTATCTTTATATCTGCAACGCTGGTGAAATGAAAAACACAAACAAATAATCACACAAAGCCGTCAGGTCACTTCTTTAGGCGATTCCATCTGCAATAGGCCCTGGGGCCAGCTGCAGGAATGAGCTAAAATCCTGAACAAGCCACTCAGCATGGTGCTCCGTGACAGCGGAGCACGCTGTTTAGTGGCTTGCGCAGGACTTAAACTCGATCATGCAACCGACCCCAGGTTCTGAAAAGCCACTGGAGGCTGCTGGGCCATCATGAGAATCGTTGCCCCGAGCTAGAAGACACGGCAAAACTTGCGTCCGTCTTAAGATGTCTTTACGACTGCGCTTTCTCCCCCCCCCCCCCCCCCCTCTCCCTCCACCCCCCCCCCCCCCACCCCAACTCTATTCAGCTGGCTAAATTGCATGTCAAACGTGTAAACGTGAAGAAAAACAACAGGCGCATTTGAATGGCGAGGTGTATACAAAATAACGCCGAATGTTTTGCTATCAATTTCATGGCCTGCCAGCGTGCCGATAGATTTGCTGCATATCAACTCGAAGTGTCTCCAAGAAGAATGACAATTCCGCCCTCATACGACACAAGATTACGGATCGACCATGATCATCGAAGGGTGCATTGTGCCAAAGCAGCTTGGCGACTATGTACAGGCTTTGAATCCTTGCATCTCAAGGATTACTACATTCGAGACGTGCCGATTACGGATACGCGGCGTAATGCCGCGTATCCTTATGCCGCACGTGTCGAATGAGTTAAATCGGACGCAAACAATCACGAGACACAGACATTCCTCATCCCTTACAACCTGTGGTGGGTGGGAGGAGGGTTGCGGTGTTCATGAGGATCTATGTCTCTTGCAGTTGGGTGTCACTGACCGATGAGATGAACTGCAGCTCAGGGGCCAGTTGCACGAGCGAGCTTAGTCCTGCACCAGCCACTAAGCAAGGTGCGCCGCTAGCAACAGGCCCCAGCTCCGTTCGGTCATCATGGGGGACTCTGCGCTCGGAACGGTCCAAACGCCCTCCGCACCACTCACTAGAAGTATTCCCAGAGTTCATTTCGATATTGGTTTGGTGTTGGGATGAACTGCAGTATCACAAGGCCACACAAATATCGACATCATCCTCGTGTTTACTTCCTAGCTGGCACTGCGTTGGGCAATGTGAAATGTCTTTCGCTTCACAAATTCGGGATGGACGAATGACAGTTTCTATTACGTTATACAAACGACGAGTATGACCTTTCTATAGGGCTCGGGAAGCTTACATCATCACGCTAGTCGTGGCGGCCATCTTGAGAGGATTCGCGATAAGGCCCTCAATAGGGAAATCACTGTCAGGACAATGTCAGGAAAGTCCTGAGGCAATAACAGCAAATCTTGCCATCACAGTAGGGAACCCCTAACCAGAATCTGTTTTTGTTTGTTTCCAAAGAGGAATTGATTGATTGATTGTACATTGCTTAACGTCCCGACAGCAACAAGACTTTCTCAGGACGTGCCTGCACTGCTTGTGAAAAAAACCTAAACAGAACATTGAATGTATGTCGTCAGCCGGTCCAATACATTAAATAAACCTAACACATGGGGCCTAAATAAAGCCAAGACCATTTAGCAACACACATCCAATATCAAGAGCTACAGGCAGCGCAGACAGTAGGGAAAGTTTTAAAAAGGCAAATACAGGTGAATGGACAAAGGGTAGACAGAAACACATGCCCCAGAATAGAGGGAAAAACCCACCCTGTGGGGCTGACCAGGGTGACCCTGGGAACAAAAAAGTAGTTAACCCCATCCAAGTCCCCCAGGGCAGACCCGGGTGGGGGTCCAAAGAAGAAGAAACACGAAGAAAAACGTGTTGAAACACTACTTCGCTGCTATCTGAAGGCTATTCGATCTTCTTAAAATGGCGGCTGACGCGCCGACGCTGCTACGCAACGCGGGGAACTTCCCCAGCCCTATACTTGTATATGTAGGCCGTTCTGTGATTTTAGACCTTCAGGCTCTAGTCGTATGGTTAAAAATCGCAGGCCAGCACGCATATCTAAAACATCCAATCCAGCAGGTATAGACAGACATAAAACAAAAATTCGTTTGTTGTTGTTGTTTTGTTTTGCGTTTGTTTGTTTTTTTCCCCCTTGACATCCATCTACAGTCATGCATTTATAAAAACAAGATGCAAAAAAGAAAAAGTAGAAAAGAAAAAAGAAAAAAGAAAAAAAATCGAAAATTCATACATAAGAACCCCAGCCGTCCGAAGAAGATACACAATCACGTAAGCAAAAGGAATATAACCCCATGAGCCCCCGCGACTGCGGGGGCTCATGAGGTTCTATGCCTCTTGCAGTCGGCTGGCTACGACTGTGTCAAAGTAGCTTTAAAAAGAAAATGTATACTGCGACAAATATTACTCATCAAATATGTCGCTTTTTAAAGTGCACCTGATCTCAACTGAAAGCCGATGAGAAAACAACACAACTTGACATCAGCAGTAACCCTTTGGGTGTCGGTATAGTGGTTTTAGTCGCGACGATTTCTGTAGGAATCATCGCGACTAAAAGACCAACCGACAGCCCAATGGTTAAAGCGATCTGCTGCTCGGCGGACTCGGATTGGTACATGTTGCCGGTACAAGGGCTATCAATGTTGTCTTGCCTAAACTAAGACTCCTCTGCCCTTCTGTTCACAATCCGTTCTACTGTCATCATATGTGACGTTCAAACTTCACCAGTTAACCCTTTGCGTGTCGGTAGCGGCTTTTGTTGCAGGAATCATCGCGACAAAAATCGCTACCGACACGCAAAGGGTTAAGTTAGCCGTCTTTTTGGGTCCAGCATTATTGCGAGACATACTGAGAACCTTTATAGAGGGCATATTGCGATCCATTAACCTTTTATTGCGTGGAGCAGGTCACTTAACTCATTCGCGGCCATCCTCATCCGGATGAGCGGGATAAGCCGCGCATCCGGATGCGGCTGGCCGCGAACGAGTTAAACTGTGCATAACAAATGGGTGCTAAAACCATAACCCGACACAAGCCCTCACGATAAATCGAAGCAAACTAAGTAATATGCTCACTGACAGAGAGGTGCCGAATATATTTATTACTTTTCTTCAGAAGCAGATCAATGGCAAAAAACCTCTTTGCAACCTCAAAACCCTCTCTCTGGATCCTGATTTTCATGCAGCGGTGATTATAAACAGTTATATTACAGTTATAAACTCAGCGCAAGCACGACCCAAACTCCCTCTGATTAATGAACCCCTTCACTAGGTGAAAAAGGCGCGTGGTTTTTGTTGCAGAAACTAGGATACGAAGTGATTGGCAGGGCGGCCGACAGCGAGTTTTAGAGTGCGTGATAGTTGGGGATCCCTTCACCAAACTTGCTCCTGTGGGCAGCGTCCTTCATTGGATGAGTGATCTGCAAGGAAATAATAATAATAATAGTTAACAATAATAATAATTATGATGACTATGAGGTGCAATTAACCCATAAATGTCAGACATGCTGCGACAGGATGTGGATCGACCATGATAGTTCAAGGGTGGTGTCAGAATAGCTTGGCGCCGACAGGCGCCAAGCTATTCTGACACCACCCTTGAATTATCATGGTCAATCTGTCTCCAGAGCTGTGATGTGGACCTCAAAGGATAGCAAAACAAAAAGAGAAAAGTTATATCATCCTCAGGATGTAAAGAGTGAATACTATATCGCATGTTCGTCCGGGCTTGTGATCCACTGTTTTCCTCCAGTGTTGCCCAGCTGCTGATATCCGAACCACGTCTATTCACCTGATTGTCGATGTAGTCGTTGCAGGCATAGCACCAGACTGACAGGTCGGAGTAGCTGAGCACCATGACGTGACCCTCCTCCGCCAGACTGTGGAACAGCATGTGTTCCTGGACGTAGCGACTGCAGAACACCTGCAATTAGCGCCAGAAACTTAGTAAACTACCGTTTTAGTAGGTTCTCTCTTAGGATGCATGGAAATTTAGCTCTATTTGGAGGCATGACTATATGCCCCTGCAGAAACCACAGTAAAATGTGGTCTTCTTTGCAGGTAGGCAGAAGTTCCTTCAATTCCTCCAGCGTTGCCGATGGTGTGCCGAAGAGGTCACCCAGACCGAAACAGCTGTCCACACCGGCTAAACAATCTGGACCCCCCACCCCCCTCCCCTTTTGGGAGACCTAGATCTAAATTTCCATGCATTAGGAGGCTGGAAATCCAGTGTATATGTGGAGGGGGGGGGGGGCTTCCATATTCATTGCTTCGAGTCACTTATTTAGCGCACCCCTCTTTCCTATCTTTGAGTGCTTTGACCAAAGTAGCTCTATGATCATTGGTCGATAATAAATGCACAATTTTCTCCGCAGACAGTGCTTTTTTCCTACAGTTACTTGGTAGTTTCTTCTAAATTACAAGAGCTGGCAGTCAACCTTTTGGTCTCGTTTATCACGAGAAGGTTTCGTTGTTGTTCAGTGTTCACGAAAAAATGAACTCACTGTCGTTTGCTTTCACACGGCATCACTGGGTCTGCTTCGTATTCTACAAAGATCGTTAACAGCATTCTTTCAAGGGACAGACTTCTTTGTGGTGGCGCAGCAGAACAACCTTACAGGAGACGAAAATTAACGTGTGTTAGTTTGCAATTTTGGGCCTCACCACTCCAGGCCGTTTGATCCAGAAACCACGAACACAAATTCACAAAACAGTTAGTCCCCGACAAATGCAACTGATAAACCTTGACCAAAAAGGTGACTGCCATGCGTATCAAATGCAAAGAAATGCCCCAATAGAAACACACTTAGAAAGAACAAGTACAACAAGTCCTGCCAAGACAAAGTGAACACGATCCAAATGCAGTTGAGGGGGCTCATGAAGATCTATGCCTCTTGCAAAAACCATTTTGCATCCATGCTCCTTAGACGGCTGGAACTCTGGCGCTGAATTAACAAAGATTTCTGCAGCACAGTCTGTGTCCAATGGAAGACAGGGGGTTAGGAAACTGTTTTTTCAAAGCGTATTTCTTCCTTCGCTGGGTGATTCTCGACAAACCTTGTAGCAGACGAGGCAGACCCAGTTCTCGGTGGTATCACCACAGTCGTGGCAGGGCGCACCTGTATCCAGTCCACCAGGAGGCAGCGGCTGTACGCTCGTCAAGTGAGGGCACCAGGGGGACGGCTGCACCGCGTAGAGCTGCTCCACGCCCTGGGGGGAGAGACGAAATGGGTCAATTATTCATGAGTGCAAGACTCACAGATTTGTCAATCGGCACCTGCGCCACAGAGATTCAACAATGCTCTCTCACAAGAAATATAATACAGCGGAACATCTGCGTCTCACAGTATGAGGCCGGATGTGAGAAACAGCAGTGGCTTTAACCCCGTCACTGCCAGTTCACTCGACTTGTTAAAGCGATCTTCCTGTCGGCAGCGGTTTTTGTTGCGATGATTCCTGACGGTTTCATTCTACAGGAACATGGCCTCTAAGTGAGGTCATCAAGAGGCATAGATCCTCATGAGCCCCCGCAGTTGCAGGAGCTCATGAAGATCTATGTCTCTTGCATTTGGATCGTGCTCATTTCTTCTCGACAGTGATGGGGTGAATGAACGCGGTTCAAGACAACAGAGACTGAAGAAGAAGAAGAAAGAAAGAAAAACCCAGCATTAGCAGATTTTGAACACATTCTGCTCAAGGACCGAAATCCGCAAATTTTGAAGTTGCCCCCTGAAGACTGTATTACACTTTTGAAAACAGATCGAACGTGATAGTTCAAGGGTTGTGTCAGAATAGCTTGGCGCCTATGGGCGCCAAGCTATTCTGGCACAAGGAACTATCATGCTCGATCCATGTCTAGCCGAGGCGTGTCGGAGTTGAAGGAGTTAAAGAAGAAGAAGAAGAAGAAGAAGAAGAAGAAGAAGAAGAAGAAAAAAGCTTGTCTGAGTCGGTAAGCTGTGCCCACTGACAGTGAGGACGTGCAGGCATTATACATGAACCGTCTCACTAAAAATAAATAGCCTCCATCGCTGCGCAATGTGACGCCCTTTCGACTGTAGTACTACTATGCGTACTTTCAGATATATACATCATCACGGCGATGTAAATGAGGCGACTGATTTGCCAGAATTTTTCTAGCCTCGTCTGTCCTGTTGCATGAGGTAGTATATTCATTGAGTGAACAGATAAATTTCATGCAATACAAAGAACATCGTGTTTTGCACGCAATAACACTTTGTTTATGGACTTAAAGTCTTTCGCTTTCACATGGCAATGTTGTGGATGGTGCGGGCTGCCGATTTTACTGAAAGGCTGAACTGAAAAATTTTAGTATTTAGTCCAACATCGATGTGGCAGACTCGATCTAAACATCCCCCCCCCCTCCCTCACCGCCCCCCCCCCCCCCAACAAAAAAATAAAAATAAAATAAAAATAATAATAAAATAAATAAATAATAATAATTTAAAAAAATAAATAAATACACGATTCAATTGGCAGGAAATGCAGCGATCCGTCAGTAAGAGACATAGATCCACATGAGCCCTAGCAGAACGCGAGGACCCATGGGGATCTATATCTTACATTCACTCTCACATTCTCTGATGGGAAGAGCAAAAATACAGCTGGTCCCATGTCCGGACTGTTTTCTTTAAATTGGCAATGTTATGCAGGAAGGAAACCCTTGCAGCTGCGGGTCTTCTCTCTACAAACAAGGTAAAAAAAAAGGGGAAAGAATCTAAAAAGGAACCCGCTGAAAGGTCAACAGCGGGTGTGTACAGCTGCACATTGAAAAGTTACAGTTAACCCATTTAGCCCCGACGCCCTACAGTAGGGGAAGGATTGACCCTGATAATTCAAGGGTAGTGCCAGACCAGTTTGGCGCCTTCAGGCGCCAAGCTGCTCTGGCACTACCCTTGAATTATCATGGTCAATCCATCCCCTGCAACTGGTACATAGTCGTTAGGTAACATCTCCAAAATTGGGAAAAGCGTGCGTGGGGTAAAATGGGTTAAACCTGTACATCCGCTACAGGGACTAGTGAAGACTTTTAATTCATTTAAATTTAAGGGGATCAGCCGTTACTGGCTTGGGAAATGTCGTATAGGGTTCTTTGGCAGCTGTTGATGCGGGTCCCCTTCAATGAGTTAATTACTGCTGACGCTATCGCTCGGCGGAAAAAGACTCGTTGTCACGCGTCTCTTCCGCCGAGCGGTATCGTCAGCGACATTCAAGGGGTTAAAAGCGCGAAGTGTAGAAGCTACGCTATAAGGAAGGTTCCGAAACCCTTGCAATGGTTCGTGCAAGGATGGACATTGCCGACGAATATTCAACAAACAAAATTGACAATTCTCGCCGTTTTTATCAATGTATACACAACTGCACAAACTAATAAAATGCATGTATATAACACATGTAAATGAAAAAATAAACAAAAAAAACAACCAAACAACAACAACAACAAACAAAAACCACCTTGGCCAAACCAATACTGACCGTAGTCTGCAAGATCGCTAGCTACATTCATTTAAGCATTTACTGGCAGCGGGGGTGTCAATGAAGATCTATATATTTCTTACATTTATTTTGCGTTTGACATACACTGACGTGGAAAGCCCGATTCTGACTCCCTCCTGACCGAAAGTCCTGTCACTAGGAACATGCGTGACTGGGACGGTCCACGCCTGTCCTGACAGCAGTAACACACGACCTCAGTAAGCAATTAATATCTCAGGACGCAAAACGTCTTCGGGCGACAGCAGCCGCAGGTGGCCCGCGCACGGATGTGCGCGGACTGCGGCCCCAAGAACCTGTTGCTTTAAAACTGGAAATCATAGATCCTCATGAGCCACCGATGCAAGGCGATAGCCGCCGAAAGCAGTGCTGTTGAAACGACATCAATGGCGCTTTTCTGGGCTAACACATTCGAGACGGCGTTGCATATGGATACGCGGTATTATCCGGATGCTGCACCCCTCGAATGAGTTAACTGGTCAATATCGGCATGGTGTCAGACTTCGGATGGTGTTCTACAGAGCGTATTTTATTATTTATTTATTTATTTTTATTATTATTTTATTTATTTTATTTTATTTATTTTTATTTATTATTATTATTATTTATTTATTTATTTATTTATTTATTATTATTTATTTTTTTTTTTTTGGGGGGGGGGGGGGGTTCGATTATTATTTTTACTAGATTATTCTTTGCTGATTTTCCGGACTGACTATTCATCTAGTTTTTTTTTGTAGGTTATTTTGTTTTTAGTTGAAATTACAGCAATTCAGAAATATATTAATTTTTCTTGCTTATGTTGTTTATTGGTTGATACAATTCTTTAGAGAAAAAAAAAAAACCCTCACGCTGACACAAGTATAAAGCGGCCTTTTCCATTAAAACGCGTCAGAACAGAGAAAAATCAAAGGAAAATTGTACCTTTTCCGGATGGGGGAAAAAAAAAAACGAGGAAAAATTGAAACGTTTTCCTTCGAATGTAATTATTTAAGCATACAGCAATCCAGAAAGTGCCCTTCCATCGGCGTGAAGACAATCCACGATTCACAAATATTTACCCGGCATGAACAAGTCATAAAAATATCCGCTGCATGACGTCTCTCTCGACACGACCAGCCATTGATTGAATCGACTGCTCTGCCTTATCTAATCCACAGAACGGCGTCATCTACTTGTCCTCGCTGTATTTTCCACTGAGCTGTCCAGCACGCACGCAGACACACTGACACACACACACACACACACACACACACACACACGCACGCACGCACGCACGCACATACACAGCACACGCACGCACGCGCGCGCACACACACACAAAAACACACGCGTCTTCTAAACAGTATTAACAGATCGCTGAATACAGACTCGATTTTAATAGTTCAAGGGCAGTGCCCGATTTGCCTGGAAAGGCGCCAAGCAAATCAGACACTGCTCTTGAACTATTTAAACTCAACGCATCTCCAACAGTAGGCTGCTCCACAGAACGGCGTTATCTTCATGCGTTCACTGTGCTTTTGGTGGTGATGCGATAGTTAGAACGGCTTAGAGTGACAGGATGCATCAAACTAAAGATGGGTGGGTCGGGAAGGGGGGGGGGGGGTGCGCTTCTTTGTCCATCAACCACCATCCAACCCCCTTTCTTTCCCCTTAAAAGAAATAACACCTTCACTGCTACCGACGATACCGCTCGGCGGAAAAGACGCGTAACTACGTCACTACCTAACTACGTCACTACCTAACTACGCGTCTTTTCTGCTTAGCGGTATCGTCCGTAGAAAGTCTAGGGCCGGGTCAAACCACACGGTTGTCTGAGGTCGTCACATATCGATTATATTCCTTCAATACCTCCCGTGCGTGCTGATCTGTGATTTGGAAGATAACGGTCTACCGTGCAAAGTGAAACCATATATAAATCAAGCTCTTGAAATGGGTGAAAAGTGCGTGCTGCCCTGCGAATTGGCACGCATTGATCTATTGGGTTCGGGAAGAAAACAGCCTAACCCTTTGACTGCTACTGACGATACCGCTCGGAGGAAAAGACACATTGATACGTAGTTAGGTCATGACGTAGTTACGCGTCTTTTCCGCTGAGCGGTATCGTCAGTCGCAGTCAAGGGGTTAACAATAAAACATGATTTGCGTTTCCAATTCTGAGAAATCAGGATATCCTGTGTCTATCGGGGTTCGATTTCTATGAAGCCTCTATCAAGCCGTATCTGCCGGCGAGATACGCAATTTGTTATCAGTTATTTTAGGAGTGCGACACGAGCACTCATCAATCAGTAATTCAGCCCTGCGACCCTCTCAACCAAGCAGCAAGTTTAGCAATACTTACTGTCAGTAAAACACTACTAAATATGCTAAAAGAAAGTCGTCGGAGAGGACCCGACTTCAAGAGGTGAAAGGTTGTGCCTGATTAGCTAGGACGCATTTTCGGCACTGCCAAATACAACAGCCTGCTTAGTACCGCATCATCTGCAAAAAATGTATTAAATACACTACTAAACGTTCACAGCAGACTTTAACCCATTTAACCCCGACTCACTACAGCAGAAGATGGATCGACTATGACAATTCAAGGGTAGTGCTAGATTAGCTTGACGCCTGATGGCGCCAAGCTAATCTGGCACTACCCTTGAATTATCAAGGTCGACCAATCACCTGCAACTGACACACAGTCCTTAAGTGACACCTCCAGCATGTTGAAAATACGGCCGTTGGGTTAAAGGGGTTTATTAGCTCAATGGTAGTGCTTGATTAGTTTGTCGCCTTGCCAATTGGATCAGGCGCTACCTCTGAGCTGCTGTGTAGTCAATCTATCTCTTTCGGCTGGCTGTGGACAGGCCATAAATTACACGCTCACGGGAAATGCCCATTGAGGTGGCCATAGACGTGAATATACTGCAGCCTAGCATGTCCGTGCGCTGTCAGGCGTGCAGGATAAAATATGGCGAGCAAACAAAAATACGGGCGCACACTCGTGCAGCGTAAACCACCAGCAAGCCTCATCCAATTAATCCTTAAACAGCCGGGACCTGCCACAACCAGCAACAACGGTCGTGTTACGATTGTGCTTGTGTTGTCCTGTGAGAGCATACATGTGTTAATCGTAGGAAACGATCCGATATTTATTTAAGCTATCATGGTTATGATTCACGTACCTTTTTAAGTAACATTTTCTTTCGGTCGCGCAGAGCGGAATTCACTTCGTTATGATACGCTGAATTTAGTTCAGCACGTTCTAGAAAGGTCGCACTGTCTAGTGACCTCGTATGTGTGACGTCGGTAAATTGGCGACATTTAGCAACAAGTTGTTTACTGTGCGCGTGAAGCCGTCAGCCGTTTTCTTGTGTAATGAAGGATCGTGAATGTTCTCGAATTTCCGACTAGTTTGTGAACTGCCTGCCTTCCATACTTTTGTGAGATGTCATTTTACCAAGGATTTGGAGCTGAAGTGAGCAGCCAAATTTGTGCAGCCTAGTTTTCTAGAAAGTTCGTTTTTTATTGATGTTTTTGAGTTCCGGTTACGTAGATTATTTTGATTGTTTGCGTTGAATGTTTTTTTTTGATTATTCTACAAAGTGTCTTACTATATAACGTTGGTGCTGAGAGGGCGTGAATATACATTGTCTTGCTTTTGTCAGTTGTAGAGACACACAGTTATCGTAGGTACGTGGCCCGTTCATTGTGAGAGAAACAGCGTAACAGTGTGGTGTACGTTGTGTGAGGAACTTTGTGTCGACAGTGTGGATATTTGCAGAAGAGATTTTGTATCAGTGTTGGTGCATTTGGAACTGCATTGTGTGGAGATCGCAACGCTGAATTAAAATATTGTTGGAACTGTTACTCCAGTATTGTCTACATCCTTAAGCCAGTGTGACTGATTGCAGCTGAATGAAGTTTATTTAAAAGAACCTTACGTGGCGTCTGGTGTGTTTATCATACTACGACTACAACTTCACGACGTAACAGGGCGACTTACCTAATTCACCCTTTCACTGCAGGAAAACGACGAGCCACATCGTGTCCCAAATGCAAGAGGCACAGACACTCACGGGCACCCGCAGACGCGGGGGCCCATGAGGGTCTATGCCTCTTACTGGTCCACTTAAAATTGCTATCCGTATATCTCATGAAAACAGGTTTATTGGAATTTAGCGATAGTTTCAGAGCCATCTTTGCAGACTTTGGCAACGAAAGACTTACAAGCCCTTTAATGCTGAGAAAAACAAAATTTATACAACTGCAAGAGGCATAGATCCTCATGAGCCCCCGCAGTCGCGGGGGCTCATGAGATCTATGCCTCTTGCTGACACTACTTTGTATCCATGCTCGACTGACGGCTGGGGCTTTTTGGGGCTGAATTAACAAAGCTTTCAGAAACACAATCTGCGTCCACTGAAAGTTAAAAGACAGCCTGGGGGAAAACCAGACTAATTAGATGTAAACAAAAAATATGGTCAGGATGATTTCATGCCGTTGTCAATGACGTCGTGGCGGTTGTTGTTTTGCTGTTGGTAGAGATGACGGAGATCAGTGCGTGCAAACAACCCACGTAATGGCATGGACGTAATGGAAATTCATTGACTCCGCACACGCACGCAACAGATGGTACTCTATCTGTTTCGTGACATGACTTGTTTTTCTACCTTCTAATTAACTCATTCACCGCCGGACGCACTATGTTCCAAATTTTGGAGGCGTCATCTAACGACTATGGACTTGTTGCAGGAGATGGATCTACCATGATAATTCAAGGGTAGTGCCAGATTAGCTTGGCGCCGACAGGCGCCAAGCTAATCTGGCACTACTCTTGAATAATCATGGTCGACCCATCTCCTGCTGTAGTGCGTCAGGGCTGAATGGATTAATGCATTCCCTTGTTTATGCCAACACAGGAAACAGATCATAATAGCTATTTAGGACCATCCTCGAGCTGTCATGGTCAATCTCCTGCCGTCACCGAAAGTACGAAATCCAGACAAAAAGGTGACTGCCAAGCGTGCAAGAATTCTCCATTGGGTTCTTCTCGCCACCAAAAGTGTAATGTAGTCTTAATGCGAATTCTGTCCTCAGGCCTAAATGTGTTAACTCATTTATGACGCACCGCATGCGGACAGGCGGCAGAATGCCACGTATCCGCATGCAAAGCGTCTGGTATGTGTTAACGTGATGCTCTTCCGCACCAATCGACAATGGTCCTCGTTCTGTCTGCAGCATTTGTCAGTGTCCGATTTGCAAGAAATGAACCAATGACAGGAAGGACAGAAACATCACACTCTGCTCCAAGATCAGACTGATGCGCTCCTTAGTCATCTCAGTGTTCTTATATGCCTGTGAGTCATGGACCCTCACAGCAGACCTCGAAAGGAGGATACAAGGCACTGAAATGAGATGTTTTCGAAGGCTGCTTGGCATTTCGTACAGAGATCACATCACGAACGAGGAAGTGGGAAGCAGAATCAGGCAAGCCATCGGGCCCTATGAAGACCTATAAGCTATTGTGAAAAAACGCAAACTGAAGTGGTATGGGCATGTCACGCGATCAGCAGGGCTTGCCAAGACAATCCTGCAAGGCACTGTGCAAGGAGGGCGAACGAGAGAAAGACAGAAAAAGATGGGAGGACAATATCTCAGAGTGAACAGGACTGAAGCTGAGCGACACACTAAGAATGGCAGAGAACAGAGTGGAATGGAGGGAGCTGGTTGCCAAGTCATCAGTGGTGCCCCAACGGTGGGCAAGACTACGGGACAGATAGATAGAACCAATGAATCCTTGCCATGTTCTGTCTATATCGTTGTCCGTGAATGGCTGCAGTGAGATTAACAGGGGCAAAATCACTAGACAAAACCCCTTCACTCCCAGTGGACGCAGACCGTGTTCTTGAAATCACTTAACTTCAACATCGAAAAGATCACCAGCCGACCAAGGGACGTGGATACAAAGTCAGTGAGTTCAGCAAGCGGCGTGGATCCTCATAAGCCCCAGCAACAGACCGACTCATTCCGGGGGTGAAGTGTCCAAGTTAGCACGTGTCCGCCTCTCGACCAATAAAAACACTGTAGACTACGTGCTTCTGACTGCCAAACAGAAGGTACGGTACAACAATGGATGTTTATGCATGCGGCGCATGGAAAAAGCGTCGATATTTCCATTATTTTAACCGATTTCGGCGGTATTGGAGATGCCTGGACAACACTGTTCTTATGGGGAGTGTAAATCAGATTCATGATACCCCAATCCATATTCAGATGAAGAATGTTTCGTTCCCGAAGCCTTTATCACGACTGACAGACACGAAAGAATGGAAAAGCTTGCGGTCGGCCACATGGTCAACTGAACCCCGAGAAAATCACAAGACCCCACCAAGTATGCTCGAAAGTAAAATTTCTACTTTTCCGTGTTCAACCATAGTATTCACAGACTGACTCGATCACTTGTACTTACATTATTTTGGTCTGCTAACTTGGATCGTACATCTGTCAGTTGTGTGTGACGCATACTGGATCGTAGATCTGTCAGCTGTGTGTGATGCTTTTGTGCATGTACGCTGACCCCGTATAGCTGTGAGAGTGAGTGAGAGACGCCTCATTGATATAAACAGACTAGTACTAGCAGCAGTTTTCAGGGGGGGGGGGGGGGGGGGGGTGGGGATGTTTTTAAACAGACTTCAGAAAAGTTTACTGCTGATAGCCTGCGCAAGAATTTCTTTTGGAGACTCAGTAGCGGGATATGCCCACATTTAGGTACAGGATAACCCATAATTTCAGACTGTAAACAGATAAAAACTGATATTACCGTCGGAAATAGCGCATACAAATGTGTGGTCGTGCAAAATTTCAAAGCTCTACCTTTTATATTTTATGAAAAATCACAACTTGATTTGGCGAAAAAGAGACAATGTGCGCATTTCATGAAACGCTAAGTTTACGGTCGCATAACTAAATAATCTCTTGATTGACAATATCCCCACTTGCTGTACTGATTAAACCCAATATCTAGTTTGTACTGAGAATTTTGCAGCTCCTAAAATTGTATACTTTAAAAGACAGGCCATCCTAAAATTGGTTAAAAAAATTAACGTCAAATAGCGCGCTTTACTATGCTAGCAGACTACACTCGCGCTGTTTCCGTGAAGCACGCGCAGCATTCTTGCCGTACCCGACTAAAGGGGCGGAGCCAAATTAAAAAAAAAAAATGGGTCGTTCTATTGCGGTTGGGTGGTGTTCAATGAACATGGATACAGTGGTGTTAGCAAGAGGTGTAGATCCTCATGAGCCCCCGCAGCCGACTGCGGGGCTCATGAAGATCTATGCCTCTTGCAGTTGGATCGTAATGCAGTTGGGTGGTGCTGATTGTAACGCCCACGGCATCGTGAAGTTAACCACGGGGAAAAAGATCGACCATAAACATTTCCATCCTCTCTTTCTCTCTCTCTCTCTCTCTCTCTCTCTCTCTCTCTCTCTCTCCCCCCCCCCCCACCCTTTGACATCTCTTCTATGATGACTGCCTTCCCTGCATGGAGACGGCGCGTCAACACAGACAACCCCTCCCCTCACCCCTACCCACTTAAGAAAAGCCCTTGGTTTAAATAGTTAATTGCTTTGCATAAATGGATATACAGCAATCTCCATGAGATCAAAACAAGCCACTGGGTTATAGGATGATTTGGACACTGAATCAATTACATTTGCATTTGCATGGCAGTGGTTTGCGGATTTTAAATACAATGTAGGTAAGTAAATCAATATATACAGAGAGAGAGAGAGAGAGAGAGAGAGAGAGAGAGAGAGAGAGAGAGAGAGAGAGAGAGAGAGAGAGAGAGAGAGAGAGAGAGAGAGAGAGAGAGAGAGAGTTGCCTCAACTGGTCTTTTTATTTTCTTAATTTCCTTTATTTCTTGCAGTCCTAATTATAAATCAATTAAATCTTTTTGCTGCAGTAATAACTTCGTGTACAGCTGAAAATATATTTTTATTCACTGTGGATGGTAGGGTTTTACTTCCATTAAAAAGTAGATGTATATTGGTGTGTTCTGGTGGAAGTGGAAGTATTGTTGAGCGTCTTATTACATCATAATTATTACACTGGAGTAAGAAATGGTCGGCGGTTTCATAACTGGCTCCACAGGAGCAGGCAGGAGAACTGGACGGATGACGATTAACCAGGTTATAATTGAGGTCACACATGTTGAGTCTGATTTTACAGTGGATTATGTGTTATTCTACAACCTAGATAGTAATTTGGGGGGCACGACACAATCGTCCCGTGACAGAAATGATTTAAATTCGCTTAAGGATTGACTACGCTACATGTGATCGGATAAATTGTTCCATGTGGATGGGAAAAAAAGAAGCTTTGTACAGTTCAGTTTTATAATGTGGGACTTGGCGTTGAAGTGGACGTCGTTTGTGATAAGGATTTGATACGGATACTAACTGTGGTAGGTCTGGGCCCAAGTACGCGGGGGTTATACCATTGACTATTTTAAAATAAAGGATAAGTTTATGACGACGACGTCTTTGCCACAAGGGAATAAAACCGGTTTCTTCGTAAAGTAATTGGTGGCTAGTGCCACGGACGACTGCACCAGTAATGGTTCTCAAAGCGTGTAACTGAAGATTTTCAAATTCGTCCGAAAGTGTCTTTATCCCAGATCAAATCAGCATAGTCAAAGTGTGGCAGTATAAAAGATTTGAACATAGTCTCCAGAGATCGTCTCGATAATCTATATTTATATGAGTCTGGGCAAGCTATAAGTAATCGACATCTTGCTATGATAGATTTGATATGGGTATCCCATTTACAGTTATGTTGCAAGATGATGCCAAGGTGTTTGTGCGTAGCAGTACTTTGAAGTGGACTGTTATCAAAGAAAAGGGGTAGTGACTGGAAGTTCTCGCTACGTGACCTTTCAATAGTTTAGTCTTTAGGTGATTAAAGTTTACTTTCTACTTACGAGACAAAACACTAATTGTCTCGAGATCCGAGGTCATTATGTCAGCTCTGATATTATCATTATTCAGGGACAAGTACATACTGGTATCATCGGCAAACAGTTTAATTTTAGATTCAATGTCTAGTACAATGTCGTTAGTATAAATAAGGAAAAGGATAGCACCCAACACTGACCCTTGCGGGACGCCCGGATCCAATGGTGGGTATGTAGATATACATCCTTTGATAACAACAGCTTGCATGCGATTGCACAGGTAATCGGCCAGCCATTGTAGAAGCTTCCCACGAATTCCTATTGCATCTATTTTTTAAGCAGACCATAATGCCACACTTTATCGAAGGCTTTGGCTATATCAAAGAATACAGCTTGGGAATTTATGCCTCTATCCAATGACTTGCAGAGGTCGTTATAGACACTAAGGAGCTGGTAGACTATTTAGCACCATCAAAACTGCGTGCCAGAAACAACATCAGCATTGGCACCTGGAACGTCAGAACATTAAGACCGCCTGGAAAGGTAGAGGAACTGACACACGAAATGAACAGATATTATTGGACCATCCTAGGACTGTGCGAAGTACGATGGAAGAACCTTGGGGAAACATCAACCCAGCAAAACCTCTTGGCTTGACTTCGCGAACGAAGATTCTATAGGGCTTGCCCACGTCGTCTGCAGGCATTTTCGTGGCTGCGGAGGCCAATCCGGGACAGGCAGGTTCGACCGCAGTGGCTGCAGGGGAAGGTCAAAACCACAAACTGTATTACAGTGGCAGAGAAGAGAAACACGAACAGGGTGTTGGATTTTTCGTCCACAAAGACATTGTCAACACTGTCATGAGTTGTCGGCCAGTCTCCAGTAGGCTTATCACCATATGCTTGAGGGTAACTCCATTCAATATCACCATTGTACAAGTTTACGCCCCAACAACAGACTATGGCGATGAGAAAATAGAAGACTTCTATGATCAACTGCAAGAAGTTCTGGACCAGACCCCCAAGAAAGACATTCTTGTCGTCCAGGGAGACTGGAATGCCAAAATAGGAAAGGATGATGTTAAGAACTGGAAAGGCACATGCGGACGCTAGTGCAATACAGAGACCAACGACAGAGGCTTAAGGCTCTTGGAATTTGCCAGCTCAAATGATCTAAAGCTGATGAACACGTATGGCCCACACAAAGCATCCAGAAGGTGGACATGGCACAGCCCGAACGGAGAGCACCATAACCAAACTGACTACATCATGGTGAAGAGACGCTTCCAAACCAGTGTGAACATTGCCAAGACAAGACGTTTTCCAGGAGCAGACATTGGAAGCGACCATGACTTAGTGATGATGACCTTCCGACTCCGCCTAAAGAAGGTCAACAATAAGGGTCCCACCAGAATCAAGTTTGACCTCGAGAAGTTGAAAGACCCAGAGGTAGCGGAAGCCTTCCAGGCAAAGATGGGAGGTAAATTCGCACCACTGCTACTTCTAGGTGCAGAAGACACGGACGTAGACAACTGATCGACACATTTAACACTGCTGTAACTCAAAGAGCCAGTGAGATCCTTGGCAAACACCGACAAGCAAAGAAACCTTGGGTTACAGCTGACATCTTTGTTCTATGTGACAAGCATCGAAAATTAAAGAAAAAGAAATCAGAGGTAGAAGGAGCTAAACAATACAGGGAAATTAACCAGGATATCAAGAAAAGCATGAAAAAGGCAAAGAATAAGTGGATTGAAGATCAGTGTAAACACGTAGAAGAAAATTTGAACAAAAATAATAGCAAAAGAGCATACCAGCTGGTGAAAGACCTGACCAGTGTAAAACAAGGACGCTCCTCGATCATTCAAGATAGTGAAGGGAACTGTCTTACGGAAGACCAAGACATACTGAAGAGATGGACAGAGTACTGCTCCGATTTGTACAACCACCGAGCTGCAGGGGACCTAGGCATACTTGTCAACCCACCCGTGACCAACAATGAGAAGAAGTAGAGGCTGCAGTGAAGTCGCTGAAAAAAGGGAAGGCAGCAGGAGCAGACAACATCCCTGCAGAGCTAGTCCAAGAAGGGGGAGAAGACATGATAAGTGCCTTACTAACAATCTGCAATACGGTCTGGCAGTCAGGGGATTGGCCCACACCATGGACCCAATCACTTATAATAACTCTCCCCCAAAAAGGCAACTTACATCAATGCCAGAATTATCGCACGATCAGTCTTATATGCCACCCAAGCAGTCATGTTAAAGATCCTACTAAACAGGCTGAAGCCACAGGCAGAGGAAATCATAGCTGAGGAACAGGCAGGCTTCAGACCAGGGCGCAGCACAACAGAGCAGATCTTCAACCTGAGAGTTCTATGTGAGAGGTACCTCCAGCACCAGCAAGATATCTATCATGTCTTTGTGGATTTTAAGAAAGCGTTTGACAGGGTGTGGCATGCAGTCCTTTGGTCCACCATGAAACTATACAACATCAATGCCAACCTGATCAAAGTCATAGCAAACCTTTACAACAAGGCCACTAGCGCAGTCTGCTTCAACGGCAAAATAGGAAACTGGTTTAGGACTACAGTTGGAGTCAGACAAGGCTGCTTGCTCTCACCTACTCTTTCAACATCTTCCTGGAAAGAATCATGACGGACGCTCTGAAAGATCATGAAGGAACTGTTAGTATTGGAGGCAGAACAATCACGAACTTGCGATTTGCGGATGCCAATGATGGCCTTGCAGGAACAGAAAAGGAGCTAGCTCAGCTGGTGGCAAAGTTGGATAGTACAGCCATTGCGTATAGGATGGATTGATTGATTGATTGTACATTGCTTAACGTCCCGACAGCAACAAGGCTTTCTCAGGACGTGCCTGCACTGCTTGTGAAAAAAAACTAAACAGAAAATTGAATGTATGTCGCCAGCCGGTCAAATACGTTAAATAAACCTACAACATGGGGTCTAAATAAAGCTAAGACCATTTAGCAACACACATCCAATATCAAGAGCTACAGGCAGTGCAGACAGTAGGGAGAGTTTTAAAAAGGCAAATACAGGTGAATGGACAAAGGGTAGACAGAAACACATGCCCCAGAATAGAGAGAAAAAACCCACCCTGTGGGGCTGACCAGGGTGACCCTGGGAACTAAAAAATACCTAACCCCACCCAAGTCCCCCAGGTATAGGATGGAAATCAGAGCAGAGAAGACCAAACTGGTGACCAATAACGCTAGTGGCATTGGCACTGAAATCATGGTTGGAGGCCAAAAACTGGAAACAGTTAAGAAATTCAAATACTTAGGAGCCATTGTGACAGATGAGGGATCAAAACCAGAAATACTGTCCAGGATTGTGCAGACAACAACAGCACTGACAAGATTGAAGACCATATGGAAGGACAGAAACATCACACTCTGCTCCAAGATCAGACTGATGCGCTCCTTAGTCATCTCAGTGCTCTTGTATGCCTGCGAGTCATGGACCCTCACCTTGAAAGGAGGATACAAGCCACTGAAATGAGATGTTTTCGAAGGCTGCTTGGCATTTCATACAGAGATCACATCACGAACGAGGAAGTGGGAAGCAGAATCAGGCAAGCCATCGGGCCCTATGAAGACCTATTAGCCATTGTGAAAAAACGCAAACTGACGTGGTATGGGCATGTCACGCGTTCAGCGGGGCTTGCCAAAACAATCCTGCAAGGCACTGTGCAAGGAGGACGAAGGAGAGGAAGACAGAGGAAAAGATAGGAGGACAATATCTCAGAGAATGGCAGAGAACAGAGAGGAATGGAGGGAGCTGGTTGCAAAGTCATCAGTGGTGCCCCAACGGTCGGCAAGAATACGGGAGATGATAGACAGACAGACAGACAGACAGATAGATAGATAGAGCCCCCAGGTATAAAACCTAATTGGCTGATCATTTGAATAAAGATATTGGAATATATGGCGTTGGATACATTTTTTCTACAATTTTACCAATGCAGCTTAGCAAGGATATAGGGCGGTAGTTACTACATTTGTTTTTGTCACCATTTTTATAGACAGGAGTTACAGGAAAATTTTCCGCAAGGATGGAAATATACATTCGTCAAACGACCGGTTAAAGAGGATGGTAAGGGCTTCTGAAATAAGCGTACTACTAGCTATCAAAATTCTGATTGTGTATAAGGTCAGGACCTACGGTCTTATTTGGGTCCAGATCGTTTATAACATTAGTTGCCTCTGTAGGACTAAGATGTATATGGGCGATTGATGTAGGTACATATTGCATATCGGGTACTGGATCGTTGTTACCTTCCGTTCTTCCGTAAATTGGCTTGTAAAGTGATTATTAAACGCCGTTGCTTTCTCCTCGTTACAGTAATAAATTTTACCGCTTTCCTCGATAGGGGGTCTCTCCTCTATTGTGAATCACTCTTTTGACATGAACGATTTGACTAATTTCCACCAGTTCTTGCTTCCGAAGTTTCTATTACAAGAAATACGATTGTCTAACTCTAACATGCGTTTTGCATCTGTGTAAGTGTTATGAGCGTGACGAAAAATCTCCAGTCAGCTTCTGAGTTAGTATTTTTGGCCCTTCACTAACAGGCGCGTATTTGTTTCTGAAACCTTTGTTTGTACAATTATTATTATTATTATTGGTGTTTAACGCCGAGCAGGCGACTAAGGCCATCTCACGGCGGGATGGGTAAAAATCTGGTCAGCCAGACTAAAAGCAAGGTCTTAAGACAAGATGCAAATATACCTTAAAAATATGACAGGCTAAAATGTCGCACGAGTCTTTAAAAGAAATGTCTACAGACTCTCAAAAAGGGCAAAATAGTGAAATTCACAGTCTATGAATGCTCAGATCTTGCTAAAAATATTGCATTCTCTCAAGAAATTAAAGATTTTGTCCGGGGGAACATCCCGGAACAAAACCTTCAAGGAGTCTGCTGTGAAGTGTTTATAACTGCTGTCAATGAGATCGGCACAATACAGCAAAAAGTGTAGAACAGAAAGCTGCTCGTCACAGGCAAAACACCATGGACGCTCATCCTGTTTTAGTAAGTAAGAGTGCATAACATATGGAGCCCGATGTGGAGCCGAGTAAGGACAGTCTCCTCACGGTGGCTGCCGCAGCGATGAGGTAGACTGTCGGACACCGTAGGAAGAGCCTCATGCAGCTTGTTCCCTTTCTCTTTGTCCCACTCGGACTGCCACTCGCGGGCTATGTACGCACTAATCACAGGTTTAAAATCACTATGAACAGTCTGTGTGTCAGGGACAGGGTCATTGCGGGCACTGTTGGCAACAGAATCTGCGATCCTGTTGCCTTCGATGCCCACATGCCCTGGGACCCAAATAAAAATGTCATAATATTCCTTCAAGTCCGCGTAAAGCTCTCTGATCTGCACAAGCAGGGGGTGGTCTGTTCCCGCGCCCTGAAGGGCATGCAGGGCAGAAAGAGAGTCAGACAGAATCAGGAAGTTTCTTTTCCCGAGACTGATAGGCATGCTTGAGTGCCAGCAGAATTGCCTGCAGTTCTGCACTAAATACAGAGGAATGGTCAGGGAGGCGGAGCTTAAATGGGCGTCTAGGATGGCGAGAAGACACTGCAGCCGCAGCCCTCTCTCCCATCCTCAAACTTGGACCCATCCGTATAAATACGACAATAGCCAGGAAAACTTGAAAGGAGTTCATTGAGGCTCTGTTGGTATATGGCTGGTGGAGTACAATCCTTCTTGTGGGCGGTCATGTCCAGCAAGATGTCAGGAACTGGTAATAGCCAGAGTGGAGTGATGTGTTGCAGAGATTCCGAAACTTTGTCCAGGTCCACTCCGGCCGCCTGCAGATGAGGTCAGACACGGAAGGAAAGTGGACGGTCAGCTCCCGGATGGGCATCGTAAATCTCTGCAAACGACGGGTTAAAAACACAATCATAGGCAGGATTGTCTGGATGGGCCTTCAGCTTCAGAACGTACCTGAGCATGAGGCGGATGCGGCGGAGCTTGAGAGAAGGTTCCCCTGCCTCAGCATACAGACTAGGAACTGGAGATGTCCTGAAGGCCTCCAGACATATGCGCTGACCTTGATGGTGGATTGTGTTCAGACGTTGTGGAACAGACTTGGAAGCGAGCCATATACCACAGAGCCGTAATCCAGTTTGGACCGAACAAGGGCCCGGTACAGTCGAAGTAAGACAATGCGGTCTGCACCCCAGTAAGTACGACCAACGACACGAAGAACGTCGAGGGCCTTCTGACAAGAGGTTCTAAGGTAATTAATATGTTTGCAGAAGGTCTGTCTTTTGTCAAAGATGACCCCCAAAAACTTTGCCTCCTCGGCCACCTTAATTGGCACTCCAGCAATGCTCAGGCTAGGTTCTGGAAAAAATTTCGTCTGGTTAGTAAAATGCACACAGACTGTCTTGGAGGGCGAGAACCTGAATCCGTTGAGAGACACCAACCCCTGGATGCGATCAACGCACAGCTGCAAGCGCCTCTCAAGGGACGCAAGCCCTCGACCTCGTGCACACAAAGCAAAGTCGTCCACAAACAAAGAGCATTCAGAATCATCCTTGACGGCCTTTACAATGTTATTAATTTAAATGCTAAATAAAACAGGAGATAAAATGCTGCCCTGCGGGACACACCATATCCTGTTCAAAGGAGTCGAAGAGGGTGGAGCCCACACGGACATGGAACGACCGGTTAGACAAAAAATTGTGAATAAAAACGGGCAGGTGCCCTTTAAAACCCATGTTCGACAAATCAGACATTATACCATACTTCCAGGTAGTGTCATATGCCTTCTCAAGATCGAAGAAAATTGCATAGACATGCTGCTGGTTGACAAAAGCATCTCGGATAAACGACTCAAAGCGGACTAGATGGTCAGTTGTACTACGGAAGCGCCGGAAACCGCACTGGAGGTCTGTGATGAGACCCTGTGACTCAAGATGCCACACCAGGCGGGCGTTGACCAAGCGTTCCATAGTTTTGCATAAACATGATGTCAAAGCGATTGGCCGGTAGTTGCCCGGGTCGGAAGGATCCTTACCAGGCTTGGGGATTGGCACAACCACAGCCTGACGCCAAGATGGCGGAAAATGACCAGTTATCCAGATATGGTTAAAGGCCTTGAGAAGTACAAGGAGTGAATCCTCAGGCAGATGTGTTAGGAGCTGATAGTGGATGGTATCTAATCCAGCAGCAGACTCAGTACATTTCTGCATGGCTTGCTGCAATTCTGAAAACGTAAAAGGGGCATTATAGTCTTCCGAGTTATCCGATATAAAATCACAAGTACAAGACTCTCGCTTCTCCTTCTCTCTCTGGAAGAAAGGTGAATAATGCTCTGTTGAAGAATTATGGGCAATGGTGGAGGCAAGCAAATTGGCCACAGCCTTTTTATCCGTGACCAAACTGGCACCATCTCTAAGATGGCCGACAGAAGCCGAGACACTCCTGACACTAATTCTTCAAACAGCTTTCCAGACTTTTTGGGATGGAGTCCTAGAAGATAAAGATGAGACGAAGCGTCTCCAGGAAGCACGGCGTTCACGTTTAAAAATGTAACGGGCTTTCGCCCGCTGTCTTTTAATTTAAATGATAAAATATTCGCTTGTGACGGATTACGAAATGCACGTCGCTGAGCAGATTTGCGCATTTGTTTGGGCCTTGCGGCACTCTTCATTGAACCATGGTACTCTCGGCTTCCGAGGGAGTGATGTGGAAGTTCTAGGGATGGTTTCACCTGCTACGTCCAACAAAATAGAAGTAAAACAAGAAACAGGTTCTTCAGCTGACATGACCACTCCTCAGTAAGACGGGACTGACAGAGGGCAAACGGACCAGTTAGCTTTCTTAAGAGTCCAGCGCCCCGCTGGCGAATCCTCCTCACAGCTGACCGATGACAGGACTACTGGGAAGTGGTCACTACCACACAGGTCGTCGTGAACCTTTCAGTCAAAGTCCAGCATGAGAGAAGGATCACACACAGTGAGGTCTAGAACAGAACTAGATCCTGAACCTGGGTTAGAGTACGTAGGTGAGCCATCGTTAAAGACACATAGGTTAAGGTGAGAAAAAACATCTTCTAACATCTGACCTCTGCCATCATAGTGGTCACTACCCCAAAGGTGAGCGTGACCGTTAAAATCCCCCATAAGAATAAAGAGTTGATCTACTAAGTTAAAAATATCATTACTACAGACCCGCAGGGATGGTGGCAGGTAAACACTGCATATGGTTATGGTCTTCTTCAAGGTGACCCGAGCTGCGACAGCCTGAAGACAGGTGTCGATGCTAACGGGGCTACATAAAATTTGGCTACTAATGAAAAGAGCCACTCCACCCGAGCGCCTCTCCGAATCAAAACCTTTATGTATAACGTTAAAACCATTAAAGGACACAGGGTCAGAAGTCTTCAGGTAAGTCTCCTGAAGAGAGATTACTGAGGGGTTATAGAACTTGACTAAGAGACGTAATTCCTCAAAGTTGGCTTGAAAACCACGACAATTCCACTGAAGCAGAGAGTACATAATTATGTCTTATCTGGGGGTGAAGAGTTTTTTTTCCTTTGCCTTGGAAGGAGTTGAAGAAACAGAGGAGGGCCGGCTCCGGGGCCTCCTCTGGTTCTTCGGAGATGAAGGGGGTGGAGCGGCCGCAGCATCAGCAATGACAACTTCCACTCCCTCCATCCGCTCCTCCAATGCAGCATATTTGTTTTGAAGGGGACATCAGTGTTCCCCTTCTGGGCCCGTGCGCACAGCGGTCCCATAGATTTCTTAGACTTCTGGTCCTGGGCAGCGTTGCTGCCGCTAGAGTTAGCGGACTTAGAAGGCTGACCAGAACCAGAAGCCTTTGGAGTTGACAAACTAACAGGTTTGGGTGGGGGCTGAGGTTTAGGGGCAACAGAAGGCGGCACTACCGGACCGGCAGTGTCCGCCTTCTGCGTGCCCTGGCTCCTCGTCACCACCGGAGGAGGGTTACTCTCCAAGAGAGAGGAGCCGAGGCTCCGCCCCCAACCAAGAAGTTGGGGTTTGACATGAGAAGTCTTTGGTGGGGCGCTTGCCTGCCACCGCTGCACCTAAAAGTATACACAGAGGTTTTAGTGGTTGGGGCAGCCGCAGCTGCACCAGGGCCTTCAACCAGTTTTTTGGCATCCAGAAAGGACAGCCCCTTCTTCACACGCACCTGCTGAATCTTGCACTCGGATATCCAACGAGGGCATTTCTTATCCGAAGCCATATGCGCCCCCTGGCAATTCACACACAGGGGGGGGTGGGGGGGGGGGGGGGTGGCTGTGCAGGACTCAGCAGAGTGTCCGGGCTTAGTGCAACGGGCGCATGAAGCCTTTGCCTGGCGGCATGTCTTCTGCCCATGGCCATACTTTAGGCATTTAAAGCACCGGAGGGGGAGAGGGACGTACTTTTTCACTTTCAAGGAGTAGTAACCTCCAGATGGTAGTAGGAGGGGTGAGGGTGCCAAACGTCAGGATGGTGGTAGGGAGACGGATCTCCCCACCACCTCGCTTGGAAGCGAAGCGCCTGACGAAAGTCACCCCCTGAGACTTAAGGTTCCGCATAAGTTCATCTTCTGACAGTTCTGCCAAAGCTTGATCTTTGATTACGCCTCTTGACGAATTCATAGTTTTGTGGGGTGTGACCTCCACTGGAGTGTCTCCGATGGAAGAGAGCCCCAGTAGCCCGCTGGAGTGTGTCCGGGCACGGCAAGCAAGTCGCCAGACCTGAGGCGCTGGGCATCAGGCCTGCCAACACGGCTCCTGAGGGTCTCCCCCACCAGAAAAGGATGTAGCTTGGAAACAGGTTTCTTCTTCACCTTGCTATGGACAATGAAGAAGCGAGGCCATACGGCCGACGCCTGAGGCGTCGCTTCCTCACAGTCCGAGTCACTGTCATGTTCAATGTCGGTGGTTATGTGCCGCTTCTGTGCAAGTTTTTTTTTTCTCCATATTATAATATTAATAGTAGAGATATTCATCCCCCGGGGGTCCCCGGCTCGCCACCGAGCCCAACAAGGGAAAGGGCAACTGTCGGCGGGTCTCCAGCCGACGCACAATGGAGACTGCCCAAAAGAGATACTCAAGGGGGTAAGCCCGATTGAACCGTCTCAGCCACCGCCTTCTATCACACTGTTGAATGCAGGGGAATACTGGCGTAAAGCACCTAATCAGCAGCTAAGGCTATACCATGGTGCTCCGTATATCAACCCGCATGTCAACAGTGGGATAGGGCTCAACGTGACAAGAGCCGATTGACTAGGCCGGTACGACTAGCCTCCCGTTCAGGTAGAAGTCAAAGCCAAAGCGGAGTGTTGGCACCAGTGAGCCGCAACCCAAAGGGAACCTCAGCCACCAGGATCCTCTTCTCCCCCGACACGGCCGTCTCCAAGCACGGCAAACACTACTTGGGATCCAAAGGACCAAAAGCTCACGAGTATTTTTAAGGACCAATCCAACATGGTAGGACCTGGGTTAGCACAGCTCTACAAAAACCGGACCAGTGAAAAAGACTAAACAACATATCTGCTGACATCAAGTCATAATCCTGGACAACGATGGCACCCCTCTACTAGCCCACTCAGTCAGTGACTGAGGAGACTACCCACCCACGCCACGTGGAGGCCGGTGCCTAGCGGGCTTTGTTCGTACAAGGTCCAAGCCCCATAATTGTATAAGAAACCTGCCTACTCACACCCCGCTCCCCCCCACCTCCATGATGCGGAGGCTCATGATGATCTACACTCCTGCAGTTGGGTGGTGTTCGATTTCAAATATTTAAATCTCAAACTCCTGAACGGCGCTAAGTGAATCAGGCACTGCCGCTAAGCCGTTTTGTCAACACACCTCCTACGACTTGTAACCTAGTGGCAATACTGATAATACTGACACTTTTCGCAAAATGCCATAACTGACCCACGAGGTTTAGTGGGTGATGCTAAAATCCGTTTCAAGCGAGTAATCCTAATTGTGCGTTTGTCGGTCACTGTGGACCTTACTGCTGTTGAAAAACAAATTCGTCCCGTGAAATAAACCCAAGAAGCACTCAAACCACGACAGCAGGCGTAATGTTGCCTCCCACTAGACCCCAGGGGTTACCCTGATGACCTGCTGGTCCTGTCCCGTACATCAGACGCATCGCAGTCCGGCCCGCACGCGACTCGTGACGTCAAGCAACGACACTAAACCGATATAGGGACTGACCACGACAGTTCAAGGGTGGTGTTAGAATAGTTTGGCGCCTACAGGCACCACCCTTGAACTATCATCGTGAGGCTGCGATTCCGTGCTGTGATTTCGGATTGGTTGGTTGTACATTGCTTAAAATCCCGACAGCAACAAGACTTTCTCGGGACTTGCTTGCACTGCATGCAAAATGTTTGTCGCCACTTGCTCTAATATAAAAATAAAACTAACATATGTTAGAGACGCTACACTTTCTGGCTGATTTATCGTGCCCATGTTTACAAAAATAAAGAGCAGAAAATCAGTACATTTACACAATATGTACAAGGAAATGATATTTACAAATGCATTAACTGTAAACACATAACTTATCGTCGCTTAGGGGCAACAGATCATTTATCATCACGCATCGAGTCTCGAGGACCACAGGCAGCGCAAACAATATAGGGAATTTAAAAAAGGAAAGTTGAGGTGAATGGATAAAGGGTAGACAGAAATATATGCCCCACTAAAAAGAAACCCCACCATTTGGAGCTGATCATGGTGACGCAAACGACTAAAAAGTAGTTAACCCAATCCAAAGCCCGGAGGGCAGATCCCGGGGGAGGAGGTGTGGGGGGTTGGGGGTGGGAGGCTGTGATTTTGGAGCTGACGGAGGAGCACATGAGGATGTGTGCCTCTCGGAGATGTGTGGAGTGTTGTTTATATTTATGGCAGAAGCTAGTCACCCGGGGTGATATCATACACGTTCGTAGTTGGGGGTCGTTCGTTGCAAACGAAACCACACTATAGCCCCAAGGTCCCATTTCTCAAATTTTGAAGGTGTTGCCTAACGACTATGTACCAGTTGTAGGAGATGGATTGATTGTGATAAAAAAAGGGTAGTGCCAGATGAGCTTGGCGCCTTCAGGCGCCAAGCTCATCTGGCACTACCCTTGAATTATCATGATCAATCCATCTCCTGCTGCAGGGTCCCGGGGCTACAAGGGTTAACTCACATCCTGCAGTATCAGACTAACTGATGCCGATATCATTGGCTTCTCCGCCTTCTTCAATATCTTGGTCTGGCAAAATGTTGACCCTTGGGCTGTTGGTCGCGCGTTTTGTCGAGGCGATTCCTTGCAGGAATCACCTCAACAATTAGTGCTACCAACAGCCAACGGGTTAACGTCTGTTACAGTTTCCGTTTGAAGGACGCAGATGCAAATAAGAGTATTCTCTATGACCCGAAAGGCCGCATGAGGACCCAAGTCTAGGCCGCATGAGGCAGCTAATGTGAATGAGAGTACATGACATACATGGCATGTATATTTGTACTGCCAGCGTGGGCTTATGAGACTCTGTCGATTGCAGCAGAAGCACGGTACTTCCGCCGGATTTCATGCAGACTTTGTAACCCCTTGACTGCCAGTGGACGCGGATTTCGCGTCTGAAGCCACAGCACACTGGCACACTCGCGTGAAGAACACAGATAAAATGATACCATACTTGGGCACAAAAAACACAGGACTAACAAGGGACATAAGCCCTCATGAGCCCCCGGCGACTGCGGGGCTCATGAGGGTTTATGTCTCTTGCAGCTGGGTAGCCTTTAAGATCCAGAATATGATTCTGTCAAAAACTAGGAGTATGAGACAGTGAATATCAACAGATCCTCGTGAGCCCGCATAACCCTTGCAGACGGCGGCAACTTTAGCAGTGTGAATCGGCCGAGAGAAAAATAAGGCTTTTTGTCCCGACGCACTTGGTGACAAATCGACTGACAACAGTACAGCTGTACACTTGGAACACCAGCTGAGTTCCTAAGTATAACATGGGATATAGAAGCCCGTCTTTGCAATGAGCAGGCCTACGATTCTCATGAGCCCCCTGCGAATGAAGGGGCTCACGAGAATCTATGCCTCTTGCAGATGCAAGATTAATGCACTAGACTTTAGACGGCAGGGTCCAGACAGCCAGCGGTCATTCACAGTGGAGGGTCTAATGAGGTAATCAACATCGCCAGACGAACATCTCACCGTCTTCCAAACTGCGTGCTAATTGTGTTCTTCAAATGGCTTCGGTATTACGGAATATTGCCGGGAGAGTGAGAAAACAAACGCACATAAATGCCCTTTCATACAGGACCTTTCCACTAGTTTCTTGACGTGAAGCCACTGAAATACTCTACGACCCACAAGTCACGAAGTGACTGCATGCACGTTTTACTGCGTGATGAACTCCCTCGCTGCCAATGATTACGACTTTGGCGTCTGTAACCGGTGCACGTTGACTGGCATTAGCGCGAAGGACACAAATTAAACTGAACCAACAACAGGCATAAACAACACAGGATTAACAAGAGGCATAAACCCTCATGAGCCCCCCGCAGTGGCGGGGGTTCATGAGGGTGTATGCCTCTTGCAGCTGGGTAGCGTTCCAATTGCCCCGGCAGAGAAGGGCTAAAGAGACAGGCGCAAAACGGGATTAACAAAAAAATATTTGAATGCTGGACAGTTTGTACGTTCAAGAACAGTGCCTGGTTAGTTTGCCACCTCACAGCCAAGAGCTAACCCACTTCAATCAACTCACACGCATTCCGCAACCACGCGTTACAACACGGCTGTCTTAGTACACGTGCGGTGATACGGGTTGTGCGGTCTCCTTCGTACTTTTGACCGTTCCATTGCAAGGCCACGTACTAGGCGGGGTAAAGTAAGAGCGACCCAACTGTGGCACCACACCACCACCACACAGGGAAAAGAACAGGTCGATTCTGAGGTTAAAAACCTTTCAAAAAGTCGTAGAAATAAAATTAAAAGTATGCCTGACGGCCGCACGATAAAGCTAAAGCTAAACCTTTATTGGTGGGTCTGAGCCTCACTCGTGATTTATTTCCAGAAAGGGAGGAGAGGTGTATTTTCATCCCTATTTCTGTGATCAACCAGTGATGAATACAGCATTAAGTCGCCCAATCGCCAGCCCACAGATAAATACGCAGGTATAGAATAAGACAATCATTTCCATTCCTAAGGAATGGAAATGATTGTCTTATTCTATACCTGCGTATTTCTCTATGGGCTGGCGATTGGGTGCCTGATAGGCGGGGGCAGGGGATCTAACTGTTGTCTGTCCAGCGCTGTGATTCCCCTTGGTTTGAGTACTGACAATTCTGCCAGCGCTAGCCTCACCTATCTGGTTTGTGAGTAGCATTAAGTCGGTCATGTCGAGTTGATCAGGACACTCGGTCTTCTCTCTCCCCCTCTCTCGTGCCGTGGGTGTAAGGTTGTTAATTTGGATCTTTGGCGTGAAACGCGTCACGGAAGCCCTACTGACACAGAACCTTCGGTTGTAATTTAGCACAGTGCCGTGAGAACCAGCATTAATTCAGACAAGTCTGTGCGGACGGACACACTATAGTCTCTCTCATTCGGGCATTCTCGGTCTAACAATTAAAACGAGCACAGAAAACGACACGCACGTTAACCCCTTCCCTGCCAACAGACGCATACTTTATTTCCGAGATCTTTTCTTGATTCGACGACAAAATGCCACAACCCTCCAAGGCCGGCACGTGGACACAAATTGGTCTCCGCAAGATGCATACATCCTCATGTGCCCCCGCAACTGCGGGGGCTCATGAGCATGTATGCCTCTTGGCCTTCAGCTTTTTCTCCGGCAGGGAAGGGGGTTAAGAAGACGCAACGCAGATGGCAGGCATTTTTTTTCTACGGCTTCACCCCGAACAAGATCATTACATCAATCAAGCCCTAGCTACACCAACATACCAATCTACCCCGGCGGACCATACGTCCGATACCATTTAACCGTTAAACCCCTTTGCTGCCGGAAACAACAGTAAACAATAACCCAAGAGCAAGCAAGAGGCACTGATCCTCACGGGCCCCCCCCCCCACCACCCCCCCCCCAGCGTCTACGCGGGTGCTCACGAGGAGCTGTGCCTCTCGCTGGCCTCCATTCATCGTGCATCAGGGCAGACGGGATTTCCGGTCTGCGGTGATTTCGGAAGACAATTGGGGGCGAAGGATGTTAATTAATCACTGCGACTGTCGGGCTTCCATT
>BTPG01000003.1:165651842-165760842 GCA_036245525.1 Semisulcospira habei
TGAGTGCTTTGACCAAAGTAGCTCTATGATCATTGGTCGATAATAAATGCACAATTTTCTCCGCTGACAGTGCTTTTTCCTACAGTTACTTGTTAGTTTCTTCTAAATTACAAGAGCTGGCAGTCAACCTTTTGGTCTCGTTTATCACGAGGTTTCGTTGCTGTTGTTCACGAAAAAATGAACTCACTGTCGTTTGCTTTCACACGGCATCACTGGGTCTGCTTCGTATTCTACAAAGATCGTTAACAGCATTCTTTCAAGGGACAGACTTCTTTGTGGTGGCGCAGAACAACCTTACAGGAGACGAAAATTAACGTGTGTTAGTTTGCAATTTTGGGCCTCACCACTCCAGGCCGTTTGATCCAGAAACCACGAACACAAACTCACAAAAAAGTTAGTCCCCGACAAATGCAACTGATAAACCTTGACCAAAAAGGTGACTGCCATGCGTATCAAATGCAAAGAAATGCCCCAATAGAAACACACTTAGAAAGAACAAGTACAACAAGTCCTGCCAAGACAAAGTGAACACGATCCAAATGCAGTTGAGGGGGCTCATGAAGATCTATGCCTCTTGCAAAAACCAGTTTGCATCCATGCTCCTTAGACGGCTGGAACTCTGGCGCTGAATTAACAAAGATTACTGCAGCACAGTCTGTGTCCAATGGAAGACAGGGGGTTAGGAAACTGTCTTTTCTAAGCGTATTTCTTCCTTCGCTGGATGATTCTCGACAAACCTTGTAGCAGACGAGGCAGACCCAGTTCTCGGTGGTATCACCACAGTCCTGGCAGGGCGCGCCTGTATCCAGTCCACCAGGAGGCAGCGGCTGTACGCTCGTCAAGTGAGGGCACCAGGGAGACGGCTGCACCGCGTAGAGCTGCTCCACGCCCTGGGGGGGAGAGACGAAATGGGTCAATTATTCATGAGTGCAAGACTCACAGATTTGTCAATCGGCACCTGCGCCACAGAGATTCAACAATGCTCTCTCACAGAGAGTCAAGAAATATAATACAGCGGAACATCTGCGTCTCACAGTATGAGGCTGGATGTGAGAAACCGCAGTGGTTTTAACCCCGTCAATGCCAGTTCACTCGACTTGTTAAAGCGATCTTCCTTACCCCTTTGGCTGTCGGCAGCGGTTTTTGTTGTGATGATTCCTGACAGTTTCATTCTACATGAACATGGCCTCTAAGTGAGGTCATCAAGAGGCATAGATAGATCCTCATGAGCCCCCGCAGTTGCAGAAGCTCATGAAGATCTATGTCTCTTGCATTTGGATCATGCTAATTTCTTCTCGACAGTGAAGGGGTGAATGATCGCGGTTCAAGACAACAGAGACTGAAGAAGAAGAAGAAGAAAGAAAGAAAAACCCAGCATTAGCAGATTTTGAACACATTCTGCTCAAGGACCGAAATCCGCAAATTTTGAAGTTGTCCCCTGAAGACTGTATTACACTTTTGAAAACAGATCGAACGTGATAGTTCAAGGGTTGGGCGCCAAGCTATTCTGGCACAAGCCTTGAACTATCACGCTCGATCCATGTCTAGCCGTGGCGTGTCGGAGTTGAATGAGTTAAAGAAGAAGAAGAAAAAAAAAAAGAAGCTTGTCTGAGTCGGTAAGCTGTGCCCACTGACAGTGAGGACGTGCAGGCAGTATACATGAACCGTCTCACTAAAAATAAATAGCCTCCATCGCTGCGCAATACGCCCTTTCGACTGTAGTACTACTATGCGTACTTTCAGATATATACATCATCACGGCGATGTAAATGAGGCGACTGATTTGCCAGAATTTTTCTAGCCTCGTCTGTCCTGTTGCATGAGGTAGTGCATGATATTCATTGAGTGAAAAGATAAATTTCATGCAATACAAAGAACATCGTGTTTTTCAATAACACTTTGTTTATGTCTTTTGCTTTCACATGGCAATGTTGCAGATGGTGCGGGCTGCCGATTCCACTGAATGGCTGAACTGAAAAATTTTAGTATTTAGTCCAACATCGATGTGGCAGACTCCATCTAAACACCCCCCCCCCTCCCTCACCCCCCCCCCCCAACAACAACAAAAAAATAATAATAAAAAAAAAATAAAATAAATAAATAATAATAATTAAAAAAAAAATACACGATTCAATTGGCAGGAAATGCAGCGATCCGTCGGTAAGAGACATAGATCCACATGAGCCGTAGCAGAACGCGAGGACCCATGGGGATCTATATCTTACATTCACTCTCACATTCTCTGATGGGAAGAGCAAAAATACAGCTGGTCCCATGTCCGGACTGTTTTCTTTAAATTGGCAATGTTATGCAGGAAGGAAACCCTTGCAGCTGCGGGTCTTCTCTCTACAAACAAGGTAAAAAAAAGGGGGAAAGAATCTAAAAAGGAACCCGCTGAAAGGTCAACAGCGGGTGTGTACAGCTGCACATTGAAAAGTTACAGTTAACCCATTTAGCCCCGACGCCCTACAGTAGGGGAAGGATTGACCCTGATAATTCAAGGGTAGTGCCAGACCAGTTTGGCGCCTTCAGGCGCCAAGCTGCTCTGGCACTACCCTTGAATTATCATGGTCAATCCATCCCCTGCAACTGGTACATAGTCGTTAGGTAACATCTCCAAAATTGGGAAAAGCGTGCGTGGGGTAAAATGGGTTAAACCTGTACATCCGCTACAGGGACTAGTCAAGACTTTTAATTCATTTAAATTTAAGGGGATCAGCGTTACTGGCTTGGGAAATGTCGTATAGCGTTCTTTGGCAGCTGTTGATGCGGGTCCCCTTCAATGAGTTAATTACTGCTGACGCTATCGTTCGGCGGAAAAAGCCTCGTTGTCACGCGTCTCTTCCGCTGAGCGGTATCGTCAGCGACATTCAAGGGGTTAAAAGCGCGAAGTGTAGAAGCTACGCTATAAGGAAGGTTCCGAAACCCTTGCAATGGTTCGTGCAAGGATGGACATTGCCGACGAATATTCAACAAACAAAATTGACAATTCTCGCCGTTTTTATCAATGTATACACAACTGCACAAACTAATAAAATGCATGTATATAACACATGTAAATGAAAAAATAAACAAAAAAAACAACCAAACAACAACAACAACAAACAAAAACCACCTTGGCCAAACCAATACTGACCGTAGTCTGCAAGATCGCTAGCTACATTCATTTAAGCATTTACTGGCAGCGGGGGTGTCAATGAAGATCTATATATTTCTTACATTTATTTTGCGTTTGACATACACTGACGTGGAAAGCCCGATTCTGACTCCCTCCTTGACCGAAAGTCTTGTCACTAGGAACATGCGTGACTGGGACGGTCCACGCCTGTCCTGACAGCAGTAACACACGACCTCAGTAAGCAATTAATATCCCAGGACGCAAAACGTCTTTGGGCCGACAGCAGCCGCAGGTGGCCCGCGCACGGATGTGCGCGGACTGCGGCCCCAGGAACCTGTTGCTTTAAAACTGGAAATCATAGATCCTCATGAGCCACCGATGCAAGGCGATAGCCGCCGAAAGCAGTGCTGTTGAAACGACATCAATGGCGCTTTTCTGGGCTAACACATTCGAGACGGCGTTGCATATGGATACGCGGTATTATCCGGATGCTGCACCCCTCGAATGAGTTAACTGGTCAATATCGGCATGGTGTCAAGACTTCGGATGGTGTTCTACAGAGCGTATTTTTTTTTAAAATTTATTTATTTATTTATTTTAATTTTTTTAAAATTTATTTTATTTTATTTATTTTTATTTATTATTATTATTATTATTATTATTTATTTTATTATTATTTATTATTATTTATTTTTTTTTTTTTGGGGGGGGGGGGGGGGTTCGATTATTATTTTTACTAGATTATTCTTTGCTGATTTTCCGGACTGACTATTCATCTAGTTTTTGTTGTAGGTTATTTTGTTTTTAGTTGAAATTACAGCAATTCAGAAATATATTAATTTTTCTTGCTTATGTTGTTTATTGGTTGATACAATTCTTTAGAGAGAAAAAAAAAAACTCACGCTGACACAAGTACAAAGCGGCCTTTTCCATTAAAACGCTTCAGAACAGAGAAAAAATCAAAGGAAAATTGTACCTTTTCCGGATGGGGGAAAAAAAAAAACGAGGAAAAATTGAAAGTTTTCCTTCGAATGTAATTATTTAAGCATACAGCAATCCAGAAAGTGCCCTTCCATCGGCGTGAAGACAATCCACGATTCACAAATATTTACCCGGCATGAACAAGTCATAAAAATATCCGCTGCATGACGTCTCTCTCGACACGACCAGCCATTGATTGAATCGACTGCTCTGCCTTATCTAATCCACAGAACGGCGTCATCTACTTGTCCTCGCTGTATTTTCCACTGAGCTGTCCAGCACGCACGTAGACACACTGACACACACACACACACACACACACACACACACACACACACGCACGCACGCACGCACGCACATACACAGCACACGCACGCACACACACAAAAACACACGCGTCTTCTAAACAGTATTAACAGATCGCTGAATACAGACTCGATTTTAATAGTTCAAGGGCAGTGCCCGATTTGCCTGGAAAGGCGCCAAGCAAATCAGACACTGCTCTTGAACTATTTAAACTCAACGCATCTCCAACAGTAGGCTGCTCCACAGAACGGCGTTATCTTCATCACTGTGCTTTTGGTGGTGATGCGATAGTTAGAACGGCTTAGAGTGACAGGATGCATCAAACTAAAGATGGGTGGGTCGGGAAGGGGGGTGGGGGTGGGTGGGTGCGCTTCTTTGTCCATGAACCACCATCCAACCCCCTTCCTTTCCCCTTAAAAGAAATAACACCTTCACTGCTACCGACGATACCGCTCGGCGGAAAAGACGCGTAACTACGTCACTACCTAACTACGTCACTACCTAACTACGCGTCTTTTCTGCTTAGCGGTATCGTCCGTAGAAAGTCTAGGGCCGGGTCAAACCACACGGTTGTCTGAGGTCGTCACATATCGATTATATTCCTTCAATACCTCCCTGTGCATGCTGATCTGTGATTTGGAAGATAACGGTCTACCGTGCAAAGTGAAACCATATATAAATCAAGCTCTTGAAATGGGTGAAAAGTGCGTGCTGCCCTGCGAATTGGCACGCATTGATCTATTGGGTTCGGGAAGAAAACAGCCTAACCCTTTAACTGCTACTGACGATACCAGTCGGAGGAAAAGACACATTGATACGTAGTTAGGTCATGACGTAGTTACGCGTCTTTTCCGCTGAGCGGTATCGTCAGTCGCAGTCAAGCGGTTAACAATAAAACATGATTTGCGTTTCCAATTCTGAGAAATCAGGATATCCTGTGTCTATCGGGGTTCGATTTCTATGAAGCCTCTATCAAGCCGTATCTGCCGGCGAGATACGCAATTTGTTATCAGTTATTTTAGGAGTGCGACACGAGCACTCATCAATCAGTAATTCAGCCCTGCGACCCTCTCAACCAAGCAGCAAGTTTAGCAATACTTACTGTCAGTAAAACACTACTAAATATGCTAAAAGAAAGTCGTCGGAGAGGACCCGACTTCAAGAGGTGAAAGGTTGTGCCTGATTAGCTAGGACGCATTTTCGGCACTGCCAAATACAACAGCCTGCTTAGTACCGCATCATCTGCAAAAAATGTATTAAATACACTACTAAACGTTCACAGCAGACTTTAACCCATTTAACCCCGACTCACTACAGCAGAAGATGGATCGACTATGACAATTCAAGGGTAGTGCTAGATTAGCTTGACGCCTGATGGCGCCAAGCTAATCTGGCACTACCCTTGAATTATCAAGGTCGACCAATCACCTGCAACTGACACACAGTCCTTAAGTGACACCTCCAGCATGTTGAAAATACGGCCGTTGGGTTAAAGGGGTTTATTAGCTCAATGGTAGTGCTTGATTAGTTTGTCGCCTTGCCAATTGGATCAGGCGCTACCTCTGAGCTGCTGTGTAGTCAATCTATCTCTTTCGGCTGGCTGTGGACAGGCCATAAATTACACGCTCACGGGAAATGCCCATTGAGGTGGCCATAGACGTGAATATACTGCAGCCTAGCATGTCCGTGCGCTGTCAGGCGTGCAGGATAAAATATGGCGAGCAAACAAAAATACGGGCGCACACTCGTGCAGCGTAAACCACCAGCAAGCCTCATCCAATTAATCCTTAAACAGCCGGGACCTGCCACAACCAGCAACAACGGTCGTGTTACGATTGTGCTTGTGTTGTCCTGTGAGAGCATACATGTGTTAATCGTAGGAAACGATCCGATATTTATTTAAGCTATCATGGTTATGATTCACGTACCTTTTTAAGTAACATTTTCTTTCGGTCGCGCAGAGCGGAATTCACTTCGTTATGATACGCTGAATTTAGTTCAGCACGTTCTAGAAAGGTCGCACTGTCTAGTGACCTCGTATGTGTGACGTCGGTAAATTGGCGACATTTAGCAACAAGTTGTTTACTGTGCGCGTGAAGCCGTCAGCCGTTTTCTTGTGTAATGAAGGATCGTGAATGTTCTCGAATTTCCGACTAGTTTGTGAACTGCCTGCCTTCCATACTTTTGTGAGATGTCATTTTACCAAGGATTTGGAGCTGAAGTGAGCAGCCAAATTTGTGCAGCCTAGTTTTCTAGAAAGTTCGTTTTTTATTGATGTTTTTGAGTTCCGGTTACGTAGATTATTTTGATTGTTTGCGTTGAATGTTTTTTTTTGATTATTCTACAAAGTGTCTTACTATATAACGTTGGTGCTGAGAGGGCGTGAATATACATTGTCTTGCTTTTGTCAGTTGTAGAGACACACAGTTATCGTAGGTACGTGGCCCGTTCATTGTGAGAGAAACAGCGTAACAGTGTGGTGTACGTTGTGTGAGGAACTTTGTGTCGACAGTGTGGATATTTGCAGAAGAGATTTTGTATCAGTGTTGGTGCATTTGGAACTGCATTGTGTGGAGATCGCAACGCTGAATTAAAATATTGTTGGAACTGTTACTCCAGTATTGTCTACATCCTTAAGCCAGTGTGACTGATTGCAGCTGAATGAAGTTTATTTAAAAGAACCTTACGTGGCGTCTGGTGTGTTTATCATACTACGACTACAACTTCACGACGTAACAGGGCGACTTACCTAATTCACCCTTTCACTGCAGGAAAACGACGAGCCACATCGTGTCCCAAATGCAAGAGGCACAGACACTCACGGGCACCCGCAGACGCGGGGGCCCATGAGGGTCTATGCCTCTTACTGGTCCACTTAAAATTGCTATCCGTATATCTCATGAAAACAGGTTTATTGGAATTTAGCGATAGTTTCAGAGCCATCTTTGCAGACTTTGGCAACGAAAGACTTACAAGCCCTTTAATGCTGAGAAAAACAAAATTTATACAACTGCAAGAGGCATAGATCCTCATGAGCCCCCGCAGTCGCGGGGGCTCATGAGATCTATGCCTCTTGCTGACACTACTTTGTATCCATGCTCGACTGACGGCTGGGGCTTTTTGGGGCTGAATTAACAAAGCTTTCAGAAACACAATCTGCGTCCACTGAAAGTTAAAAGACAGCCTGGGGGAAAACCAGACTAATTAGATGTAAACAAAAAATATGGTCAGGATGATTTCATGCCGTTGTCAATGACGTCGTGGCGGTTGTTGTTTTGCTGTTGGTAGAGATGACGGAGATCAGTGCGTGCAAACAACCCACGTAATGGCATGGACGTAATGGAAATTCATTGACTCCGCACACGCACGCAACAGATGGTACTCTATCTGTTTCGTGACATGACTTGTTTTTCTACCTTCTAATTAACTCATTCACCGCCGGACGCACTATGTTCCAAATTTTGGAGGCGTCATCTAACGACTATGGACTTGTTGCAGGAGATGGATCTACCATGATAATTCAAGGGTAGTGCCAGATTAGCTTGGCGCCGACAGGCGCCAAGCTAATCTGGCACTACTCTTGAATTATCGTGGTCGACCCATCTCCTGCTGTAGTGCGTCAGGGCTGAATGGATTAATGCATTCCCTTGTTTATGCCAACACAGGAAACAGATCATAATAGCTATTTAGGACCATCCTCGAGCTGTCATGGTCAATCTCCTGCCGTCACCGAAAGTACGAAATCCAGACAAAAAGCGTGCAAGAATTCTCCATTGGGTTCTTCTCGCCACCAAAAGTGTAATGTAGTCTTAATGCGAATTCTGTCCTCAGGCCTAAATGTGTTAACTCATTTATGACGCACCGCATGCGGACAGGCGGCAGAATGCCACGTATCCGCATGCAAAGCGTCTGGTATGTGTTAACGTGATGCTCTTCCGCACCAATCGACAATGGTCCTCGTTCTGTCTGCAGCATTTGTCAGTGTCCGATTTGCAAGAAATGAACCAATGACAGGAAGGACAGAAACATCACACTCTGCTCCAAGATCAGACTGATGCGCTCCTTAGTCATCTCAGTGTTCTTATATGCCTGTGAGTCATGGACCCTCACAGCAGACCTCGAAAGGAGGATACAAGGCACTGAAATGAGATGTTTTCGAAGGCTGCTTGGCATTTCGTACAGAGATCACATCACGAACGAGGAAGTGGGAAGCAGAATCAGGCAAGCCATCGGGCCCTATGAAGACCTATAAGCTATTGTGAAAAAACGCAAACTGAAGTGGTATGGGCATGTCACGCGATCAGCAGGGCTTGCCAAGACAATCCTGCAAGGCACTGTGCAAGGAGGGCGAACGAGAGAAAGACAGAAAAAGATGGGAGGACAATATCTCAGAGTGAACAGGACTGAAGCTGAGCGACACACTAAGAATGGCAGAGAACAGAGTGGAATGGAGGGAGCTGGTTGCCAAGTCATCAGTGGTGCCCCAACGGTGGGCAAGACTACGGGACAGATAGATAGAACCAATGAATCCTTGCCATGTTCTGTCTATATCGTTGTCCGTGAATGGCTGCAGTGAGATTAACAGGGGCAAAATCACTAGACAAAACCCCTTCACTCCCAGTGGACGCAGACCGTGTTCTTGAAATCACTTAACTTCAACATCGAAAAGATCACCAGCCGACCAAGGGACGTGGATACAAAGTCAGTGAGTTCAGCAAGCGGCGTGGATCCTCATAAGCCCCAGCAACAGACCGACTCATTCCGGGGGTGAAGTGTCCAAGTTAGCACGTGTCCGCCTCTCGACCAATAAAAACACTGTAGACTACGTGCTTCTGACTGCCAAACAGAAGGTACGGTACAACAATGGATGTTTATGCATGCGGCGCATGGAAAAGCGTCGATATTTCCATTATTTTAACCGATTTCGGCGGTATTGGAGATGCCTGGACAACACTGTTCTTATGGGGAGTGTAAATCAGATTCATGATACCCCAATCCATATTCAGATGAAGAATGTTTCGTTCCCGAAGCCTTTATCACGACTGACAGACACGAAAGAATGGAAAAGCTTGCGGTCGGCCACATGGTCAACTGAACCCCGAGAAAATCACAAGACCCCACCAAGTATGCTCGAAAGTAAAATTTCTACTTTTCCGTGTTCAACCATAGTATTCACAGACTGACTCGATCACTTGTACTTACATTATTTTGGTCTGCTAACTTGGATCGTACATCTGTCAGTTGTGTGTGACGCATACTGGATCGTAGATCTGTCAGCTGTGTGTGATGCTTTTGTGCATGTACGCTGACCCCGTATAGCTGTGAGAGTGAGTGAGAGACGCCTCATTGATATAAACAGACTAGTACTAGCAGCAGTTTTCAGGGGGGGGGGGGGTGGGGGGGGGGGGATGTTTTTAAACAGACTTCAGAAAAGTTTACTGCTGATAGCCTGCGCAAGAATTTCTTTTGGAGACTCAGTAGCGGGATATGCCCACATTTAGGTACAGGATAACCCATAATTTCAGACTGTAAACAGATAAAAACTGATATTACCGTCGGAAATAGCGCATACAAATGTGTGGTCGTGCAAAATTTCAAAGCTCTACCTTTTATATTTTATGAAAAATCACAACTTGATTTGGCGAAAAAGAGACAATGTGCGCATTTCATGAAACGCTAAGTTTACGGTCGCATAACTAAATAATCTCTTGATTGACAATATCCCCACTTGCTGTACTGATTAAACCCAATATCTAGTTTGTACTGAGAATTTTGCAGCTCCTAAAATTGTATACTTTAAAAGACAGGCCATCCTAAAATTGGTTAAAAAAATTAACGTCAAATAGCGCGCTTTACTATGCTAGCAGACTACACTCGCGCTGTTTCCGTGAAGCACGCGCAGCATTCTTGCCGTACCCGACTAAAGGGGCGGAGCCAAATTAAAAAAAAAAAATGGGTCGTTCTATTGCGGTTGGGTGATACAGTGGTGTTAGCAAGAGGTGTAGATCCTCATGAGCCCCCGCAGCCGACTGCGGGGCTCATGAAGATCTATGCCTCTTGCAGTTGGATCGTAATGCAGTTGGGTGGTGCTGATTGTAACGCCCACGGCATCGTGAAGTTAACCACGGGGAAAAAGATCGACCATAAACATTTCCATCCTCTCTTTCTCTCTCTCTCTCTCTCTCTCTCTCTCTCTCTCTCTCTCTCTCCCCCCCCCCCCACCCTTTGACATCTCTTCTATGATGACTGCCTTCCCTGCATGGAGACGGCGCGTCAACACAGACAACCCCTCCCCTCACCCCTACCCACTTAAGAAAAGCCCTTGGTTTAAATAGTTAATTGCTTTGCAAAATGCATAAATGGATATACAGCAATCTCCATGAGATCAAAACAAGCCACTGGGTTATAGGATGATTTGGACACTGAATCAATTACATTTGCATTTGCATGGCAGTGGTTTGCGGATTTTAAATACAATGTAGGTAAGTAAATCAATATATACAGAGAGAGAGAGAGAGAGAGAGAGAGAGAGAGAGAGAGAGAGAGAGAGAGAGAGAGAGAGAGAGAGAGAGAGAGAGAGAGAGAGAGAGAGAGAGAGAGAGAGTTGCCTCAACTGGTCTTTTTATTTTCTTAATTTCCTTTATTTCTTGCAGTCCTAATTATAAATCAATTAAATCTTTTTGCTGCAGTAATAACTTCGTGTACAGCTGAAAATATATTTTTATTCACTGTGGATGGTAGGGTTTTACTTCCATTAAAAAGTAGATGTATATTGGTGTGTTCTGGTGGAAGTGGAAGTATTGTTGAGCGTATCCTAATTATTACACTGGAGTAAGAAATGGTCGGCGGTTTCATAACTGGCTCCACAGGAGCAGGCAGGAGAACTGGACGGATGACGATTAACCAGGTTATAATTGAGGTCACACATGTTGAGTCTGATTTTACAGTGGATTATGTGTTATTCTACAACCTAGATAGTAATTTGGGGGGCACGACACAATCGTCCCGTGACAGAAATGATTTAAATTCGCTTAAGGATTGACTACGCTACATGTGATCGGATAAATTGTTCCATGTGGATGGGAAAAAAAGAAGCTTTGTACAGTTCAGTTTTATAATGTGGGACTTGGCGTTGAAGTGGACGTCGTTTGTGATAAGGATTTGATACGGATACTAACTGTGGTAGGTCTGGGCCCAAGTACGCGGGGGTTATACCATTGACTATTTTAAAATAAAGGATAAGTTTATGACGACGACGTCTTTGCCACAAGGGAATAAAACCGGTTTCTTCGTAAAGTAATTGGTGGCTAGTGCCACGGACGACTGCACCAGTAATGGTTCTCAAAGCGTGTAACTGAAGATTTTCAAATTCGTCCGAAAGTGTCTTTATCCCAGATCAAATCAGCATAGTCAAAGTGTGGCAGTATAAAAGATTTGAACATAGTCTCCAGAGATCGTCTCGATAATCTATATTTATATGAGTCTGGGCAAGCTATAAGTAATCGACATCTTGCTATGATAGATTTGATATGGGTATCCCATTTACAGTTATGTTGCAAGATGATGCCAAGGTGTTTGTGCGTAGCAGTACTTTGAAGTGGACTGTTATCAAAGAAAAGGGGTAGTGACTGGAAGTTCTCGCTACGTGACCTTTCAATAGTTTAGTCTTTAGGTGATTAAAGTTTACTTTCTACTTACGAGACAAAACACTAATTGTCTCGAGATCCGAGGTCATTATGTCAGCTCTGATATTATCATTATTCAGGGACAAGTACATACTGGTATCATCGGCAAACAGTTTAATTTTAGATTCAATGTCTAGTACAATGTCGTTAGTATAAATAAGGAAAAGGATAGCACCCAACACTGACCCTTGCGGGACGCCCGGATCCAATGGTGGGTATGTAGATATACATCCTTTGATAACAACAGCTTGCATGCGATTGCACAGGTAATCGGCCAGCCATTGTAGAAGCTTCCCACGAATTCCTATTGCATCTATTTTTTAAGCAGACCATAATGCCACACTTTATCGAAGGCTTTGGCTATATCAAAGAATACAGCTTGGGAATTTATGCCTCTATCCAATGACTTGCAGAGGTCGTTATAGACACTAAGGAGCTGGTAGACTATTTAGCACCATCAAAACTGCGTGCCAGAAACAACATCAGCATTGGCACCTGGAACGTCAGAACATTAAGACCGCCTGGAAAGGTAGAGGAACTGACACACGAAATGAACAGATATTATTGGACCATCCTAGGACTGTGCGAAGTACGATGGAAGAACCTTGGGGAAACATCAACCCAGCAAAACCTCTTGGCTTGACTTCGCGAACGAAGATTCTATAGGGCTTGCCCACGTCGTCTGCAGGCATTTTCGTGGCTGCGGAGGCCAATCCGGGACAGGCAGGTTCGACCGCAGTGGCTGCAGGGGAAGGTCAAAACCACAAACTGTATTACAGTGGCAGAGAAGAGAAACACGAACAGGGTGTTGGATTTTTCGTCCACAAAGACATTGTCAACACTGTCATGAGTTGTCGGCCAGTCTCCAGTAGGCTTATCACCATATGCTTGAGGGTAACTCCATTCAATATCACCATTGTACAAGTTTACGCCCCAACAACAGACTATGGCGATGAGAAAATAGAAGACTTCTATGATCAACTGCAAGAAGTTCTGGACCAGACCCCCAAGAAAGACATTCTTGTCGTCCAGGGAGACTGGAATGCCAAAATAGGAAAGGATGATGTTAAGAACTGGAAAGGCACATGCGGACGCTAGTGCAATACAGAGACCAACGACAGAGGCTTAAGGCTCTTGGAATTTGCCAGCTCAAATGATCTAAAGCTGATGAACACGTATGGCCCACACAAAGCATCCAGAAGGTGGACATGGCACAGCCCGAACGGAGAGCACCATAACCAAACTGACTACATCATGGTGAAGAGACGCTTCCAAACCAGTGTGAACATTGCCAAGACAAGACGTTTTCCAGGAGCAGACATTGGAAGCGACCATGACTTAGTGATGATGACCTTCCGACTCCGCCTAAAGAAGGTCAACAATAAGGGTCCCACCAGAATCAAGTTTGACCTCGAGAAGTTGAAAGACCCAGAGGTAGCGGAAGCCTTCCAGGCAAAGATGGGAGGTAAATTCGCACCACTGCTACTTCTAGGTGCAGAAGACACGGACGTAGACAACTGATCGACACATTTAACACTGCTGTAACTCAAAGAGCCAGTGAGATCCTTGGCAAACACCGACAAGCAAAGAAACCTTGGGTTACAGCTGACATCTTTGTTCTATGTGACAAGCATCGAAAATTAAAGAAAAAGAAATCAGAGGTAGAAGGAGCTAAACAATACAGGGAAATTAACCAGGATATCAAGAAAAGCATGAAAAAGGCAAAGAATAAGTGGATTGAAGATCAGTGTAAACACGTAGAAGAAAATTTGAACAAAAATAATAGCAAAAGAGCATACCAGCTGGTGAAAGACCTGACCAGTGTAAAACAAGGACGCTCCTCGATCATTCAAGATAGTGAAGGGAACTGTCTTACGGAAGACCAAGACATACTGAAGAGATGGACAGAGTACTGCTCCGATTTGTACAACCACCGAGCTGCAGGGGACCTAGGCATACTTGTCAACCCACCCGTGACCAACAATGGCAACTATCCCATCCTCCGAGAAGAAGTAGAGGCTGCAGTGAAGTCGCTGAAAAAAGGGAAGGCAGCAGGAGCAGACAACATCCCTGCAGAGCTAGTCCAAGAAGGGGGAGAAGACATGATAAGTGCCTTACTAACAATCTGCAATACGGTCTGGCAGTCAGGGGATTGGCCCACACCATGGACCCAATCACTTATAATAACTCTCCCCCAAAAAGGCAACTTACATCAATGCCAGAATTATCGCACGATCAGTCTTATATGCCACCCAAGCAGTCATGTTAAAGATCCTACTAAACAGGCTGAAGCCACAGGCAGAGGAAATCATAGCTGAGGAACAGGCAGGCTTCAGACCAGGGCGCAGCACAACAGAGCAGATCTTCAACCTGAGAGTTCTATGTGAGAGGTACCTCCAGCACCAGCAAGATATCTATCATGTCTTTGTGGATTTTAAGAAAGCGTTTGACAGGGTGTGGCATGCAGTCCTTTGGTCCACCATGAAACTATACAACATCAATGCCAACCTGATCAAAGTCATAGCAAACCTTTACAACAAGGCCACTAGCGCAGTCTGCTTCAACGGCAAAATAGGAAACTGGTTTAGGACTACAGTTGGAGTCAGACAAGGCTGCTTGCTCTCACCTACTCTTTCAACATCTTCCTGGAAAGAATCACGACGGACGCTCTGAAAGATCATGAAGGAACTGTTAGTATTGGAGGCAGAACAATCACGAACTTGCGATTTGCGGATGCCAATGATGGCCTTGCAGGAACAGAAAAGGAGCTAGCTCAGCTGGTGGCAAAGTTGGATAGTACAGCCATTGCGTATAGGATGGATTGATTGATTGATTGTACATTGCTTAACGTCCCGACAGCAACAAGGCTTTCTCAGGACGTGCCTGCACTGCTTGTGAAAAAAAACTAAACAGAAAATTAAATGTATGTCGCCAGCCGGTCAAATACGTTAAATAAACCTACAATGGGGTCTAAATAAAGCTAAGACCATTTAGCAACACACATCCAATATCAAGAGCTACAGGCAGTGCAGACAGTAGGGAGAGTTTTAAAAAGGCAAAAACAGGTGAATGGACAAAGGGTAGACAGAAACACATGCCCCAGAATAGAGAGAAAAACCCACCCTGTGGGGCTGACCAGGGTGACCCTGGGAACTAAAAAATACCTAACCCCACCCAAGTCCCCCAGGTATAGGATGGAAATCAGAGCAGAGAAGACCAAACTGGTGACCAATAACGCTAGTGGCATTGGCACTGAAATCATGGTTGGAGGCCAAAAACTGGAAACAGTTAAGAAATTCAAATACTTAGGAGCCATTGTGACAGATGAGGGATCAAAACCAGAAATACTGTCCAGGATTGTGCAGACAACAACAGCACTGACAAGATTGAAGACCGTATGGAAGGACAGAAACATCACACTCTGCTCCAAGATCAGACTGATGCGCTCCTTAGTCATCTCAGTGCTCTTGTATGCCTGCGAGTCATGGACCCTCACCTTGAAAGGAGGATACAAGCCACTGAAATGAGATGTTTTCGAAGGCTGCTTGGCATTTCATACAGAGATCACATCACGAACGAGGAAGTGGGAAGCAGAATCAGGCAAGCCATCGGGCCCTATGAAGACCTATTAGCCATTGTGAAAAAACGCAAACTGACGTGGTATGGGCATGTCACGCGTTCAGCGGGGCTTGCCAAAACAATCCTGCAAGGCACTGTGCAAGGAGGACGAAGGAGAGGAAGACAGAGGAAAAGATGGGAGGACAATATCTCAGAGAATGGCAGAGAACAGAGAGGAATGGAGGTAGCTGGTTGCAAAGTCATCAGTGGTGCCCCAACGGTCGGCAAGAATACGGGAGATGATAGACAGACAGACAGACAGACAGATAGATAGATAGAGCCCCCAGGTATAAAACCTAATTGGCTGATCATTCGAATAAAGATATTGGAATATATGGCGTTGGATACATTTTTCTACAATTTTACCAATGCAGCTTAGCAAGGATATAGGGCGGTAGTTACTACATTTGTTTTTGTCACCTTTTTTATAGACAGGAGTTACAGGAAAATTTTCCGCAAGGATGGAAATATACATTCGTCAAACGACCGGTTAAAGAGGATGGTAAGGGCTTCTGAAATAAGCGTACTACTAGCTATCAAAATTCTGATTGTGTATAAGGTCAGGACCTACGGTCTTATTTGGGTCCAGATCGTTTATAACATTAGTTGCCTCTGTAGGACCAAGATGTATATGGGCGATTGATGTAGGTACATATTGCATATCGGGTACTGGATCGTTGTTACCTTCCGTTCTTCCGTAAATTGGCTTGTAAAGTGATTATTAAACGCCGTTGCTTTCTCCTCGTTACAGTAATAAATTTTACCGCTTTCCTCGATAGGGGGTCTCTCCTCTATTGTGAATCACTCTTTTGACATGAACGATTTGACTAATTTCCACCAGTTCTTGCTTCCGAAGTTTCTATTACAAGAAATACGATTGTCTAACTCTAACATGCGTTTTGCATCTGTGTAAGTGTTATGAGCGTGACGAAAAATCTCCAGTCAGCTTCTGAGTTAGTATTTTTGGCCCTTCACTAACAGGCGCGTATTTGTTTCTGAAACCTTTGTTTGTACAATTATTATTATTATTATTGGTGTTTAACGCCGAGCAGGCGACTAAGGCCATCTCACGGCGGGATGGGTAAAAATCTGGTCAGCCAGACTAAAAGCAAGGTCTTAAGACAAGATGCAAATATACCTTAAAAATATGACAGGCTAAAATGTCGCACGAGTCTTTAAAAGAAATGTCTACAGACTCTCAAAAAGGGCAAAATAGTGAAATTCACAGTCTATGAATGCTCAGATCTTGCTAAAAATATTGCATTCTCTCAAGAAATTAAAGATTTTGTCCGGGGGAACATCCCGGAACAAAACCTTCAAGGAGTCTGCTGTGAAGTGTTTATAACTGCTGTCAATGAGATCGGCACAATACAGCAAAAAGTGTAGAACAGAAAGCTGCTCGTCACAGGCAAAACACCATGGACGCTCATCCTGTTTTAGTAAGTAAGAGTGCATAACATATGGAGCCCGATGTGGAGCCGAGTAAGGACAGTCTCCTCACGGTGGCTGCCGCAGCGATGAGGTAGACTGTCGGACACCGTAGGAAGAGCCTCATGCAGCTTGTTCCCTTTCTCTTTGTCCCACTCGGACTGCCACTCGCGGGCTATGTACGCACTAATCACAGGTTTAAAATCACTATGAACAGTCTATGTGTCAGGGACAGGGTCATTGCGGGCACTGTTGGCAACAGAATCTGCGATCCTGTTGCCTTCGATGCCCACATGCCCTGGGACCCAAATAAAAATGTCATAATATTCCTTCAAGTCCGCGTAAAGCTCTCTGATCTGCACAAGCAGGGGGTGGTCTGTTCCCGCGCCCTGAAGGGCATGCAGGGCAGAAAGAGAGTCAGACAGAATCAGGAAGTTTCTTTTCCCGAGACTGATAGGCATGCTTGAGTGCCAGCAGAATTGCCTGCAGTTCTGCACTAAATACAGAGGAATGGTCAGGGAGGCGGAGCTTAAATGGGCGTCTAGGATGGCGAGAAGACACTGCAGCCGCAGCCTCTCTCCCATCCTCAAACTTGGACCCATCCGTATAAATACGACAATAGCCAGGAAAACTTGAAAGGAGTTCATTGAGGCTCTGTTGGTATATGGCTGGTGGAGTACAATCCTTCTTGTGGGCGGTCATGTCCAGCAAGATGTCAGGAACTGGTAATAGCCAGAGTGGAGTGATGTGTTGCAGAGATTCCGAAACTTTGTCCAGGTCCACTCCGGCCGCCTGCAGATGAGGTCAGACACGGAAGGAAAGTGGACGGTCAGCTCCCGGATGGGCATCGTAAATCTCTGCAAACGACGGGTTAAAAACACAATCATAGGCAGGATTGTCTGGATGGGCCTTCAGCTTCAGAACGTACCTGAGCATGAGGCGGATGCGGCGGAGCTTGAGAGAAGGTTCCCCTGCCTCAGCATACAGACTAGGAACTGGAGATGTCCTGAAGGCCTCCAGACATATGCGCTGACCTTGATGGTGGATTGTGTTCAGACGTTGTGGAACAGACTTGGAAGCGAGCCATATACCACAGAGCCGTAATCCAGTTTGGACCGAACAAGGGCCCGGTACAGTCGAAGTAAGACAATGCGGTCTGCACCCCAGTAAGTACGACCAACGACACGAAGAACGTCGAGGGCCTTCTGACAAGAGGTTCTAAGGTAATTAATATGTTTGCAGAAGGTCTGTCTTTTGTCAAAGATGACCCCCAAAAACTTTGCCTCCTCGGCCACCTTAATTGGCACTCCAGCAATGCTCAGGCTAGGTTCTGGAAAAAATTTCGTCTGGTTAGTAAAATGCACACAGACTGTCTTGGAGGGCGAGAACCTGAATCCGTTGAGAGACACCAACCCCTGGATGCGATCAACGCACAGCTGCAAGCGCCTCTCAAGGGACGCAAGCCCTCGACCTCGTGCACACAAAGCAAAGTCGTCCACAAACAAAGAGCATTCAGAATCATCCTTGACGGCCTTTACGATGTTATTAATTTAAATGCTAAATAAAACAGGAGATAAAATGCTGCCCTGCGGGACACACATATCCTGTTCAAAGGAGTCGAAGAGGGTGGAGCCCACACGGACATGGAACGACCGGTTAGACAAAAAATTGTGAATAAAAACGGGCAGGTGCCCTTTAAAACCCATGTTCGACAAATCAGACATTATACCATACTTCCAGGTAGTGTCATATGCCTTCTCAAGATCGAAGAAAATTGCATAGACATGCTGCTGGTTGACAAAAGCATCTCGGATAAACGACTCAAAGCGGACTAGATGGTCAGTTGTACTACGGAAGCGCCGGAAACCGCACTGGAGGTCTGTGATGAGACCCTGTGACTCAAGATGCCACACCAGGCGGGCGTTGACCAAGCGTTCCATAGTTTTGCATAAACATGATGTCAAAGCGATTGGCCGGTAGTTGCCCGGGTCGGAAGGATCCTTACCCGGCTTGGGGATTGGCACAACCACAGCCTGACGCCAAGATGGCGGAAAATGACCAGTTATCCAGATATGGTTAAAGGCCTTCAGAAGTACAAGGAGTGAATCCTCAGGCAGATGTGTTAGGAGCTGATAGTGGATGGTATCTAATCCAGCAGCAGACTCAGTACATTTCTGCATGGCTTGCTGCAATTCTGAAAACGTAAAAGGGGCATTATAGTCTTCCGAGTTATCCGATATAAAATCACAAGTACAAGACTCTCGCTTCTCCTTCTCTCTCTGGAAGAAAGGTGAATAATGCTCTGTTGAAGAATTATGGGCAATGGTGGAGGCAAGCAAATTGGCCACAGCCTTTTTATCCGTGACCAAACTGGCACCATCTCTAAGATGGCCGACAGAAGCCGAGCCACCCCTACAACTAATTCTTCGAACAGCCTTCCAGACTTTTTGGGATGGAGTCCTAGAAGATAAAGATGAGACGAAGCGTCTCCAGGAAGCACGGCGTTCACGTTTAAAAATGTAACGGGCTTTCGCCCGCTGTCTTTTAATTTAAATGATAAAATATTCGCTTGTGACGGATTACGAAATGCACGTCGCTGAGCAGATTTGCGCATTTGTTTGGGCCTTGCGGCACTCTTCATTGAACCATGGTACTCTCGGCTTCCGAGGGAGTGATGTGGAAGTTCTAGGGATGGTTTCACCTGCTACGTCCAACAAAATAGAAGTAAAACAAGAAACAGGTTCTTCAGCTGACATCCTCAGTAAGACGGGACTGACAGAGGGACCAGTTAGCTTTCTTAAGAGTCCAGCGCCCCGCTGGCGAATCCTCCTCACAGCTGACCGATGACAGGACTACTGGGAAGTGGTCACTACCACACAGGTCGTCGTGAACCTTTCAGTCAAAGTCCAGCATGAGAGAAGGATCACACACAGTGAGGTCTAGAACAGAACTAGATCCTGAACCTGGGTTAGAGTACGTAGGTGAGCCATCGTTAAAGACACATAGGTTAAGGTGAGAAAAAACATCTTCTAACATCTGACCTCTGCCATCATAGTGGTCACTACCCCAAAGGTGAGCGTGACCGTTAAAATCCCCCATAAGAATAAAGTTGATCTACTAAGTTAAAAATATCATTACTACAGACCCGCAGGGATGGTGGCAGGTAAACACTGCATATGGTTATGGTCTTCTTCAAGGTGACCCGAGCTGCTACAGCCTGAAGACAGGTGTCGATGCTAATGGGGCTACATAAAATTTGGCTACTAATGAAAAAAGCCACTCCACCCGAGCGCCTCTCCGAATCAAAACCTTTATGTATAACGTTAAAACCATTAAAGGACACAGGGTCAGAAGTCTTCAGGTAAGTCTCCTGAAGAGAGATTACTGAGGGGTTATAGAACTTGACTAAGAGACGTAATTCCTCAAAGTTGGCTTGAAAACCACGACAATTCCACTGAAGCAGAGAGTACATAATTATGTCTTATCTGGGGGTGAAGAGTTTTTTTCCTTTGCCTTGGAAGGAGTTGAAGAAACAGAGGAGGGCCGGCTCCGGGGCCTCCTCTGGTTCTTCGGAGATGAAGGGGGTGGAGCGGCCGCAGCATCAGCAATGACAACTTCCACTCCCTCCATCCGCTCCTCCAATGCAGCATATTTGTTTTGAAGGGGACATCAGTGTTCCCCTTCTGGGCCCGTGCGCACAGCGGTCCCATAGATTTCTTAGACTTCTGGTCCTGGGCAGCGTTGCTGCCGCTAGAGTTAGCGGACTTAGAAGGCTGACCAGAACCAGAAGCCTTTGGAGTTGACAAACTAACAGGTTTGGGTGGGGGCTGAGGTTTAGGGGCAACAGAAGGCGGCACTACCGGACCGGCAGTGTCCGCCTTCTGCGTGCCCTGGCTCCTCGTCACCACCGGAGGAGGGTTACTCTCCAAGAGAGAGGAGCCGAGGCTCCGCCCCCAACCAAGAAGTTGGGGTTTGACATGAGAAGTCTTTGGTGGGGCGCTTGCCTGCCACCGCTGCACCTAAAGTATACACAGAGGTTTTAGTGGTTGGGGCAGCCGCAGCTGCACCAGGGCCTTCAACCAGTTTTTTGGCATCCAGAAAGGACAGCCCCTTCTTCACACGCATCTGCTGAATCTTGCACTCGGATATCCAACGAGGGCATTTCTTATCCGAAGCCATATGCGCCCCCTGGCAATTCACACACAGGGGGGGGGGGGGGGGGGGGGGGGGGGGTGGCTGTGCAGGACTCAGCAGAGTGTCCGGGCTTAGTGCAACGGGCGCATGAAGCCTTTGCCTGGCGGCATGTCTTCTGCCCATGGCCATACTTTAGGCATTTAAAGCACCGGAGGGGGAGAGGGACGTACTTTTTCACTTTCAAGGAGTAGTAACCTCAGATGGTAGTAGGAGGGGTGAGGGTGCCAAACGTCAGGATGGTGGTAGGGAGACGGATCTCCCCACCACCTCGCTTGGAAGCGAAGCGCCTGACGAAAGTCACCCCCTGAGACTTAAGGTTCCGCATAAGTTCATCTTCTGACAGTTCTGCCAAAGCTTGATCTTTGATTACGCCTCTTGACGAATTCATAGTTTTGTGGGGTGTGACCTCCACTGGAGTGTCTCCGATGGAAGAGAGCCCCAGTAGCCCGCTGGAGTGTGTCCGGGCACGGCAGCAAGTCGCCAGACCTGAGGCGCTGGGCATCAGGCCTGCCAACACGGCTCCTGAGGGTCTCCCCCACCAAAAAAGGATGTAGCTTGGAAACAGGTTTCTTCTTCACCTTGCTATGGACAATGAAGAAGCGAGGCCATACGGCCGACGCCTGAGGCGTCGCTTCCTCACAGTCCGAGTCACTGTCATGTTCAATGTCGGTGGTTATGTGCCGCTTCTGTGCAAGTTTTTTTTTTCTCCATATTATAATATTAATAGTAGAGATATTCATCCCCCGGGGGTCCCGGCTCGCCACCGAGCCCAACAAGGGAAAGGGCAACTGTCGGCGGGTCTCCAGCCGACGCACAATGGAGACTGCCCAAAAGAGATACTCAAGGGGGTAAGCCCGATTGAACCGTCTCAGCCACCGCCTTCTATCACACTGTTGAATGCAGGGGAATACTGGCGTAAAGCACCTAATCAGCAGCTAAGGCTATACCATGGTGCTCCGTATATCAACCCGCATGTCAACAGTGGGATAGGGCTCAACGTGACAAGAGCCGATTGACTAGGCCGGTACGACTAGCCTCCCGTTCAGGTAGAAGTCAAAGCCAAAGCGGAGTGTTGGCACCAGTGAGCCGCAACCCAAAGGGAACCTCAGCCACCAGGATCCTCTTCTCCCCCGACACGGCCGTCTCCAAGCACGGCAAACACTACTTGGGATCCAAAGGACCAAAAGCTCACGAGTATTTTTAAGGACCAATCCAACATGGTAGGACCTGGGTTAGCACAGCTCTACAAAAACCGGACCAGTGAAAAAGACTAAACAACATATCTGCTGACATCAAGTCATAATCCTGGACAACGATGGCACCCCTCTACTAGCCCACTCAGTCAGTGACTGAGGAGACTACCCACCCACGCCACGTGGAGGCCGGTGCCTAGCGGGCTTTGTTCGTACAAGGTCCAAGCCCCATAATTGTATAAGAAACCTGCCTACTCACACCCCGCTCCCCCCCACCTCCATGATGCGGAGGCTCATGATGATCTACACTCCTGCAGTTGGGTGGTGTTCGATTTCAAATATTTAAATCTCAAACTCCTGAACGGCGCTAAGTGAATCAGGCACTGCCGCTAAGCCGTTTTGTCAACACACCTCCTACGACTTGTAACCTAGTGGCAATACTGATAATACTGACACTTTTCGCAAAATGCCATAACTGACCCACGAGGTTTAGTGGGTGATGCTAAAATCCGTTTCAAGCGAGTAATCCTAATTGTGCGTTTGTCGGTCACTGTGGACCTTACTGCTGTTGAAAAACAAATTCGTCCCGTGAAATAAACCCAAGAAGCACTCAAACCACGACAGCAGGCGTAATGTTGCCTCCCACTAGACCCCAGGGGTTACCCTGATGACCTGCTGGTCCTGTCCCGTACATCAGACGCATCGCAGTCCGGCCCGCACGCGACTCGTGACGTCAAGCAACGACACTAAACCGATATAGGGACTGACCACGACAGTTCAAGGGTGGTGTTAGAATAGTTTGGCGCCTACAGGCACCACCCTTGAACTATCATCGTGAGGCTGCGATTCCGTGCTGTGATTTCGGATTGGTTGGTTGTACATTGCTTAAAATCCCGACAGCAACAAGACTTTCTCGGGACTTGCTTGCACTGCATGCAAAATGTTTGTCGCCACTTGCTCTAATATAAAAATAAAACTAACATATGTTAGAGACGCTACACTTTCTGGCTGATTTATCGTGCCCATGTTTACAAAAATAAAGAGCAGAAAATCAGTACATTTACACAATATGTACAAGGAAATGATATTTACAAATGCATTAACTGTAAACACATAACTTATCGTCGCTTAGGGGCAACAGATCATTTATCATCACGCATCGAGTCTCGAGGACCACAGGCAGCGCAAACAATATAGGGAATTTAAAAAAGGAAAGTTGAGGTGAATGGATAAAGGGTAGACAGAAATATATGCCCCACTAAAAAGAAACCCCACCATTTGGAGCTGATCATGGTGACGCAAACGACTAAAAAGTAGTTAACCCAATCCAAAGCCCGGAGGGCAGATCCCGGGGGAGGAGGTGTGGGGGTAGGGGGTGGGAGGCTGTGATTTTGGAGCTGACGGAGGAGCACATGAGGATGTGTGCCTCTCGGAGATGTGTGGAGTGTTGTTTATATTTATGGCAGAAGCTAGTCACCCGGGGTGATATCATACACGTTCGTAGTTGGGGGTCGTTCGTTGCAAACGAAACCACACTATAGCCCCAAGGTCCCATTTCTCAAATTTTGAAGGTGTTGCCTAACGACTATGTACCAGTTGTAGGAGATGGATTGATTGTGATAAAAAAAGGGTAGTGCCAGATGAGCTTGGCGCCTTCAGGCGCCAAGCTCATCTGGCACTACCCTTGAATTATCATGATCAATCCATCTCCTGCTGCAGGGTCCCGGGGCTACAAGGGTTAACTCACATCCTGCAGTATCAGACTAACTGATGCCGATATCATTGGCTTCTCCGCCTTCTTCAATATCTTGGTCTGGCAAAATGTTGACCCTTGGGCTGTTGGTCGCGCGTTTTGTCGAGGCGATTCCTTGCAGGAATCACCTCAACAATTAGTGCTACCAACAGCCAACGGGTTAACGTCTGTTACAGTTTCCGTTTGAAGGACGCAGATGCAAATAAGAGTATTCTCTATGACCCGAAAGGCCGCATGAGGACCCAAGTCTAGGCCGCATGAGGCAGCTAATGTGAATGAGAGTACATGACATACATGGCATGTATATTTGTACTGCCAGCGTGGGCTTATGAGACTCTGTCGATTGCAGCAGAAGCACGGTACTTCCGCCGGATTTCATGCAGACTTTGTAACCCCTTGACTGCCAGTGGACGCGGATTTCGCGTCTGAAGCCACAGCACACTGGCACACTCGCGTGAAGAACACAGATAAAATGATACCATACTTGGGCACAAAAAACACAGGACTAACAAGGGACATAAGCCCTCATGAGCCCCCGCGACTGCGGGGCTCATGAGGGTTTATGTCTCTTGCAGCTGGGTAGCCTTTAAGATCCAGAATATGATTCTGTCAAAAACTAGGAGTATGAGACAGTGAATATCAACAGATCCTCGTGAGCCCGCATAACCCTTGCAGACGGCGGCAACTTTAGCAGTGTGAATCGGCCGAGAGAAAAATAAGGCTTTTTGTCCCGACGCACTTGGTGACAAATCGACTGACAACAGTACAGCTGTACACTTGGAACACCAGCTGAGTTCCTAAGTATAACATGGGATATAGAAGCCCGTCTTTGCAATGAGCAGGCCTACGATTCTCATGAGCCCCCTGCGAATGAAGGGGCTCACGAGAATCTATGCCTCTTGCAGATGCAAGATTAATGCACTAGACTTTAGACGGCAGGGTCCAGACAGCCAGCGGTCATTCACAGTGGAGGGTCTAATGAGGTAATCAACATCGCCAGACGAACATCTCACCGTCTTCCAAACTGCGTGCTAATTGTGTTCTTCAAATGGCTTCGGTATTACGGAATATTGCCGGGAGAGTGAGAAAACAAACGCACATAAATGCCCTTTCATACAGACCTTTCCACTAGTTTCTTGACGTGAAGCCACTGAAATACTCTACGACCCACAAGTCACGAAGTGACTGCATGCACGTTTTACTGCGTGATGAACTCCCTCGCTGCCAATGATTACGACTTTGGCGTCTGTAACCGGTGCACGTTGACTGGCATTAGCGCGAAGGACACAAATTAAACTGAACCAACAACAGGCATAAACAACACAGGATTAACAAGAGGCATAAACCCTCATGAGCCCCCGCAGTGGCGGGGGTTCATGAGGGTGTATGCCTCTTGCAGCTGGGTAGCGTTCCAATTGCCCCGGCAGAGAAGGGCTAAAGAGACAGGCGCAAAACGGGATTAACAAAAAAATATTTGAATGCTGGACAGTTTGTACGTTCAAGAACAGTGCCTGGTTAGTTTGCCACCTCACAGCCAAGAGCTAACCCACTTCAATCAACTCACACGCATTCCGCAACCACGCGTTACACGGCTGTCTTAGTACACGTGCGGTGATACGGGTTGTGCGGTCTCCTTCGTACTTTTGACCGTTCCATTGCAAGGCCACGTACTAGGCGGGGTAAAGTAAGAGCGACCCAACTGTGGCACCACACCACCACCACACAGGGAAAAGAACAGGTCGATTCTGAGGTTAAAAACCTTTCAAAAAGTCGTAGAAATAAAATTAAAGTATGCCTGACGGCCGCACGATAAAGCTAAAGCTAAACCTTTATTGGTGGGTCTGAGCCTCACTCGTGATTTATTTCCAGAAAGGGAGGAGAGGTGTATTTTCATCCCTATTTCTGTGATCAACCAGTGATGAATACAGCATTAAGTCGCCCAATCGCCAGCCCACAGATAAATACGCAGGTATAGAATAAGACAATCATTTCCATTCCTAAGGAATGGAAATGATTGTCTTATTCTATACCTGCGTATTTCTCTATGGGCTGGCGATTGGGTGCCTGATAGGCGGGGGCAGGGGATCTAACTGTTGTCTGTCCAGCGCTGTGATTCCCCTTGGCTCACCTATCTGGTTTGTGAGTAGCATTAAGTCGGTCATGTCGAGTTGATCAGACACTCGGTCTTCTCTCTCCCCCTCTCTCGTGCCGTGGGTGTAAGGTTGTTAATTTGGATCTTTGGCGTGAAACGCGTCACGGAAGCCCTACTGACACAGAACCTTCGGTTGTAATTTAGCACAGTGCCGTGAGAACCAGCATTAATTCAGACAAGTCTGTGCGGACGGACACACTATAGTCTCTCTCATTCGGGCATTCTCGGTCTAACAATTAAAACGAGCACAGAAAACGACACGCACGTTACCCCTTCCCTGCCAACAGACGCATACTTTATTTCCGAGATCTTTCTTGATTCGACGACAAAATGCCACAACCCTCCAAGGCCGGCACGTGGACACAAATTGGTCTCCGCAAGATGCATACATCCTCATGTGCCCCCGCAACTGCGGGGGCTCATGAGCATGTATGCCTCTTGGCCTTCAGTTTTTCTCGGCAGGGAAGGGGGTTAAGAAGACGCAACGCAGATGGCAGGATTTTTTTCTACGGCTTCACCCGAACAAGATCATTACATCAATCAAGCCCTAGCTACACCAACATACCAATCTACCCCGGCGACCATACGTCGATACCATTTAACCGTTAACCCCTTTGCTGCCGGAACACAGTAAACAATACCCAAGAGCAAGCAAGAGGCACTGATCCTCACGGCCCCCCCCCCCCCCAGCGTCTACGCGGGTGCTCACGAGGAGCTGTGCCTCTCGCTGGCCTCATTCATCGTGCCTCAGGCAGACGGGATTTCCGTCTGCGGTGATTTCGGAGACAATTGGGGGCGAAGGAGTTAATTAATCACTGCGACTGTCGGGCTTCCATTTTAACTAAACTTCTTCACTGACGAGAAAATACCGGAACACAGTCCAACTGCAAGAGGCATAGATCTTCATGAGTCCTCGCAGTCGCCGGGGCTCATGAGGATCTATAGCTCTTGCTGGCGCCAATATGAATCCATGTTCCTGAATCCTGAACATCTAGTTGTTGTTTTTTTTTTGTCTACCGTATTTAAAAAATACAGTAGACTTTGAAATGGGGCTGGTCGGAGCGCATACCGGAGCATGCACATGACGTTTTTGGCGTGCGGAGCTGAAATTCTGGCAAAGAAGTAACAAGATAAAAATGACGTCACGTCTAGCAACGCAACGTCTTTTTGGCGCCGAAGCGCCGTATGTGTGTATATGTATGTGTGCGTGCGTGTGTGTGTTGTGTGTGTGTGTGTGTGTGTGTGTGTGTGTGTGTGTGTGTGTGTGTGTGTGTGTGTGTGTGTATGTGACAGCGACTAGAGCCCGCGTTTGAGGACGGACAAGCTTGAAATTTTGGGATACTGTCCCTAAAAGAATAAAGAAGTACCCAACGGAGAAAGAAACACGCTTAGAAAAGACGGGTACAACACAATTTATTAATATTTCGGGTAAATACCCTTTGTCAAAATAGACAAACAAACAAACATAAAAGAATAATGTCGGGACCTTTATTTCGAGTTTTTGATTAAGATGCTCATTGGCGAGAAAATGGCCGTTTCACAAACACCGGTTGATCTACACTGGAGTCCGTATTTTTTTCTTATTTTTACTAGATATTTTTCGTATATCTAGATAAAAGGGAGATATCGAATGAATTCTTTAACCAGCATTGTACCTCTAGAACCTTTTGAGTAATAATTAGATATTTTTAAAAATATATATATTTTCACGTTTTTGGGATTAATTTAACGAATTATATGGGTTAATCTTAACACAATTGAATCTTTTCTTTAAATAAAAACCCCAACAATCTTCTCATTAATAATCGCTTGATTTTTCGTATACGGTATTTACATAAGCCTACAGTTTGTCTGGGTTGTCGGGTACGATTAGGTCAATTGTGACCTGTATGCCGCAGGTGTGAAAATCAGACAGTTTTCGGCACCACTTTTCGGAGTCATTTGTAAAACAGCTAACATAACTTTAACTTTTCTTTTACGAAAAAAAAACCCAACTATCTTCTCATTAATACCTGCATGATTTTTCATAAACAGTGTTTGCATAAGCCTGCTGTTTGTCCCGGCCCTGGGTTAGGATTAGGTCAAATTGTGATCTGTAAGCCCTAGATGTGAAAATCAGCAAGAAAATTGCAAAGTTTATTCTCTGATACGCCAAATGTTAGTACTGCGATGGGTGACGTATAACATCGAGTCGTCACTATGAACATGGCGTCATGGGACTAATGATGCCATGACGTGAAGCTTGAAGTGACGTCATTTCGCTGCTCGTGCTATCATTCGGCTTCTTCAGAATAGCTAGGCTACGCCAGACCACAGAGCTTACGAATGGCGGGAATCGCCGTGTGTCCGTCTTTATTTCTGTGCCAGTGTGTGTGAATCAGAGGGTGGGATAGAATAGAAGAAGATGGATTCCTGTCACTACACGAGCCCACAGAGCGTACTAATGGCTGGAAGCGCATTGTCCGTCTTTATTTGTGTGCGCCGACGTGTGTGTTGTGTGCGCCGACGTGTGTGTTGATCAGAGGTTGGCTTAGAGAGGAGGGAAATAGATCAGCATAATAAGCCTAAAAATATGAACAACTCTGAATGTTCCTAAAAGATAAACGCATCTGAGCTCCAAACAATACAGACTTTGGGATGAAATCCTCATCTTGTTTGGGCTTCAATTAATGAAGATTGCAGAAAAACAGTCTAGCACTAAGGCTGAATTTTGTGTTTTCAAATGTGTGTATTGTCCTATGAAGGCTACATTACAGATCAACCATTTTAGTTCAAGGGTCGTGCCGGAATAGCTTGGCACCTCTAGCCGCCAAGCTATTCTGGCACTACCCTTGAACTATCAGTCATTTCATGCAACAGTGTATCAGGATGGCAATGGGTTAGCACAGAATTCAGATAAACAATATGTGTCCACTGGCAGTGATGCAGTCCATCACTGCTAACAACGTGACTTCGGCTTCGATCCAGTTCAGGAGGGGAAAAAAAAAAAAAAAAAAAAAAATACGGGTCTGAATTAATTTGCGCACCCATTTTTGCGTGAGTGCTTCATCATCGTTAAAAAAGAACGTAAGGCTACAAATTATTTGTGATTTTGTCGCTTCAAACAATATTAGGTGGTCATTAATGGACCCTCCCCCTTCCCCCCTCCCCCCCAATGGTTGTTCATGCCGCGTGAAACTGAAAGGACGCAATGAGTCCTCGGGCCGTGCACAGGCCAACTGCGGCCAACTTCGGCCCAATGACCTGTCGCGCACTGGGAAGGCACGGAAGAATAAATTTAGTCAGCCTTAACCCCCTGCCACTAGAGTCCGAAATAGCTCAGGCGGTTAAGCGTCGGAGCAAGAGAGCGAAGGGAATCGCCGGGCCTGGGTTCGAGTCCCCTTTCCCGGCCCCGGTAGCTGGACTCGCAGTCCAGGGAAAAAAGACGGGTTTGTTCAATAGCATGTCAGTTGAAAGGTCCTGGTAAATCAAAGTGGGACAGTGGCAGTGCGCCTGAATTGATCAGTGTTCGGGTCGTACTACATAGGCAATAGATTTCCCTGTCCCCCATAACCCGTCCGTCAGGGCCGTTCATTATCACTTCGGTGCCGTGGACGTTAAGCCCCGAACTAACCAACCAACTAGGGGTATACTGGGGCCCCTGCCACCTGTACATACATTTTTATTATTAAGTCTTGGGTCACTCGACAATCGTCCAAGGAACATGGATACGCATTGGTTTCAGCAAGAGGCATAGATCCTCAAGAGCCCCCGCTGTCGCGGGGGCTCATGAGGATCTATGCCTCTTTCAGTTGGATCGTGTTTCACTTTTTCTCGGCAGTGAAAGGGGTTAATATGGATCGACTGAGAGTTCATGATTATTCGAAGCGACATACTTCAGGCAGCAAAAGGTTAATAATCCACGGTATCTCCTATACAATAAATGTCCTTTGTATGTCTTACAATAATGCTGGGCACAAGATCTAGCTTAAATTATGAAGTTTGATTGTCATAAAATGAAAGACTTTTCCGCTCTTCTTCTCCTTTGTATGCAGAAGAGCTCTTTCCGTTACGCTCTAAAGGCAGTGGCAAACGGCCTGTCGTTGGTGTGCCTACTCACACGGACTGTGAAAAGAAGGGCAGAAAATTGTTAGTCGTGGCAAGACAACATTGATAACTAGTTGCATCGGCTAAGTTTAGCGATCAAAGCCTGCTTGGAGCAGATCGCTTTGAAGGTGATGCCAGAAATACACGCTATACTGTCACCACCCTTGAACTATCTGATGGTCGATCCAGGGAGCGAGGGAGGGGGTTGAAAGAAGGGGGGTGGGTGGGGGGGTGGGGGTGGGTGGAGGCTATCAACAATTGCAGCAACCGCAGCAGAAGCACCACCATCATAATCACCAGCAACAACCACTTCATCGAGCTCATTATACAAGACTTCGGTGCACACCAGCAAGGCATCCCAAGTGTCAGCAGGTCTGGCTAAAAACCCACATCTTTGAGCTTGGCCGCGTGCCGTGTTTACATTCCGCACCGATCCGCCGGAAAGACAATGCATTACGTCTGTTGCTGTCACACGGCCAAACACCCATCACCTACTCGTCCTGAGATGTGAGTAGACGGGGCTAATGTCTATAGACAACAAGAGGCGTAGTCATAAGCAAGGGCGCATGAGAATCTATGCCTCTTGCAGCTGGGACTGAGGCACGAGAGATGGATTGCTGTTGAGGGAGATGTTAAACCGCCCTGCCCTGACTCGCAACAAGATGTGGATCGACCATGATAGTTCAAGGGTCGTGCCGTAATAGCTTGGCGCCTGTAGGCGCCAAGCTATTCCGGCATCGCCCTGGAACAACCATGGTGAGGCGTCAAGCTATTCTGGCACCACCCCTTAACTATCATGACCGCTCTGACTCTTGAACTGAAACTACGCAGCAGTCTTCAGCGGGCAACTCTCAGATTTCGGAATTTCGGAAGAGGGTGTTCGACCATCGTTGCGGCAGATACAAAGGCCTCAACAAAACCAAACTGCGGTTGCAGATTTATGTCTAAAATCTTTCTGAACCCAATTAGCCCCAACACCCTACAGCAGGAGACTGACTGACCATGATAATTCAAGGGTAGTGCCAGATTAGCTTGGCGCCTTCAGGCGCCAAGCTAATCTAACACTACCCTTGAATTATCATGGTCAATCCACTTGAGTCCTGCAACTGGTAGAGGTCGTTCAGTAACACTTCGTGGGGCTAACAGGCTTAATGTGCGGGCCACAGAACTTCATCCGTCCAAGGAACATTGATACAAAGCGGGGTCTGCTAGAGGCATAGATCCACATGAATTGCGGGGGCTCATGAGGATCTATGCCTTTTTGCATTGGGGGATCGCATGTACTCCGCGAGCGAAAGGATTAACTAAAATCAAACGGTGGTTTGGTGCCAGTGTTTGGCTGAGAGTCATAGACTTATGTGAATTCTCCTTGGCTGCTGGAAAAAAAAAAACCCCACCCGAGTGTGATAACTCGAGGTAGTGCTTATCAGCGTGGCTCCCGGACGAACGATAACATCATCGTGCATGAACCTTGAGGCATACCTAACAGTCAGTTTAATTTTTGCGTTTCTCTCTCAGAGCTGGCATCTCGACCACCACTGAAAAGATTAGCAGCACACTGTATAGGAGTACTCATTGTTTGTATGTCTATTTTGTAAATGGGTTGAAAACCTTTCAACGCTTAGAAAAGGCCATTACAACACAATTATTAAAATTTCGGGTTCAAATTTTAATAACTGTATTGTAATGGCCTTTTCTAAGCGTGTTCCTTTCTTCATTGCGATTTTTTCTTCTCTCAGGATCCCCCTTTTTTTTTCTTCCCATTTTGGCACTCAAAATGAAAGGGCAAAGACGGGAGGAGATGGTGGAGAGAGTGAGGGTGGAAGCGACAGAGAGGAAGACCACACTTCTGTACATTGCCAGATGTTCGGGGAAGAAGAAAGTTCGGGAAAGAAGAAGAAAAAACTAATTAGTTTTTAAACTAACAACACACCGTACCTCCAACATCAACGCAGGAACTGTACTGGTTTTAAGCCAGGAAAATGCACGGTTTTCGGGTGCAGTAAGTTCAATAACTTCCCGCGATTATTAACACTTGAAACGCGCTTAAATTTTTTTCTTTCTGTTGTCTGCTGAAGCGTATGTTGTAATAAACACTTCAAAAGGCACACGAAATACTTTATTCCATTACAGCTAAAACGCAAAAAGTTCCAGTTCGCGGGACAATGAAGTCTGACAACCTTCTTGGTTCGTCAGTGCAGAAAGTCCATGAATGACCTAGTATGATCGTCGGGCTGACTGCGGCTAACGTAGGCCCAATGATCTTCGCGTACTGGAAAGTTACTAGCAAGCCATGCGTTCTTGGCAGTGTACATTTGTTAATGGATAAATTAAGACACAGATGAAACGTCAGATAGCTGGCACACTTGAAATTCTTTTTGAAGGGACCTTCTCAAGGCAAGAAAAGGTCAACACTACATGAATCATCGCGACTAAAACCGCTAGCGACATCCAAAAGTGTTAATAGTTCTCGCTTACAAATTCTGACAGTATGTCTTACAACAACAAATAATTGGACCGTCAAAAGGGCTTACTTACAAAGTTTGAATGGCGTAAAATGAAAGACTTTTTAATCTTCTTCTTTTTTGCATGTTTAAGCGGGGTTTTTCTCCCGTTACTCACAAGGGGTAGTAGATTCTACTCACATGGATTGTAAAAAAAAAAAAAAAAAAAAGGTAAGAAAAGACTTAGTTGAGCACTTTTTGAACACCCGAAAATGATAGCAGTCAACGCCCGCCCAGGAGCAGACTGCTTTAAGTGTTTTCCGAGACAGGTAATGTTGTGTGCTCTGGGCACCTGTAAAGCAAAACAACGTACCGTGGAAAACAAATTACGAGGAAACGAATCCAGTTCAGCGGCTCAAGGGTGTAAATATCCGTTCGGAACGAAAAGACAATAATTATAAAAAAAAGCAACAACAACAAACAAGTACGATATTAAAGTACCATTACGCATAAATCTGAAGACACATTTCAGCACCATTTGTGTTTGCCATGCCTTGTCGACACACGGGCCTAATAAACAGCAGTTTGGACACGCCGCACAAGCACACGCGTAATCGCGTTTATTTATTCTGCGCAGCCATTAGCGTGCCAATCTATTTTTAGCTGTTTCTCGCACTGATAGCGTTGTATCTCTAGAACGGTCATGGTCAGGTTGCTTAACACATAAAGACGACGTGTGCTGAACTGGTTAGTTAGTTATTTGGGTTTAACGCCGAGCAGGCAACTAAGGCCATCTCACGGCGGGTGTGCTGTACTGGATTCTCAATGAACCATAACTAGACCGGTGTGTAGCCTTACGAAACCATCTGTAACAAAAGTATATTTTTGAACAGTTACGGCGGTAGTGGGCCTTTAATAACCACTTCTAATTCGGTTCGAAACATTAACAACACAAACAAGATATATTATTTGCCGTGTATTTCGTGTTGCAAGCTCTTACCCCTTTCATTACCAGAATATAACGAGCGACACTCAACTAAAGTGGCATAGACCCTCATGAACACCCGCAGTTGCGGGGGTTAATGACGATCTATGCCTCTTGCAGGGTGTTATAATATTTTCGTTTCTCAATCAGGAGAGTTTTCCGGGCTTCCGGTCTGCGGCGATTACAGAGATATATTTTTTTTATACTGGCACTGAAAGAGGCGAAAGACATATGACCAGAAAAAATATACAATGCTCTGAACAGCAACATTTAACACCTAATTGTCTGGAACCAAAAGCTTGTAAAACTAGAATCGATCTCTGCCGCGCCTACAAAATACGGGCTATCACCACAGGCATGGGACGGCCGTTGCGAGATCGACCACCTTTGTAACACTGGTAGTAGGAAATCGCACGTCCCATGCCTGTGGTCACCAGCTGGTCCCTTCCGTCTACAAAAGGTATAGATGCTCGTGAGCCCTTGCAGCAGCAGAGGCTCATGCGAATCTATGCCTCTTGAGAACAGAGAGTGGGTTCTTTTACTTCTAATTGAGGAGTTGTTTCATGTAAACTCTGCAAATGTGCGAGCAGTTCGGACCAAACTCAGCACTAGCTGTAACAAGCAGGCGGCTTTAATCTTCCGGCCAGGGACATCTCAATGGTAGCGGTTGCATGACGGTCAATGACTAGCGTTTAGGTCCATCTCTCTCACGCCTTGTAGAATTCGAAATTTTTGACATCAACTTCCACCAGATTTTTTTCACTGCTTAGTTAAAGTCTGTCACACGATATAGGCTCAACAATGATATTTTCTAAAAAATCAATGCGCGAATTATGGCGACCGTGACAAAAGTCTGTGAAAGATGAAGGAAAAAAAAACCCCTCTAAAATCAGTTATACATCAACTTCCACCATATTTTTTGGGCACTGCTTAGTTAAAGTCTGCCACACGATATAGACTCAACAATTATATTTCGAAATGACAGTGAGCGGATTATGGCGGCCGCGACACAAATCTTTGAAAGAATGAGAACTTGAGAAAAAAAAAAGAAGAAAAGAAAAAAACACTCTTACATCACAGTAATACGTAACATTTGCCACCGACAAACCGACGTCTGCAATCACAAGTCACGTATCAGCCGACAATGATCTCACGTTCGCCATTACCGGCGCTGGAAGCAAGAGCCGCGTAAAACTGTAAACATTTTCATCACCAAGACTGGAGGTACAGAACCGAGGCACCCGTGGCATCGAGGCACAGAGCTTCATGAGCCCAGGAAGGTCCGCAGGTTACAGCGAAACACATCTACCGGCAAGAGGCATAGATTCTCATGAGCCCCAGCAATTGCGGGGGCTCATGAGAATCTATGCCTCTTGCTTTTAAATCTTAGCAATCTTTCGCTGTGAAATGTGAAACCTCAGTCTTATAACCACCGCTGTTCTTGCCGCCGCTAACCCGTACAGTAAACCTGCCGCTTAGTCAACTAAAAGCCACTAACGAAAACGTCGTGAACACATTAACGGTGGCGGCATGTAAAAATAGGGGGGTTATTTAAATCATTTTCACCCACTTACTCTCAACTGGAGGAGGCCTCTCGTTTTCAGTCCACGGGCGGAAGTGTAAACATTTGCTAAGCACTCCGCTCCGTTTACATTTTCTTCCCTGCCTGATGCTCTTTCGCCCGAATCAAAGGCCGTTCCCTTCCATTGTTTAGACATTAAAATACCTGCTATCGGTCCTTTTTTTCTTCAGGCGCATCATGCACCGTTTGTTCTGACGCAACGCGTGGGATTTGACGGCTCACCACTGTGCCAACGTCATGCGCCTGTGGAAGGGAAGCTGACGAGGATCCGCGCGACGATCATGAGGTTGCGTCCCTCTACCTTGCGGCCTTTATTTAACCTCTTCACTGCCGAAAAAAACAGTGAACAAGATCCAACCGCAAGAGACATAGATCCTCACGAACCCCCGCGACTGCGGGGGTTCGTGAGGATCTATGCCTCTTGCTGAGACCAATGTGTATCCATTAAAAAAAAAAAATTGGACGGTGTTCTTTAGGTCATTGAATGAACCCAAGATTTCTGGCAGAAACAAAAATGTACGTACAGTGGCAGGGAAGGGGTTAAATTGTTCCTCTGAGTAACTGGCAACAGCTCGGTCAGACTCAGGAGGATATTTCGGAATCTTTAAAGCTGAGAAACAGTCACAAAACTCCGCCCTGCACGTGTTTTAAAAAAACTTTGCAGGACCCAGCGAGGGCCCTGTCTTCGTGAACGTTCGGCTAACTTCGGCAAACCGGTTTGCAACTGACTCAGTTGACTGAGTTTTCAACTGCGTTTGTCGTGCTGGCAAAACTCCCGTGAAAAAGACAGGCCACTTCCTGTTTGCAGCGAGTGAGCACCGCGATCACTGATCTAAACCAGCGATATTTTTACTGATATCAACAGTAGCAGACGACACTCGACCACCCGACGGACAGAGCAGGCCATTTGTGCCTTGCCTGGACGCACACTGGATATGGACCAGGCCGAGCTATCCGTAAGTTACACAGTACAGCCTGAAGCTTATATGATATCGGAAGGAGGGGTTATTTGTCGTTTAGTGTTTGTTGTTATATCTTTTCATCTGGAGTCGCCTACAGCAAATTTTTTCTCCATACGAAGGGCAGCTACTAAAAATCAGCTTGACCCATGGCGACCTTGTATCTTTTGGCATCTATGTAAACAGTCGATTCACTCTCTCTCTCTCTCTCTCTCTCTCTCTCTCTCTCTCTCTCTCATCCAATTTACTGTATTGGTTGTACATCACAATGCTTCTTTATTTATTTATATTAGCCTATATTGGACTGGAGGTACGTGTTGAAATAATTCGTTCACAACTACAAAGTGTCAGGAGTCATACTTACAGCATGTACAGCCGTGCATTCTGCCATCATAGTCCCCAGCGCGTAAAATCCGTGGCTGTCTGTCAGTTTCAAAGTGTCACAGAATCGTCTGTTGTTGTCCGATCTGCTAATCGCGCGGATTTCCGTGCAACAGGAAGTGGTCTGTCGTTTTCCGAGAGTTTTGCATGCTCGGGATACGCAATTGCCAACTCCGTCAACTGTGTTACGAACCGATTTGACCCACTTAGGGGCAGGGCCCAAGCTGGGTCCTGTAGTCTTTTTAAAACACGCGCTGGGCGGGTTTTTCTCATTGCACCTCAGCTTTAAACCTCTGCTGGCATCTCGCGTTCATTGTGGCACGTGATCTAACTCCGACTACAGCACAACTCGAACTATTAAAACGACACGGACTAAACGGTTTTCCCAAGTTAATGTCTGTCAGTAAGCCATTCCAACTTGTATTTTGCTGCTGTTTTGTTGTTGTTGTTGTTTTGGACATTTTATGCTTTAGTGTTCAAGCTAGGATACTTGACAAGAGATACAGCAGAACTTGTTTTGAGCGACCGACAAAATATGAGTGATCACCTTTGAGTAAAGACAACCATTTACGTGACACTTTTTGCTCTTTAACTCATTCTACCCCAAGACCAAAATCAACAAATTTTGAAGTCGTCCTCTGAAGACTGCTTTGCAGTGCAGGACACAGATCGACCATGATAGTTCAAGGGTGATGACAGAATAGCTTGGCGCCCATAGGCGCCAAGCTATTCTGGCATCACCCTTGAACTATCATGGTTGATCTTTATCTTGCTGTGGTGTGTCTGGGGTAGAATGAGTTAAGGCGTCTCTTGAAAAGTACATGTCTCTTAACCCATTACATCAATTGATTAAAAAAAAATTGCTTATCAAGTTATTGTCCAATGAAAGCCACATTACAGATCAGGTGATAGATCAAACATTTTAGTTCAAGGGTAGTGCCAGAATAGCTTTGCGCCTTATATCTTGAACTATCATAGTCAAATTAATTTCATGCAGCAGTGTAACGTGACGCAAAGGATTAAAACCGCTTTTTCTTGCGAAGAAAAAGGTGGTTTGCTAAAATCGGGCTCTCCTGTGTTCCCTTTGTTACGTACCTGACCAAAATGACCGCCCACCGTGACGCATCTCAATCGGTGCGAATTTGTTTTACTTTTCATTCGTTTCTCTCTAGGACTTTGTGAGATTTGATGAGCCCAGCGCTTTCACCGAGGCTGTGATCTGGACTACACACGTTCCTTACCCGCATACGGAGCACGTCCTCCACCGTATTGGGTCGGCTGGAGCCTCCGCACGCTCCAAGCAGCTCCTCTCCCCCCTCTGCCCCTTCAGCGCCGGGGCCTGGCATGTTGGGGGCACCAGACGGGCCTGCCCGTGGGCTTGCTGTCTGCTGCGTCTGTTGAGAGACACCACACAAAATCATTCACTAACCCTTGGGCTGTCGGCAGCGGTTTTTGTCGCGAAGATTCCTGTTGGAATCATCGCGACAAAAACCGCTGCCGACAGACAAAGGGTCAACTCATTCGAGACGTGCCGCCTACGGATACGCGGCGGTTCGCCGCGTATCCGTAGGCGGTACGTCTAGAATGAGTTAAAAATATAATATATATATAAAATGTCATCACAAATCAGCTCTAAAGGAAACAGTCCAGAATTTGAGCAGTTGTCCTCGGAAGACTGCGTTACAGCCAAGTCTCCTCACAAACATGATCCAGCTAAAGACACATTAGTTACAGCTAAGGACACATTTCGATCATTATATTTCAAGGATGGTGCCAAAACAGTTGAACGGCTCCCAACGCGCACAAAGTCATCGGGCTGACGTCGGCCCGACGGCCACTGCTGACTAGGATACTGGCGATACATTTAGTTGAAAGTGGTGTGCTCGATCCGTATCTTACTGAGGTCTATCAAGGTTTCTTGTAAGGCCTTTTTAAGGTCTTCTTGTAGGACAACAGGCGAAGACCACGTCCGCTACTGAGACTGGAGCAATGCATATTCTACGTGCATTTCGTGGAAACGTTAGACCACAATAGACAAAAGACCTTGTTTTCAATCATGATCTGTAAAAACAGCGCAATGAAAGCCAACATTAACAACAAATAACATCTCTTCTGATTTCACAGTGTTGTGACAACAAGTCTGTTCTTCTGATATCATGCAGACAGCTGTGACTAGTAACCCTTTCAAAACCGAGAAAAAGTTACCACAATCTAAATGCAAGAGACATAGATCCTCATGAGCCCCCGCATTTGCGGGGGCTCATGAGGATCTATGCCTCTTGCCGACACCACTTTGTGTGCATGTTCCCTAGGACGGCTGAGGATCTCTGGCGCTGAAGTAACGAAGGTTTCAGAAACGCGATCTGCGTCCACCGCCAGTGAATGGCTTATTAACCCTCTTGCACAGGCAGCCACGGTTACTGCAAACAGCACCTTTGGGCTGCAGGTGCAATGGGGTTAAACGTTTACCTCTTCCTCTTTCATCGCCGGGTCTTCCGTCTTGATGGGGTGACCCTGACCCGGATCATGAACATCCTCGTTGCCTTCCCTCGTCTCTCCAGTGACTGCGTCGCCACCGTCCGCCGCCAGTTTGAGGCGCTCTGTGGCGGTCACCACTCCCTCCAGGGCTGCGTCAGAGGGGGCTCCCGGTGGTGCAGGGGTAGGGTCCTGCTGGAGGGCCTGCTGCTGGGCGGGCGGTGGGCGTTCGGGGGCGGCGGTGTCCCTGGTGTCGGCGTTCTGGTTGTTGGACACGTGACCCTCGCCGCTGGTTGGGAACGGGCCTTGGTGTCCTGAGGAATCTTGCCCCACAACGTCTGCAACAGCCAAGCATCCGTCCATCAATCAGTCATTCAATTCCCACTTCAAGTAACCCATTTAGCCCCGGACGCACTACAGCCGGAGATGGATCGGCCATGATAATTCAAGGGTAGTGCCAGATTAGCTTGGCGCCATCAGGCGCCAAGCTAATCTGGCACTACCCTTGAATTCTCATAGTCGATCCGGCTCCTGCAACTGGCACATCGGTTAGGTGATACCTCCAAAATTTGAGAAATGCGGCCGTGGGGTTAAATGGGTTAATATTGAAGGCGGCGAGACGATTAATTTGCTTTCATTAAAAAAAAAAATGGTTACCTTCCTTGATCTGCTACGACTTAAGGACAACCCTTTCACTCTCGATAACGATTTTTGTATCGATGATTCCTGCGGGAATCTTCGCCACAAAAAGCGCTAACGACAGCCATAGGATTAAAAATATAAGCGTCGAGTTGACTCATTGATTCCGTTGTAGTCTCAAGATCGTTCTCACACCGACGTGAAAAAGACAAGACCTCCCTAGTTCAAACACTGGCATGAGACACTCAGATATTGAAACCACGCGGCTAATATGTGTGTTCAACACTCAGGCACGGGATGATCGTTGCGAAGAGATCACCTCTTATAGCTCGAGTAGTATTTCAGTCCTACAGAGCCTGTGTTACAGAGCCTGTGCCTATGCTTCAACGCGTCAAGAAACTCAGTAATCAGACGCTCCTCTACGTACACCACATTAAATTATATTGGCCAAATAGATGTAAATATATTATCGTCCGCAGAACGCACACACACACACACACACACACACACACACACACACACACACACACACACACACACACACACACACACCGCTCTCTCTCTCTGGGCAATCAAACAAACATGTGAAGTAAAGCTCCTTCAACACCTTAAAAAAAGTCCCCCAACCACCTCCTTTCTTCTCACACACACACGCACGCACACAAACACACACTCACCATCTCCCAACCTCGTATGCAAAACCCTATACAGTTCACGCACCAACAGACCATAAATCAGTGCTGGAATCAGTCACAAAACGTAGATCAATAGAGCTAATGCAACGTGCAGTCCAGGTTGCGCTCTTTTATGACGTACGTGTGCTGTGGAAACACGTGACAACCTCCAGGGCCGCCTCTGCTGCCAGCATAAAAGGTTACTGACATCCACATGTTGGTGGTGAAACTCTCAAGAGTAAACACACGGCTCTATCACACGTGCAAGTGCCACTCCAGTCAGACCCCTGAGCCCCAGGTGAATTGAACTTATTCGTCTCGAAGATTGCAAATGGGACCTGACCTCTGCCGGCAAGAGGCGTAGATTCTCACGAGCCCCTGCGAAATCAGTGACTCGTGATGATCTATGCCTCTTGCAGATGGATGCGTAGGCCGTAAGCGCCATTTCTGTCGATGCCCGAAACCTAAGATGACCTAACAAAATCTGATGAAGCAAATGGGGCGAAATTAATGCCACGGGGGCTCGAGAGAACTTACGCCTATTGTAGAAGGATTGGTTTCCTCGGCGACTACTTGGAAATGAGAACAACGATCGCGCCGATACTCACGGCTTGCGCCCTGATGGACAAGAGTCGAGAGCTAATCAGGCCGGGTTTAAAGTACAGACCCAAGCGCTACGTGAGTCGACTAGACGTACTACTAGACTCTCTTCGAGATCTAATTCACTAAAGCCACAGCCAAATACGTCGTGTATTTGAGAAGAAGTCTGTCGACCTCCCAGGCGCGGCCATTCTAACCAGGCAATACCCTACCACTATCACGGCCCATCAAAACTCCCGCAACTCGTCCATAGCCACCAGATGGTACCTTAAGGAATCTGGGAACATCGACTCTTATGGCTAATTCAGTCGACTCTTTCACTGCTAGCTAGAGGAAGTCAACACAATCCAGCTGCAAAAAGACATAGATCTTCATGAGCCCCCGCACCCGTGGGGGCTCACAAGGATCTATGCCTCTTGCTGACCCCATTTTGCGTCCATGTTCCTTGCAAGGCTGGGGCTCTTTGGCGTTGAGCGAAGAAAAATGTGAGAAACTCAACCTACGACCAGTGACAAGGAATGAGTTAAACAAATCTAGGAAAATCAAACCAAGCCCCGAATCAGCTAAAATTTCATACAAAGCCACTGAGCTGAATACTAACTGGAGTGCGCTAATCGCTACGGCACTGGAAGAAAGTGTCCGCCATCTTGGATAGTCCTATCTGCGTCTATGCCGACGCTTTTCACAGTAGGCCTACAGCATAATACCTTTCTGGCGATCTCGGATATTTGCCGAAAAACGAGATGATAAACTATTTTACATGGCTTTTAAACAGGGTAATTTCATTTAATTTGTTTTCAAGTTTAAAATCGTAACAATCATTGGCAAAGCCAGCCTCAATATTATAATTTGCTAGTATTGATAATCATTGTAATAGGCCTATAGTGTGTGTGTGTGTTGTCACTTTTGAATAAAATGTTGGCTTTGCCATCCGTCCCGCTGATCATGGGAGGGAGGGAGGGAGGGAGAGAGAGAGAGAGAAGAAGAAGAAAAAAAAGAAGAAGAAGAGGAAGTAAGAGAGAAGGAGAGGAAGAGAGAGAGAGAAAGAACAAACAAACAAATAATAATAATTATTATTACAAAACACAAACATGTTTTGGCATCAAATAGTGAATTTAATTTATATTGGCCCAATAATGTCATGATTTTAAACATTTTAAATTACCAGTAGTTTTTACAGCTGATCATTTTCTACTGCAACTAGGCACAAAATACCTCTTGGCTTGACTTCGCGAACGAAGATTCTATAGGGCTTGCCCACGTCGTCTGCAGGCATTTTCGTGGCTGCGGAGGCCAATCCGGGACAGGCAGGTTCGACCGCAGTGGCTGCAGGGGAAGGTCTGGTCAGGGTTCTGAGTTACGGCAACTCGGTTTTTTCTCCTGAGCCGTTTGTCCTTAAGGTTAGCTCTGCGAGAGTCCTCAAAGGAGACGGCTGCCTTGTAGATGGTGGAGCGCCAGGTGTCACGGTCCGCAGCAAGCGAAGACCACTGGCGGTGGTCGATTTGGCAAGCACTAAGTGACTTCTTGAGACCGTCTTTGTATCTCTTCTTTGGTGCCCCTCTGTCACGGTGTCCAGTAGCAAGCTCGCCGAACAGAGTGATCTTGGGTAGGCGATGATCCTCCATCCTGGAGACGTGCGCCGCCCAGCGAAGCTGTGTCCGCAGCAACAAAGCCTCGATGCTCATAGTTTCTGCCTGTTCAAGGACCTCGACGTTGGTGACATAGTCACTCCAGTGAATGCCCAGGATGGTACGCAGGCAGCGCTGGTGAAAGCGTTCGAGGAGTCGTAGTTGGTTGCGGTAGAGGGCCCAGGACTCGGAACCGTACAGCAGGGTGGTGAGGACGACAGCTCTGTACACACTGATCTTGGTGCCCGTTTTCAGCTGTTGATTGTGCCACACCCGCTTGAAAAGTCGCCCAAAAGCGCTGTTCGCTTTTGCCAGCCTGCTGTCAAGCTCCTTGTCCAGCTTGGCATCTGACGTGATGATGCAGCCAAGGTAGGTAAACTGGTGTACTGACTTCAGTTCAGACTCGCCGATGGTGATGTGGGGAGGGCGATGCTCTACCTTGGGTGCCGGCTGATGTAGTACCTCTGTCTTTTTCAGACTGACCTCGAGTCCAAAGAGCTGGGCAGCATCTGCAAAGCAGGATGTGATGCGCTGCAAGGCTCTCTCTGTGTGTGCAACAAGGGCAGCGTCATCAGCAAAGAGCAGCTCACGAATCAGTTGGTCTAGGGTTTTCGTGTGGGCCTGCAGTCGTCTGAGGTTGAACAGGCTGCCATCGAGACGATACCTGATGTACACTGCATCGTCATCGTCGAGGTCTACTGTGGCCTGCTTCAACATCATGCTAAAGAAGATGGTGAAGAGGGTTGGTGCCAGCACGCAGCCCTGTTTCACGCCGTTGATAATGGGGAATGGTTCTGAGAGGTTACTGTTGAGTCTAACCTGGCCTTGCTGGTCCTCGTGGAGCTGGACGATCATGCTTAGGAACTTTGGGGGACAGCCAAGTCGCTCCAGGATCTGCCACATGCCTTGCCTGCTCACAGTGTCGAATGCTTTTGTTAGGTCGACAAACGTTACGTACAGCCCTTTGTTCTGCTCGCGGCACTTCTCCTGAAGCTGTCTCAGCACAAAGACCATGTCGGTGGTACTCCTGTTGGCTCTGAAGCCACACTGGCCCTCTGGGAGGTGGTCTTCAGCGATGGCAGGTACCAGCCGATTCAGGAGCAGCCTTGCGAGAATTTTCCCGGCAATGGACAGCATAAATGGTCAAAGCATTTTTTTTTTTAGCATACATCATCTGTTATGAAGAAGAAAAATAACTGCCATTAGTCCACCACAGAAAGATGACTGGATAATTATTTAAAGGATTCTTTATTGTCCTAACACAAGTATCTTGCAGTGCACATAAAATGGAGTGTAGACAAAACAAGAAGAAGAAGAAAAAAATTCAGCATTTCCATAACCTGGTTATAGTTACAAATACCACAGCATACACTACAAGTACAATTCATACCACACGCTTACTCATGGATACAGTTGTCACATTTCCACATACACAATGTATTGTATACACAAGAACATTATTCACAGTGAGAAAAACACACCCATACTGTGCACACAATGATATTTATCACATATCACTCTCTGCGGTCCGAACCCAGCCACACTCAGAACCAAACTCATTTGTCCATACACTTAAAATATTCTTACCTACATTCAACCCACTGTTACCTCCACACTTGCTCTAACGAGGTATCTTCAAATAACAAGTAATACTGGTATAAATGTTGACCTGGCGGAACTAGTGGCAATATGGTAATAACAGAACAAGCTATATGATGGCTGTGAAAAAAATAACAGAACATCCAAATGCATGAACATAAGAAAATGATAAGGCTTGTATATATACAATACTAAATTATTCACACACACACACACACACACCTACACAAGAAATATTTCACTTTACTGGTGTTTGAACAAAATCAATTTTGACAATTGCTTTCTGATTATCTGTCCTGTGATCTTTTCTGTGTACAATTTCCCTAAATGGTGCAGTCTTATCTTCAGATATGAATCAGCACAAGTTCTGACCAAGGTGAAAATGTGGTTGGTAGTGGGTGTGGTGTCAAACATGTGACTGTGTAGGCATGAAAACAACTGCTTTTGGTTTGCATAAACCAGAACATCCTTGACAATAGAAGTCAAAAGAGTGTTAAATTTAGGAAGGCCATTTGGATTCATTTTTATTTCTCTTTGCACAAATTTCTCTGTTTGAGTGCAAATGGACAGAACACTGGCTGAGGGGATAACTAAACCACCCCTGTTTTTGAAGTTAACAAATGAAAATGCAGAATCAGTACTGTGACAGTTGTGGGAATCGGTGACATTCGTCAAAGCCTCCTGGCAAGGCACACAGTGGATCTTCCTGCAAACCATTTTGACTACATATCCAGCAATGTAAGAAATGGCCGAGGACTTGTACTCGGACAGGGGGTCGACACTTGAAAATGTCTCATCAACATCAACATCGACATCATATACAGGTTCAACAACTTCCAGTTCACGCTGAATACAAACAAACCGTGTGCTGTCTTCTACAACATTCAAAATGCTGGTCTGGTCAAGAGGGATGCAGTTTCCCTTGCCACCTTCAATTGTATGCCTCATAAGCAGCTTTTTGTAAGTGCACATGAATTGACTTGCAGTTGGGTTGTTGTTAAAGCCCCCTGCTGATCTCACAGCCCCAAAAAACAATTCTATATGGTCTTGAGACATCCTGTAAGTCAGCAGGTATTTCATAGGGGGTGAAGGGGAGAGAAGGAGATCTTGCACCATCATTCGCACACTATGGATGCAGATTTGGAACCCAAGAAATCCTGTTTTTCTTTGTGACTTCACAATGCTTTGGCCTTTAGAATTTTTCATGGCTTGAATGTACTCCTCTGCTTCTTGTAGAAATGAATCAGTTTCAAAGAAATTTTGTGCCCTCAGCGGTGCTTTATATCCTTTAGCCACAGGATTTCTGGAGTTCAAAACATCAAATAGATGATCAAATGTTTGTAAGAACTTCACAGTCGCTTCACATCCAACAAACTCTTGAAGGTGCAATTCATCCTTGCAAAAAAGGAGGGCATCAGCCACACTTGCGCTCAATGTTTGCGCAGCCAAATTGACTTTCATTTTCTGCTTTTGCCAGTTCATGTGAGCTGTCTTTAATTTAGTGCCAAGCCTCAGACCCTCTCTTTGTTGCAAGGAATGAAGAGCCTCCACATATTTCCAATCAACAGTACCATCTGGGGTGATCAGTTGTCTCTGATCTGACAAAGTATTTCTAACTAGCTTCAGCATGTGACAAGCATCTAAGAACACGCACACACGCCAAGCAGGGTCACATGGATGGGGGAATGAGGGTGTCATGTTTTCTGGGTCAACAGATGCCCCAAGCAATTTTAACATCTGAAAATTAGCAGATGGCCCATCACAAGTAACTGATTTAATTTTTATTTCAACATCAGACAGTTTTTTAAGACATGTCTGAATGAGGTTGGCCTTCTCCTCACCTGACAGGCTATCGATGAGAAAGTAGCCACAGGGTACTTTCCATCCTCCGTTCAATCCCACCACTATCACAACTAGAGCATTGGAAGCAGGAGGGACACTATCATTGTCAACACCAGTGCCTAAGTCTACAAACCCCCTAAACTTCTTTCCGTCCCATTCAACATGTTTCTTGATGGCCATTTCATCCATGACCAGGCCACAAACAAGCTCTTCTTTATTTCTTCTTGCAGACAATACTTTGGCCTTTAAAGCTACCATGACTTCTTTAGTGAAACCAGGCTCCCCCGAGATGGCTGAATACCACCAGCGAAGAACTGCAGGGTGGGGCAAATTCAAATCAAAAGTTTTTCTCACAAAGCGATATGCTTTTGCTGAATAAAAGCTCAGTGTCATGGCAAAGGCTTTCAGTTCGGGGCTATATGTCTTTCCCTTTTCCAACATTTTCTTCAACAGATCGTTTGGTACCCCTGAAAAGGTTGAATCCAACAAATGAGCACACTGTAAAGACACCAAGTTTTTTTGCTTTAGTGTGTTTACTACACTTTGAAGGCTTTCTACCTTTTTTTTCAACTTGCAGCACTTAGTCTGTTCCTTTTTCATTTTTTTCCTCAATTGTTCATTTTGTTCTAGCAAATTGTCTACCTTCCTTTTCATTTTGCGTGGGCTTTCATGCGTGAAGTAGCTGTGATCATTGCAAATGTCAGACTCCACCGCAATGGGTGGCTGAGGATCTGCAGAATCCAAGAATGTACAAGGCCCAGGATTAAAGACATCAACACTTGAACAGGCAGCGAAGGAAGGAGGTGTCCTAGAAGTTTCTGCTCTCTCTTTTGGTGGTGCACGTTGCTTAGACTCCTGAAACATAATAATAACAATACCAAAATAACAACAACAATAATAAGGATGACAATAGTAATACAAAAACAATAAGTACAGTTTAGGCAGTTGTGGATCTCAGCATAGAAACCGCCTATCAAATATCATACACGTGTATACACACACAAGAAATATGTCACTTTACTCGGATGATCTGCCCTGTGTTTTTTTTTTCTTATCTGTATATATATGCATTTTCCTCAAAATGGTGCAGTCTTATCTTCAGATATGAATCAGCACAAGTTCTGACCAAGGTGAAAATGTGGTTGGTAGTGGGTGTGGTGTCAAACAAGTGACTGTGTAGGCATGAAAACAGCTGCTTTTGGTTTGCATAAACCAGAACATCCTTGACAATAGAAGTCAAAAGAGTGTTAAATTTAGGAAGGCCATTTGCATTTAATTTCTCTTTGCACAAATTTTCTGTTTGATTGCAAACTGAGAACATTGCTTGAGGGGATAACTAAAACACCTCTATTTTTGAAGTTCACAAATAGATGTGTCAAAAAATATAGTTGATGCCTTCTGCATCTGATAATTTAGCACTTTGGATCAAATGATCCCTACCAAGTCAAAGTGGGAAGTAGCATGTACCTTTTTCAAATGCAGCGGAAAGTCGAAGAGGGTAGGCACAGCATCAGGTCGAAGTCTTGTTGTTTGACCTGTCCGATCAAACATCTTTTGTTCAAAGTGCTGGCTGCAAATCTTTGTGTGGGCCGTTGGTGTGAAGAAATCCCTTCGAATGTTGTTGATCCATTTTTTCTTTCTCTCTTCATCTCTGGGAAAGCTGTAGTGATGAACAGAGGGGAAAATACTAAAATAATAGCGTACATGAACAAATATTTACTTTTATGCCCTCTACTTCCTCAACTATTAATACTATTCTTCATTATTATTATTATTATTATTCATTATATTATTTCTTTCTTTATTGATCAGGGGCGTGTCACACCCTCCAAAAATGATGAAAAATAAATAAATAAATAAAATAAAATCACACCGAAAGAAAGAAAAAGTAGAGTGTGACGCTCCTGTTTATTATTATTATTATTATTTATTTTTTTTGGCATGCATGCATGCCTGAACTAGCATGCTTATGGAAAATTCATCTGGCAATGGTTGTGACTGTGTAAATGCAGAATTATGGCATACATACTATAATATACAATGTATAAATGTATGTATGCACAAACTAATACCTACATCAGTACGTGTATACATACCCACATGAAACATAGATCTATTAAACTATTTACACTACATCAATTGCTTACTTTATTAGCATTCAAGTGTGACTACTATCTCTTATATTATTACGCATTCAAGTTAATTCAACAAAGGTCTGCAAATTCAACCCAAACTGAAAATGTGACACAGGCAGAGTTATCTGTAGGGCTATGGTTTTGTTTACAAAGTCTACAAGTGATACAACTACCAGTTTCAACAATCAAAGATCACTTCTATCTTGCATGCGTGGTGGTTGCACATCTTGACCATGAATGCAATGGAGAGGGGAATGAAAGCAGAAAAAAAAAGATTTGTCTCTTATCATTTTGTGAGATGCATATAGGCCTATCGCTTTTGTTGCAGTACTTTGAGCACCATAATTAACACAGATTGATCACCAAGTCGAGCATCATAGACAAAAAAGGCGGCACTGATGCAGATGTCCGAGCACGAATCGGTAAAGCCAGAGCAGCCTTTCTCCAGTTGAAAAAAGTGTGGAGTTCCAGAGAGCTGTCACAACACACCAAAGTCCGGATTTTCAACTCCAGTGTAAAAGCAGTTCTCCTATATGGAGCAGAGACATGGAGATTGACAAAAACCACAGTCAACAGAGTACAGACCTTCATGAACAGTTGCCTTAGAAGAATTTTGAAAATCCACTGGCCAGAGAAGATCAGCAACGTCAGACTCTGGGAGAGAACAGAGCAGATACCAGCAGAGAATGAAATTGGGCGAAGAAGATGGGGATGGATCGGTCACAGTCTGAGAAAGCCAGCTTCCAGTATCACTAGGCAGGCATTGTCATGGAACCCCCAGGGAAAGAGGAAAAGAGGTAGGCCGAGAAACTCCTGGCGTCGAGACCTCCAAGCAGACATCAAGAGACTGGGAACCACCTGGAGTAGAATCGAAGGAGAAGCACAGGACAGGAGTTGCTGGAGGTCTCTCGTCGACGGCCTATACCCGGGTAGGGGTGACAGGCGTAAGTAAGTAAGTAAGATAACCAAGTCACTGTCTCTGTTCAAATAAAATAAATAAATGAAATGTGCTTACCTGTGAAATGTGATCCCTTCAGCAAGTCTTTTCTGCGACGAGAGTCGATTATTGCAATTAATTGCACAGCAGTAAACCATTTTAAGCGTTTCATGAAAACAACATGAAGACCGATTCACTATGCTTCCATTCCAGACAGGACGCTTCAAGATGGCGGAAACTTCACTTCCGATTCTCCCGCAAGAGCAGCATGGTGATGCGATAGGAGGCTGGCGCACTCCAGTTAGTATTCTGCTCAGTGTACAAAGCTTCTGTTGGTCTCAAAGTCCGCCCCTTGGTCGAAAGTGCTTTTCTGTTGACACATTTGAACCCATTTATGCCCACGGCGACATTTTCCAACTTGTGGAGGCGTCATCTTAACGACTATATATAAGTTGCAGGGGATGAATCGACCATGATAATTCAAGAACTACACCCGTTGAATTATCATGGTCGATCCATCTCCTGCTATAGGGCGTTGGGGTTGAATGATTTCATGCACGTTTATTCACACCATGTCTGCCTTAAAACTGACCTTCCTTTTAGATATGATGGCCTGACTTCTCCCATTCCCGCAGTGACTGAGATTGCGTAAGTATACTTCTCCAAACCCAATAACCAAGTCACAGTCTTAGAGTTATTTCCCCCAGGATCAAGCATCTCAACACAGTCAGAAAACTGCTGTAACAGATACCGCTGGCAGTATGTGTATGGGTCCTTTGTGTACTATCTTAGAGCTTTATGGTGTAAGTACAACGCCAAATGTCGAAATTTATCGTTTGGAGGGTGTATTGTTTTTGTACCCGAGTCGCGGATTTATCGTCTGCATCGGCCTTGTTTTGAATTAATATGCATATTTATGAGCCTACGTCACAAGGCACAACCCGGCCGACTATCAGTGTATCGCAATACTGCAGGTCACGAGGTCATCGGTGTGGTGAACACAAGTGTCAGTGTACACGTGTACTGATGTTTTCCGGCATCCCTTTGACGTAATTTTTCACAAGAAAAGTAGAATAAACCTTCCATATTTGCTATACTGTCAAAATCACAATGCGGGCCCCGCATAACCTGCTAGTATTTACTAGTAACGATCGTGACGAGGGCGTAGCTTATTTCAGTGACTCGCAACAGAAGCCGGAGAGCCTGCGCCTATGGTGCTGGGCCTAGTTTGACCTTTCCTACTGATCCTTTACCCCGCTCGGAAACGCGCAACGCGTTCCATCATTGAAACAGAACATTGGTATTTATACCCACTTTCTGCACGTTACTGTACTATAAAACAGGTTTAAAATCTTGCAAAATCAGTAAGAGATAAATTCTACTGAAGATCATAAATTCTAAATATCACTAGCGCTCGCGGAACTATAGGAAGATCGACAAAGACCGTAGATTACTCACCGATTCAGCAGGAAAGGGACAAATTCTAGATGAGCGGTCAAGCCATGCTCTTGCTTTACGCGTTGCCACATGTCTATATTCCGGGCCCTTGTCCGATGTCAGTTCTACTTAGGGGTATCTTGTCTCACTTCCTCTTTCTTCTCTTCAATTCCGAATCCGTCATTGTCGGCACAGGTCGATGATACTTTCTTGTTTTATTCGCTGGTTCATCCGCCATCTTTTCTCTGATTGGTTATAATTATGCAGATGACCTAAGGTCGTATAGAATAGTTATGACGTCAGCTACCATCGCCTATCAGAAGCAATCTTTTCATGGCGTTCAGTCACAAGATTCCGGCGGGCCTCTTTTTGCTTTGAACGGACAAAAGAAAGCGATTTGGTGGGACAATGTGGTCACTGTCTAAGTGGGTATGTATACTGAATCCCAGTGAACGCTTTTTTGCCAAATGAAGCATTGAAAAAGGTCGGGAATGATCCTTTAACCCTTATCATTCGGAATACATCAGTGTGTGAAATAAGTTTGACTAAAATAGTTCAAGGGTAGTGCCAGAATAGCTTGGTGCCTCTAGGTGCCAAGCTACTCTGGCACCACCCTTGAACTAAAGCCACTGATCGGCTTCACTTATGCTGGCCAGGTGTCCGCCATGAAGAAGAAGCATAATAATAATAATAATAATACCGGTTATTATATAGGCGCTTTTTCCCAATTCTGTGAATCGGCTCAAAGCGCCGCAAACTGCACCCAACACGCACGCTCACGTGACACACACGCATTCACTCTGAAGACAAACACAGTACCAAGACAAACGCAGGACATTCACGTAGTGCGAAGGGTCAGCTCAGCTACCGAGGTTTCGGAAATTTTGATCGCTTGTATTTGAAATTTATAAAGTGGCCTGAAACCGGTACCCGGGCAAAGCATCACCAGAAAACCACCTAAAATGCATGTGTAACTTGTCACTTCAGACGGACAGGCCACCAAAGCAGTCAGTCACCAATCAAGAATAAATCCTGTATCTACCCATAGCAAAATGGCGGCCGTATCTTATCTTTTAAATGTGAAGGCGTCGCTGAAAGTGATACTTGCACTATGGATAGAAAACGCAAGAAGACATTTCCCAAGGAAGTAAAATAAGGGCGAGGGAATAAGAAAGTGGAATTTGCCGACATCTGCGATCACAAGCCTGCCACTATGAAGCATTACAGTAGAGCCAGCTCTCACAATGTAACACATTCGGACCGAGGACGTCAATTGTTAACTCATTCAGCCCTGACGCGCTACAGCAGGATATGGGTCGAACATGATAATTCAAGGGTAGTGCCAGATTAGCTTGGCGCCAAAAGGCGCCAAGCTAATCTGGCACTGCCCTTGAATTATCATGGTCTATCCATCTCCTGCAACTGGTGCATATATAGTCATTAGATGACGCCTCCAAAATTTGCGAAATACGGCAGTCGGACTGAATGAGTTAATAGCGCCTAAATTTGTCTGCGATTTTGAAATCCGCACATCCCATTTTGCAAAATTCACCATAATGATACCCTTTTAGTCAGGAAACTTACGCTTTGGGAAATATACTAATGGTCAAAACTTAAGGGCGCACCGACAACACCACACAAATAATGTAACAATACTTGGAGTCAGTACTTTGCTAATTTATTCAGTAACAATTTCATTTAAGTTTTAAGTAAATCAAGCAATTGTAACAACAGCAGTACGTTAGAATGTTCACCCACCCCTCATTTGAAAAGTCACACAAGACTGATCCACTCAGTAGCGAGTGTACCCACCGTTTGCAGCCAAGCATTCAATGCAGCGTTGACGCCTGGAGTTCACCAGGGTTCGGAGAACATGTTGTGGGATCGCTTCCCACTCTTGATGCAGGAACTGAGTCAGCTGGGGGACGCCTTGAGGTGGAGGGTGGTTGCTGACTACACGTTGCCCCAGCACGTCTCAGAGGTGCTCGATGGGAGCCAGATCAGGTGGGCGAGTTGGCCACTTCATCCTCATGATACCCCGTTGCTCAAGGTACTCATCCACCTCACGGGCGCGATGAGGTCGAGCGTTGTCGTCCTGCAGAACAGCATTGTCGCCTATGTCTTGGAGAGCTGGCTGGATGAGGGGCTGCACAATCTCGTCCCGATAGCGCAGTCCAGTAAGGGTGCCTCGGATGACGTGGAGGGGGGGTCCTTCCTTCCCTGCTGAAGCCTGCCCAGTCCATGACTGAGCCTCCTCCGTAGCGATCCACCTCTTGGACGCATCCCTCCGTGAATCGCTCGCCCTAGCGTCTCCAGACCCTCACCCTGCCGTCGCTGAAGGACACAGTGAACCGTGACTCATCAGTAAACAAAACCAGAGTCCACTGGAGTCTGTTCCACCTCACATGTTGACGACACCAGGCAACCCGGACTCTGCGATGAGCTGGAGTTAGGAGTATTCTCACTGCTGCTCTGCATGAAGCCAGGCCAATTTCACGCAGACGTCGGCAGACTGTGCTTCTGCTGACGTTAACGTTTGCAGTTTGCATCAGTTGACGTCGCAGAGTGGTTGATGTGACAGTTCGGTCGCGCAGAGCCGCCACACAGAGGTATCTGTCCTCCCTTCTGCTGGTGCAGCGCGGGCGTCCAGAGCAGGATCATCGTTCTGCCCTTCCAGTTTCTTGGAATCGTGCCAGCAGCCTCTGGATCACTGAATGGGACACCCCAAGACGTCTTCCACCTTCTCGTCCGGAAATTCCATCCTGTAGCCATGCTAGCGCCCGGCCTTGATCTACTGGCGGTATGCTTCGTCGTGGTGTCATGGTTAGGAAAGTGACAATTATGCCCCTACTGTATCTGTAGCGAAACAGAAGTGCTCAGTGTTCACGGCTGACCCCTTTAGCACGTCCATCGCGACTTTACCGAGTTTTTCCATCTGCCTGCCTGCCAATATCGCACAGCCTTTTATAAAAACTGACGATGTTTCACGTGCATTTGACACATTCGTGGAAATTGATGAATTATTGTCTATTGTCTCCTGTACAGTGGACTGTCTAAGGTCAACTTTTAACCCATTTGGATCGAAAGAACATTGTATTTTATTAGCGTACTTGCGACGATAAACAATGACACAAAAGTTAAGTTTGACCATTAGTATAAATGTACAATACTAAACCTGTATTGGAATGAATTTCAGACTTATTGGCCACGTGGTTTTTACGTTATGCGCGTTTGTTCAAAAGGTCCGTAACTTATGCTGCATAGCATATTTTAAAATCACGCGCGTATGTCCAGTACCCCGAGGCGGCCAACATGTCTGTCGTATCGCCTGAGGCTGCCGGCTTCCTCTTTCCAAAGTTTATATTAGAATTTAAGAACACGTGTCTGAGCGGTAGGGTTTCAACTACTTTGTGGATTATGTGAGAAAAGTTCTCAATATGCTTCTTTGAAATGACAACACAGACAAGTCTGGACGGCAAGGTTGCAACTACTTTGTGTATCATGTGAGAAAAGTTCATAGGGCAGTTCTCTGAAGATGACACAACAATCAAAACTTTCCAGTCCTCGACTAATTCCATCACACAAGAGATCAGCAGCACTCAAATGCAAGAGACATAAATCCTCATGAGCCCCGCAGAGACGGGGGCTCATGAGGATCTATGTCTCTTGCTCACACCATTGACGTCTGTGCTCCAAAGGCTGACAGGGCTATATCACCCGTGACCGTCTCAAAGACGACTCATTTTTTTGTTGTTGTTGCGGCTGACGGCACTCAGGTCACATTACATCATCAAATTTGGCCAGTTCAGGCAGTGCAAGGACCGGTGTTTTTTTAAATAATTTTTGCCTTGTTTAAAAATTTGTAGTAGGGCTGAGTGTTGGAATTTGCTGGAAATTTTTGGTTAGATGAGAGGAGACATGTTTGGTGCTTTGATTCATACCATCCTGAGCTTATCCAGTGGACAATAGTGGGCCTATGTTGAGTTGCCATTGACGTAGCGATTTGAGGGGCACGCTGATTTCAGCTGTGCTTGGGTGTGGGGTTGGTAAGGAGTCAGGTTCATAGCCAAGAAATGAGACTGTCAATGTGCTGTTTTTATTGTTATTTTGTGCATGGCAAATGTGCAGCTGGTGGGCAGTAGTGTTTTTTAGGGGATTGAAATATTAGAGGATGCCTGGGACTGACTATGGCTAAGAGACTGGACAGTACGGAAACGGCACTGTGTTCCGTGGCCTGTCAGGGCACCACATGCCATATGTGACATAGATCAGAAACTGGTTTAATGTTACATATCATTGAGTTTGGAATTTTGCAGTTGGAAAACTGAGAAAAATCATGAAATTTTTTAAATTTTGCCCAAAAATCGGTGCAATTGCAGTTTTATAGGCGTTTTTGCATGTTTTGCGTTGTAACACCCTGTTTACCTGCACTGTGAGCTATGGTTAGTGTGTTAGTTCATTAATTTTTTTGTCTTACAAGTAGTCATGAGTCTGACCTTCGATCTTGAGCTGTGACCTTGACCTTGAAAGGGGTGTGGTTTGGGGCGTTTAGTTTGATAAATGCGTTAAAAAAAAGTCACTCTTTCAGTTATTGAAGTTGTGGGGCGAGGTGGGGTGGGTGGGGGTGTTGGAGGTGGGGGGAAGGGGGGGGGGCTTAAGGTCAAAGGTTAATATCAAAACTACAATGAAACAGTGTCAGCATGTTCATTTTATTAGACAGCTGACCTCAGAGTGAAATCATCCGCCAAAATAGTGTGACATGCAGAAGTGTTATTTTGCATGATCCAGCTACACTGGCTGCGTCTGAGGTGTCATTCTGCTGTAATTATCAGTAAGGATGTCTCTGCTGTCTATTCTGAGTTAAACACAAGCACTTTTACTCTGTGTAAAGCTCATTTGAGTGCATTGTTATGGGACCAGCAGTTTCAGCCACCAGTACAGGCTTTTACAAGAATGCTCACAGGTTTGGCACACACATGCCTGCTGCATTTGCAACATGAGTTGAGGTCTTTTGAGACTCTGACAAGTGTTTTATATAAAAATGTACATAACCATTTTTTCCGTGCTATCTCCTAATAAGCACTCCAGACACTTGTCTGGGTATGTGGTGTGTCCCGCGTAATATAGTTTTGGCTGTTTTGTGTAGTCTTTTGTCTGTGGGTTAGTTCAGTAGACTTAATGTTTAAATTGCACAGCTGTTTCATGACCCCTTTCGCCTGTGGAAATGATTGCCAGCAGCATATAGGGCATGGCAGCTGGTTACAGGCCTCTTCCAGCTTGTTGGCACCAGACAACAGGGTCAGTGAGGATGCCTGGGCATTGTCCTTTTGGCTGCCCTGAGAAACACAAGGAAATGGCCTTGGGTCTGAAAGCTTATTTTTCATCAATGTCAGTGTCATGGTAACCTTTTTCAGTTGTCCAGCCCACCAGAAGTCAGTTTGACTGTATTGCATGTGTGTGTAAAGTTGGAAAAACAGAAAAAGTAGGGGGGTGGGTAATGGAAAAATATGAAAAAATAAACTTGCATGTGCCAATGCCTCAAATGCAACATTTCTGAAAATCAGATATGTTACTTGATGTACATGCCAATTTTGGAGGCATTCTGACCACATCTAGTCTGTTTTTCATGGCATCAGATATGCATGATCCAAAACATCAACAGCATAGTTAACGCCACAACAACGCGCTTCACATAATGGGCCATAACTTAAAGATGCAGCAACATTCAATGGTGTCACTTTGGGTTTGACTTAGCTAGTGTCTAAGAGTTGCACTGATGGCAGATTGAATGGTATTCAGGTGGGAGAGTTCCTCTTTCAGGTCACATTACATAGTCAAATTTGGCCAGTTCAGGCAGTAAGAGGACCGGTGTTTTTAAAAATAATTTTTGCCTTGTTTAAAAATTTGTAGTAGGGCTGAATGTTGGAATTTGCTGGAAATTTTTGGTTAGATGAGAGGAGACATGTTTGGTGCTTTGATTCATACCATCCTGAGCTTATCCAGTCAATTGTGGGCCTATGTTGAGTTGACCTAGTGATTTGAGGGGCACACTGATTTCAGCTGTGCTTGGGTGTGGGGTTGGTAAGGAATCAGGTTCATAGCCAAGAAATGAGACTGTCAATGTGCTGTTTTTATTGTTATTTTGTGCATGGCAAATGTGCAGCTGGTGGGCAGTAGTGCTTTTTAGGGGATTGAAATATTAAGGGATGCCTGGGACTGACTATGGCTGAGAGACTGGACAGTACGGAAACGGCACTGTGTTCCGTGGCCTGACCATCTGAGGATTTCTCTCCGACAGTGCTAACAATGCAAAGGCGATGCAGTCTGACACAGACTCTTACTGTGATCTGCAGCAGACAAAGACATTATCTTCTGTGATCTGCGCAGTACTCGCCCTGAGACCTCCATCAATCTGCAAAGGCACAGGGAGTCATGAGCCGCGACAGCCCTGTGCCTTTGCAGATTGATGGAGGCCCCTGGACGACTGTCACACAAATCACAGATATTTTCTGTTGTTGCTCCCCAGGAGACCTACTTGCAGTTCTCGGTTCCGTGGATTCCTGCGCCTGCTCTTCGGGGGTTCTGAAACACACACACAAAAGGAAATACATATTTTAACCTGCTGTTGTGCAAAGTCTCAGAGGTAACATCAACTACGGTGGAGCTGTGCATCGAGAGAAAAACAGGGCTGTCTGTAGAGGCATTGTGGCCATCGGATTTGTAAGTGTTCTTTTTTTTCACACATGGCTGTCTTATCAGAGAGTGGCGAGAGTGAGAGAGGAGATGAGAGAGAGAGAGAGAGAGAGAGAGAGAGAGAGAGAGAGAGAGAGAGAGATGCGTGACAATCGTTGCGCCACCGAGCGCGCACACTCAATACAATACTGCATCTGTAAATGCTGTGGCTGTACGAGTGCGTATGGGCTCTAGTCATTTTCTAACATGATAAACCTCTCACAAACTTCTGACAAAACTTTCCCTTCGTGCAAAAGACAGATTACCGTTTGATGTAGCACAACCCACCATCCCACCCAACAAACTCGGACTTCTAAAGTCCGTACAATCCATTCTCCTAACCCTCCTATCTCCTCCACAGCCGAGATAAAATGGACACCGCCCAACTGCAAGAGGCACAGATCTTCATGAGCCCCCGCAACCGCGGGGGCTCATGAAGATCTATGCCTCTTGCTCTCTCTGTTTTGCATCAAACGCTTACATCGGGCAGGTTCTGTGCCACTTACTGGCACTAATTTTGTATCAGCGTGTTCCTACGACGGGCACAACTCTTCAGTGTTCAATTTGCAATGATTTCGCAAACACAACTTGCGGCGGCACTGACAACGAACAGGGCGATTAAATTTGCATGAAGGCACACACACATTCCAGGCGATGGATGACCACTGACAAGGACGAGACGGCGAAATTCACTTACCTCACGGCGTGGTCTACCGCGTGAGGGCGATCGAGTGAATCAGTTTCCAACACGTGAGCGTGACAGTGTGTGTCATGCCAACCTCCGCCTGTAAGGAGACACAGCCGGCTACGTGATTTCCCCAAATCGGCAGAAGCGGTCCCGAGCGGTTTCCGAAATATAATTAAATTTGCCCTCGACGTCCAACACTTCGCGAACAAAATCGGCTGTAAAACGCCGTGGGACAGCAAGTGTGATCGGCGAATGCTATCATTCACTCAGACTACTCTAACTCTTTCACTGTCGCCGAACGTCGCCCAACTACAAGAGGCACACGGGGGCTCATGGAGTTATGCGCCTCTTGCTGACGTTTATATCCGTGCTTAAAATAATAATAAAATAATAATAATAATAATTACGGTATTTATAATGCGCTTATCTTATAATAATGAAAACTCTAAGCGCGCACTCACAACTCGCGCACGCATGCGCACGCTTTAGACAACGACTCACGTACCACAATAGTGAAATACATTACGACACTCTGCTTAGGGTGGGGAGTGTGGTGGTATAGTGCTAGAACTGTTGAAAGAGGTGAGTTTTGAGGGCGGACTGGAAGGAGGAGAGAGAGTGTTTCTGACGGAGAGAGAGTGGGAGAGTGTTCCAGGTGGATGGACCGTATACTGAGAAGGAGCGGGGGCCGAAAGTGCTGAGTTTGGTGCGGGGGATGTGGAGGCGGAGAGGGTCGGAGGGGGAGCGGAGGGAGCGGGGAGGAGTGTAGGGGTGAAGTAAGTTTGAGAGATAGGCGGGAGCGCAGTTGTTCAGGGATTTGTAGCAGAGAGAATCTTGTATTGGATGCGTTGGGCGATGGGAAGTAAGTGAAGAGGTTTGAGCAGGGGAGTGATGTGGTCGAATTTTTTTCTTTCTGAGGACGAGGCGGGCAGCATTATTCTGGACGAGCTGGAGAGTGAAAGTGGTGGAGTGAGGGAGGCCGGAAAGGAGAGAGTTGCAGTAGTCGATGCGAGATAGGATGAGAGAGACAGCAAGTTTGGTGGCAGCTTCGGTAGTGAGGTATTTTCTGATCTGACCGATGCGGCGGAGGTGGAAGTAGCATGCCTGGGCCGTGGCGGAGACGAAGCTGGTCATGGAGAGAGAGAGAGAGAGAGAGAGAGAGAGAGAGAGAGAGAGAGAGAGAGAGAGAGAGAGAGAGAGAGAGAGAGAGAGAGAGAGAGAGAGAGAGAGAGAGAGAGAGAGAGAGAGAGAGAGAGATGGGGGTGCTGTCGAGTTGAAGGTGGTGGGAGGGAGGGAGCTGGGAAAGTTTCTGGCGAGTGCCTACCAGCATGGCTTCCGTTTTGTCGTCATTCAGTTTAAGCTTGTTTGCCGTCATCCAGTTTTTCACGTCTTCGTAGCAGTCAGCCGTGCGAGTCAGTAGTGACTGAGCGTTGTCGAGTTTGTCTTTGTCTAGTAGTTGTGAGTCGTCAGCGTAGAGGTGGTGGTGTATGTGGTGAGACTGGATGATGTTGGACAGGGGAGAGGTGTAGAGTGTGAAAAGGACCGGGCCCAGGACGGACCCCTGTGGAACTCCGCAGGAGAGCGTGACTGGGTTGGAGGAGACGCCATCGATGGTGACGGACTGCTGTCTGTCGGAGAGGTAGGAGAGAAACCAGGAGTGAGCAGAGTCAGTGGTCATGGAGAAAGAGAGAGAGTAGGAAAAGCTGTCACTCCGAGTGGCTACCGCCTGGCCTCCTTCCCGCGCGCTTCCAGAGGGGGTGGCATTGCCATCATCTACAGGGACTGTCTCTCCGCTCACCTCTCCTTCTCTCAGTCTCTACTTTTTGCTCATCCCTCCTTTGAATCTGTCGAGGCCGTAGCAACACTCCATGGCCAGTCCCTCATCTTCTCATGTATCTATCGCCCCCCTCCAAGCTCTCAAAACAAACTCACAAACTCCATGTTCCTCACCGAGTTCGATCTCCTCCTCGACCACTACAGCACACGACCCGGAAAACACATCCTTCTTGGCGACATTTAACTTCCACTTCGACAAACCCTACCACCCCGACACAAAACGCCTTTGTACGTCACTTTCAAAACACAATCTTACACAACACATCACTAAACCCACCCACCGACTCGGCCACCCCTCGACTGGATCATCACCCGCACCTTTGATCAACTCTTTCTCGACTCTGACACTTCCTCTGTGCTTCCCTCTGACCACCTCGCTATCCTCGTCTCCCTCAATCTACCTCCCCCCAAAAAAAACCCCAAGCTCCTTGTCTCTCGTCGCAAACTAAAATATGTCAACCGAGAGAACTTCTTCGACGAGGCTGTCGATCTTCTCCTGGACCCCGCCTCCTCTCCTGATCTTGCATCCCATTTCGACTCCTCCCTTCGAAAACTTCTAGACACCCATGCACCTGTCACCACCTGCTCCATACCCAACCGACCCCCCTCCCCCTGGCTCACTGACGACATAGCTGAGGCCAAGCGCGAGCGCCGACAAGCGGAACGCTGCTGGCGCTCATCTGACCTCACCGTTCACAGAGAGATCTTCCAAACCACCAGATCCAAAGTCTGCAGAATGATCTCCGACTCCAAACGTAAACACCTTCAAAACAAAATCCTGGAATCCACTGTCACGTAACGGATGTGACATGTTGTTTCATTTTTTCGCCAAGTCGTTTTCTTGTTAATAAATGTAGGTCGCCGACTTCTGTAAATAGCCTTAGTTTAGGGAAGTTAATAAATGTAGTGTGAGCGTAATCGTAAAGCCCGTGCAGCAAGCGTAACAGTGAGCGAGTACAGCGATTGCACGCTTTCGCCGAGTAGCTTTAACCGAACAGTGGTCAGAAAGTTAAACTGCAAGGTAGCAGAGGGATATTACAGTCAGTCAGCGGAGTTAGCTAGCGCAGCGAGAGTCTGGGTCAGGGTGCGGCCTCGTTTGGAGCCCTTGACAAGCTGTGTGAGGGTTGTGTTACCCTCCCTGCAAGACCACGGCCAGTGTTCCTGGGTGTGGGTGTCCCGAGAGACTCGTGACCACGGCTGCTACTCAACAGAAGACCCCTCCGGTTCGTGTTCGTCTTGTTTGTCTCGTCCTGCCGGAGGACTCACCAGTGACAGGTAAATTCATGCCATTTTCCTCAGTTAGCTGCTGTGCTCTCGGGTGTGTGAATGTGTACATGGGTGCGGAAGGGTATGTTCGTCTAGTTTTTTAGTGATGTTTTAATTGAGTCTTTAACCATGTTTTTTAGGTTGGGTTGTAATGTGGTGGGTGTCGGATTTAGTTGTTTATGTCGGCTGTCGCCGAGTGAGTATATTTAAAGGGCCATGTTGTCAAAATGAATTAAAGTGGGTATCCTTTCAAATATATTTGTATTAAGTCCTAGATGTAATGTAATAAGATTGTCACGTAGGGTGGTTGCTGGTGATTATTTGATATTTTTGTATGTACATGTGGATATTTTGATAATGTTGGTTTTAGCAGTGGCAATGTTATTATACAAAAGTGGTTGTGCTAGCTTAATGTTAGTGTAATGGAATAGTGCAGACCGGGTAAATGTGGAATGTACATAGGAATCCTTTTTATCTATGATTGTATATTGAATATGGCCAAGGCGGGTATTAGGGTGAGACGAGACACAACTCACGTGGTTTGTGAGTAGATGCGTGTTAAGCCAGAATTAACTGTGTTGGCACTTTGACTGACAATGCGCCCTTTTCCAGTGCACTGGCTTCGAAGATTTCGTCGTTCTTCGATCTCTTCATCTTCCCTGACCAACGGTGACGCATCATCGTGAGCTGGAACGCCTTCGCTAGCCAGTCCTGTTGGACAAGTACTTTGACGTTGGGCTACAGCGGGCTGATTCTACGTTCTGCGCGTCGGTCACAGGCGTGCGTGGGCAAGCGCGGCTACGGTGCTCTGCGGTGTAGGGGTAGTACTCTTACGTTACGAGCCACCCTGTCTAGTGTGGGACAGAGGACACTGTACAGAGACAAAGTACCCGCCTTGTATAGCCATTGCCGATTTTCACCTATTAGTCATTTTCACCTGTTAGTCATTTTCACTTGTATAGCCATTGCCGATTTTCACCTATTAGTCATTTTCGCCTGTTAGACATTTTCACTTGTTAGTCATTGTTATCTGTTAATCTTTTTTTATGTGTTAATACGTTATATGAGTGCATGTGTGGGTATGTGTGAGGGTGTGGGGCGTTAGTGGGTGGGGGTTAGAGTAAGAGTGGGTAATAAAAGATTTGTTTGTTGTTTATCACTGGCGTTGTGTGATTTATTTAGAGTGGGTGGGTTTCTCGAGTGTTAGCACTTACATTGTCCACGGCGCCCTGACTCCGTCAGGCGTGTCGTGACATCCACTTCTTCCAAAACCCTCTACGCTACCATGAACACACTCCTAGGCACTTCTAAAGACTCTCCTCTTCCCAACACACACAGCAAAGAAGAACTTCCGTCCGCTTTTTCCTCCTATTTCTCCGACAAATTCCAAACTCTGCGCAACACACTCGACACTCTGCCTTCTCCGCCTTGCCTTCCTGACCCCCCCCCCCCCCCTTTTCCGGCACTCCCCTCTCGTCCTTCCGCCCCGTCTCTCAGGACGAAGTCCTCAAGACAATAAACTCCATGCCTCTCAAAACCTGTGAACTAGACCCCCTCCCAGCTTCCCTCTACCGGGACGGCCTCCCAAAACTTTTGCCATTCATTACCGACATCATCAACACATCTCTAGAGAACGGCTCCATCCCTGATATTTTTCAAGTCCGCCATCGTCCGTCCTCTCCTCAAAAAACACAACCTCGACCCAAACGAACTCAAGAACTACCGCCCAGTCTCCAATCTCTCTTTCCTGTCCAAGCTTCTTGAGAAGGTTGTCCTCAACCAACTCAACCTCCACCTCGCCGACAACAACCTCCTCAGTCCCTTCCAGTCTGCCTATCGCAAACATCACAGCACTGAAACAGCCCTTCTACATATCCTTAACGACCTGCTTATCTCCACTGACTCGGGCAACATCTCCCTTCTTACGCTACTCGATCTCTCTGCCGCCTTCGACACCATAGACCACTCTATCCTCCTTCACCACTCCTTTGGCATCACTGACTCTGCTCACTCCTGGTTTCTCTCCTACCTCTCCGACAGACAGCAGTCCGTCACCATCGACGGCGTCTCCTCCAACCCAGTCACGCTATCCTGCGGCGTTCCACAGGGGTCCGTCCTGGGCCCGGTCCTTTTCACACTCTACACCTCCCCCCTGTCCAACATCATCCAGTCTCACCACATACACCACCACCTCTACACTGACGACTCACAACTACTAGACAAAGACAAACTCGACAACACTCAGACACTACTGACTCGCACGGCTGACTGCCATGAAGACGTGAAAAACTGGATGACAGCAAACAAGCTCAAACTGAACGACGACAAAACGGAAGCCATGCTGGTAGGCACTCGCCAGAAACTTTCCCAGCTCCCTCCCTCTCTCCACCTTCAACTCGACAGCACCCCCATCTCCCTCTCTGACTCGGTCAAGAACCTTGGCGTTATCCTCGATTCCTCTCTTTCCATGACAAGCTTCGTCTCCGCCACGGCCCAGGCATGTTATTTCCACCTCCGCCGCATCTGTCAGATCAGAAAATACCTCACTACCGAAGCTGCCACCAAACTCGCTGTCTCTCTCATCTTATCTCGCATCGACTACTGCAACTCTCTCCTTTCCGGCCTTCCTCACTCCACCACTCTCACTCTCCAGCGCGTCCAGAACAATGCTGCCCGCCTCGTCCTTAGAAAGAAAAAATCCGACCACATCACTCCCCTGCTTAAGCTCCTTCACTGGCTCCCCATCCCTCAACGCATCCAATACAAGATTATGTCTCTCTGCTACAAATCCCTGAACAACTACGCTCCTGCCTATCTCTCCAACTTACTTCACCCCTACACTCCTCCCCGCTCCCTCCGCTCCGCCTCCGACAATCTCCACCTCCTCATCCCCCGCACCAAACTCAGCACTTTCGGCCCCCGCTCCTTCGCAGTATACGGTCCATCCACCTGGAATACTCTCCCACTCTCTCTCCGTCAGAAACACTCGCTCTCCTCCTTCCAGTCCGCCCTCAAAACTCACCTCTTTCAACAGTTCTAGCACTATATCACCACACTCCCCACCACAAGCTGACCGTCGTAATGTATTTTCACTATTTGTGTTACGTGAGTCATTGTCTAAAGCGTGCGCATGCGTGTGCGAGTTGTGAGTGCGCGCTTAGAGTTATCATTATTATAAGATAAGCGCATTATAAATACCGTAATTATTATTTTATTTTTATTACCCTGTGTGGCTAACTAGGGCGACCCTGGGAACTAAAAAGTAGTTAATCCCACCCAAGTCCCCCAGGGCAGACCCGGGTGGGGGTGTACTTCATGATTCGTATAACAATTGTCGTTTGTTCGCGATCTGGTGTCATCAGGAAGTGGTCAAAGGATCTAACCGTGTGTCAGTCCAGCGTTGAGTGAGTTCCCTTGGTATTACAATAAACAACAACGCTTGCTTCCCACACGATCTGTAGTAGCCAAATTTAGGAACCTCCACTCGAAGACACTGAACTGAAGTTCCGGGTGCAAACTAACACAATGTGTCTACGTGTCTCAAGCCTCGAAAAATGACATTCCAGCATACAGTACGCGTACGTGTACCAGGCGCAGCCTGCAACATTCTGACACACGTCATTATGCTGTTACATCTTACGCTGAAATTATGAGAATGCACCCATACCTTCAATTAGCGTGGCAATTCTTGGCAGCATCACGCAAGGAATGGCCCATCCCTATCCCCAGGTACGCTTAACTCATTTTTTGCAATGACACCCTCAATTTCCGAAACACGTGAACACCTTGTATCAACGCAAAAACGGCGAGTAAACGGTTCTGAGGCAAAACTAACCAAGAAGGAAATGCAGTAACTGACGCTCATTTTAAATGCGAGACCTGTCGAATAACATATTAATCCCTTCACTCCCAGTGGACGCATACTTTGTTTCTGAAATATTTGTGAATTTAACGACCTAAAGCCACAACCGTCCACAGAAGTGGGATACAAATGGTCGACTTAACTGAAATTATATTTCCTGCTGCCGCGCGGTGTCGCTGCTCACCTTGGGGGAAAAGTCGGTATTCTCGATGTCTTAGGTGATATGCTGTCCGTGTGCACAGGTTTCGGTCCTCTCGCTACACTGCATGCCGTAGGTGTATGGCTTATAAACTCGGCTTTTTATGCCACAGAAAAAAAAACGAAAAAAAAAAAAAACAAAAAACGGACACGCTAGCGCAGTAACCCACATTAACTAAACGTACGACGCGATATATACCAGATTAAAACAAAAGCCAGTGAACAGACCGCGACCGACCCTGTGACAGGCAGAATGTCGCGAGGACCCAAGATAATGTGCACGGACAGGGATCAACTAAATCACTGAGAACGCCGAGTCTCAACCCAGGTGTGACATCGCTACCGTGCGGCAGCAGCAGTCGCTCATTGGTCTCAGCAAGAGACATAGATTCTCATGAACCCCCGCGACTGCGGGAGCTCATGATTGATTGATTGTACATTGCTTAGCGTCCCGACAGCAACAAGGCTTTCTCAGGACGTGCCTGCACTGCTTGTGAAAAAAAAAAAAAAAAAAAAAAAAAAAAAAAACAGAACATTGAATGTATGTCGCCAGCCGGTCAAATACATTAAATAAACCTAACACATGGGGCCTAAATAAAGCTAAGACCATTTAGCAACACACATCCAATATCAAGAGCTACAGGCAGTGCAGACAGTAGGGAGAGTTTTAAAAAGGCAAATACAGGTGAATGGACAAAATGTAGACAGAAACATGCCCCATAATAGAGAGAAAAACCCACCCTGTGGGGCTGACCAGGGTGACCTTGGGAACTAAAAAATACCTAACCCCACCCAAGTCCCCCAGGGCAGACCCGGGTGGGGTGCGGGGGCTCATGAGGATCTATGTCTCTTGCAGTTGTTGCTTCTTTTCTCGGCAGTGACGGGGTTAACGTTTCTTTTATGAAGACCCTCATAGTCCAGAACGATATTAAGAAACAGTTCAGCTCTCACAGAAATCTCAATTCTACAAGAACCGTACACCCAAGTACATAAAATTTTCTCAGGCCCGTACATCATACGTTTTACAGTTCCATGATTTCGAGAGTTTTTACTGAATTCTTTATCATGGTTCTGGACTATCATTGATTGTCTACACAACAGGACGGTTGATGTGTTATTCAACAGGTATCGAATTTAAAATGTGCCGTTTTTTTTTTTTCTCAGCTTGGCTAGTTTTGCCTTAGAACTGTCCACTCGCTTTTGTGCCGATAGAGCGTGGTGAAGCCGACTTTGGTAAACAGGAGGCTTACAGGCATGCCCTTTAAACGCAACACAAAAACATTCGTAAATTCAAAGGGCACGGATTCGAAAAAAGGCAAGCAAGAGGCTCTTGCAGCTGGGTGCTTCGGCCTCTGACCCGGCAGTCAAGGAGTATAGCAGCAAACGTTTCAAAAATACGTATACGCCGGAAAATATAACTGATCAAAGCTTTCCCGTTTTTAAGGTGCTTATGAGCCCCTGGATTCGAGGGAGCTCATGACAAGCCGCGCCACTTGATGACAAACATGGGCGGCGGAGTGCACCCGGAAGACAAGTTTTTAGCCGGAATGTTTAGCCGGGAGACAAGTTTTTCCCTTACAAACTCTTGGAACCGAATGACACCATCACGCTAACGACCTGCACGTGAGAATTGATTCGGTAGCGGGGTGGGGGCAGACAACTCTTTCACTGCCAGTGGACGTAGATTGCGTTTTTGAAATCATTGTCAATTCAACATCAAAGAACCTCAGCCGCCGAAAGGAGCATGGATAGAAAGTGGTTTCAACAAGAGGCATAGATCCTCATGAGCCCCCGCAATTGCGGGGGCTCATGAGGACCTATACCTCTTGCAGCTGGGTCGTGTTCAGTTCTTCTCAGTACTGAAGAGGATAAGGGAGTAGGGATGGGGATGGGATGGGTATGGGTTTGATTGTACATTGCTTAACGTCCCGACAGCAACAAGGCTTTCTCAGGACGTGCCTGCACTGCTTGTGAAAAAAAACTAAACAGAAAATTGAATGTATGTCGCCAGCCGGTCAAATACATTAAATAAACCTACAACATGGGGCATAAATAAAGCTAAGACCATTTAGCAACACACATCCAATATCAAGAGCTACAGGCAGTGCAGACAGTAGGGAGAGTTTTAAAAAGGCAAATACAGGTGAATGGACAAAGGGTAGACAGAAACACATGCCCCAGAATAGAGAGAAAAACCCACCCTGTGGGGCTGACCAGGGTGACCCTGGGAACTAAAAAATACCTAACCCCACCCAAGTCCCCCAGGGCAGACCCGCCGGTGGGGGGAGGGATGGGTATGGGGAGAGGGGGGGGGGGGGCGTGGGCGGGACGAGTTGAACAGACGTGTCAAAAGGCGGCTGAAAGGGCTGAGGATGCTTTAGTCCGAATCCATTTAGTCTTTTACTTGAAAGTCTCTGTAGTGTCACCATCGAAATAACAATCGTTTAGAGTGCACTGGTAGGTTTGAGGTACGGAGGAATTGAAGTAGGACTACATGGGGCGGGGTGGGGTCGATGGGGGTTAAAGATGTGACGAGACAGAGGTTTTAGGCTTCGAATGTGGAGGATCACGCCCTCTAGTTACGATACCTGATGAAAATGGATCTTCCTTTCAACAATCACCGCGTCAGTATTGGGCCAGTCCCGCGAAACGGCGCAATCTTGAAAAGCTAAAGGGTATTGACCAAACTGCCGCTTCATTGGCGCCTGCCGGAAAGGTCTGAAAATGTTCCGAGCTGCTCGGTCACCACACTTGAGCTGTCACGCTGGATTCGGCATCTGCGGTGGCACTGAAAGTGAAAGCTGCATCCGTTTTCAACGCCTGCCAATATCTGTGACGCAATGCCACGTGGGCGCAGCTCCGAAAAGATGACTGACGAGAGAACAAGCCCTGGGAACTGGCACCGATTCAGATCCGTCGAACTCTACAGCCAAGTGGGGCTTATTCGCACGCCGGTCAGGACTACGGTACCAATCCCCAAACCTAGGAGTTGAACCGTTACAGTTCCGTGCAGGCAGATCGACCATGATAGTTCAAGGGGGGGGGGGGGGGTGCCAGGATAGCTTCGGCACCTAAAGGCGTCAAGCTATCCTGACACCACACTTAAACTATCTTGGTAGATCCCGCCACGTCTTGTTTTAGTGTGTCACAGTCGGGGATGACTCGCCTGACGGAGTCGTCCCGCTAAGCACTACGTGACAGTCGCGGCGGGAAATGCAGTGGTTAGTTACTGACTAGCATGCATGGCGTCTCGGCCACACGCTAAGCAAATCAGACACTACTACTAAGCTTCCACGGCCGACCCATCTCCCCAGCAAGTGGCAGCCCTAAAGTATAAAATCGAAAACAGTTTTAAAAGCTGCTCAGAAGAGCGAAACGCTGTAAATCAAAGCCGTCGCGGAGTTCTACAGCACCAGTGCCTGTCTGACAGATGCAAAATGCCGCCGATCCTTATTCAACCCATATCATACTGAGGCTGAAAGCTTCAAATTTGTACACTGCCATATGCAAGCTGCATTATAGTACTTACAGATAAGGATATAGACCAATGGCTTTAGTTCAAGGGTGGTGCCAGAATAGCTTGGCGCCTAGAGGCGCCAAGCTATTCTGGCACTACCCTTGAACTATTTTAGTCAAACGTATTTCACACACTGGTGTATTTGTTCCGAATGATAAGGGTTAAGCATGAGGCATACAATGATAAATTCTCATGAGCCCCTGGCCTTGGCTCATGAGAATTTATACCTCTTGCAGGTTGACGGGCGTGGTGAGTGGTAACCCAGGTGCACAACATGCACAATCAGATCACTGTTAAGTGATAAATTTGGCAGGGTTCGAACAAATCCGGGTTTCCGATTCTTCTACGGACCAATCGTCTGCCGCAGGCCAGAAAACACCGTCTGGCGCGCCAACACACACACACACACACACACACACACACACACACACACACACACACACACACACACACACACACACACACACACACACACACACACACACTAACCTAACCACTCCCCATCTTCTAGTGTCGGAAAACCACGTGAAGAATGCGAACTGCCTTTTCAGCTCCATGAAGTGACACCACAAAGAAAAACATCGCGCAAACACACACCTGTCATCGATAATTCCCTTCAAACACATTCGCTACTACTTCAGTTAAAAGAAAAACGTCCCTCGGGCCGACATCGGCCTAAGTTCGCACGGACCATCTGCGACTGACGTCAGGCGGGCCGACGACTTTCTGAGCACTAACGGTTCGTGTCGTACAAAGACAGCCGAAGACAAAGTTGAACCCGGGCGAATACCTCAATCGGGAGAAGTGTGAATCAACGGAAACAATATCTGCTTTACTTGGCGGGAGAGAACTGGGCTTTTGAAACTCTGTACTAGTTGGCGGTAGAGGTTGATAAAGGGGGAAAAAAAAATCGATGCAACGTGTCGGACTGACGGGGTCGGCCTCCCTCTCCTAACCACTCCTATTGTCTCTTTAGTGTTGAGAAACCGCGGAATGCGGATGCATCTGGGGTGGAGCCTTTCCGGTTCTGGAAACCACTGATCTCTTCAATGTCGAGACACACATCCTGCTGCAGGAGACATAGATCCTCATGAGCCCCCGCGGTCGCGGGAGCTCATGCGGATCTATGCCTCTTGCTGACAACCACTTTGAATCCATGTTGTTGGTGCGGCTGGGGCTTTGAGTTAACTTAGCTTAGGACTGTAGGACATAACCTGCGTCAACTGGCAGTGAAGGGGTTTAAGTCAAAATATATCTGTCACGAGCACCTCCCCCCCCCCCCTCCAAGAAAAAAAAACAACAACCCTCCACTCAATCACACACCAATCCACCCACTCACACCACACGCCCTACCCAGCGGGTCAACAGATCGAAACTAATTAGGCATTCCGAGAACAGTTCCAGCAGTAAAGCCAGTCAGTGCAGAAGGCAGATCAAAAACGTCTGTCTGCGGTCAAGAGGAACAAGTAAAAGATCTTTTCTTCTTTTTTTCTGCTTTGCTTTTTCGCTTTTTTTTTCTCCCCCCCCCCCCTTCCTTCTTCAGTTTTAGCAGTGGTGCAGTTCGAACCACTTCGCTTCAGTGCATTTCTAAATACCTTAACCTCTTCACTGTCGGTGGAAGGAGACTATGTCTCTGATCTTCGTTCATTGAAGACCCCCAATATATATATAATCTCGAAGCACCAACCGCCACAGAAGCACTGATTCAAGGTGATATCCAATAAAGTGGCATTGGTCCTCATAGGCCCTAGCAACTGCCTGAGCTCATGAGGATCTGTGTTTCTTGCAGTTCAATCGATTTCACGCTTTCTCGCCAGTGATGGGGTAAGTCTTTAACTTTCAGCGCCAACTGCCAAAGATCACCAAGCAGCGCCCTTGAGCCACCACGGTCTACCCTACTCCAGCGACCTCTGTGCGTAGAGTTTGTCACGTAGACGATTTTAAAATGAAGTGTTGCTCCAGCTTTTTAAAGTAAACAAGCCCCAACAACCTTTTCAGATAAAGTTTACATGCTTAAGTACATGCTTAGGGAGAACAGGTGTATCATTAAACACACTGCCCCAGCCCAATCACAGCTGAGAACAATGAACACAACCCAACTGCAAGAGGTATAGATCCTCATGAGCCCCCGCACTTGCGGGGGCTCATGAGGATTTATGCCTCTTGCTGCAACCAGTCTGTGCCCATGTTCCTTCGACATCTTGAGAACTCTGGCGTTGAATAAATTTACGATGACTTTAAAAACGCAATCTGCGTCCACTAGCAGTGAGGGTGTTAATTAAGAAAATATCCTTTCCAAATTCCACCCCGGGTCACCCCGAAAATACACGAACGCTGCTGAAGAGTTCTCAGCAACTTGAATGCGATCCACGGTGACCCACCTTCTTTACGCGACCCGCCTCTTTTTCACCGCAACGCTGGTCTCCGTGTTTAAATCCTCGTTAATTCAACACCAAACAGCCCAATCCGTTAAGAGTCCGAAATAGCTCAGGCGGTTAAGCGTCGGAGCAGGAGAGCGAAGGGAATCGTCGGGTCGTGGGTTCGAATCCCCGTCTCGTCCCCGGTAGCTGGACTCGCAATCCAGGGGGGAAAGACGGGCTTGTTCAATATCATGTCCGTTGAAAGGTCCTGGTAAATCAAAGTGGCACAGTTGGAGCGCGCCTGAGCTGATCAGTGTTCAGGTCGTACTCCATAGACAATAGATTTCTCCAGTTCCCCATAACCCGCCCGACAGGGCCGACCATTATCACTTCGGTGCCGTGGACGTTAAACCCCGAACTAACCGAACCGAACCCAATCCGTTCAAGGAACAAAGACTTGAGAAAGGCATGGAGTTTTATTCCCACGACCCCCCCCCCCTCCCCCCACCGCAACTGCGGGTGCCCCATGAGGCACCCATGCCTTTCGCAGTTGGATGGTGCTCGCTTTTCCTCGGTACTGAAGGTGCCATTTTTATTTTCTTAACCCGAGTCAGCTCTGAAAGTTCCGGGGACAACTGCATGAGTGAGTTAAGCCCGATCAGGGCCAGTTGACGCAGATCGTGTTTTTAAATCATCGTTGATTCAACACCACAAGACCCACGCTGTCCAAGGAACATGGGTTTAAAGTGGTGTCAGCAAGCGGCATAGATCCTCATGAGCCCCCATAACTGCGGGGCCTCGTGAGGATCGAGACCTCTTGCATTAGGGTGGCGTTGAATTTTTTTCGGCATTGGACGGGTTAAATCCCTGCACAAGCCACTAAGTAAGGTGTTCCGCCATGTGAAGCCACCTTGTTCAGTGGCTCGCGCAAGACTGAAGCTCGATCACGCAACTGGTCCCATGACCATTATGAAATTCCGGTGAAGAAAAGGTCCCCGTGTCAAGGTCGTTTCTCGGCCACAGGAAGTAGCATTGCCGGTTAATAGTGAAGTTTCGTTTGCAAAGAACGACTACCAACAACGAACGAGGATGCATTAACGGCGAATAACCATGCAGCTTGTTCCATACGCAAAGACAACACCCCGAACATCTCCAGGAGGCACAGATCCACAGGAGCCCTCCGGGCACATGAGGATCTGTGCCTCTTGGAGATGCTTGGAGTGTTGTATTTGCTTATGGTATAAATTAGTTATGGGCCTTGATTTCGCACTAGATCGTTGTTGGTAGTCATCCGTTTCAAACGAAACCTCGCTATTGGGAGCCGTCAGTGATGCCGCCAAAGAGTATAGGTTGGTTAGTTCGGGTTTAACGTCCACAGCACCGAGGTGATCATGGACGGCCCTGACGGGCGGGTTATGGGGGACAGGGAAATCTATTGCCTATGGAGTACGACCTGAACACTGATCAACTCAGGCGCACTCCAACTGTGCCAATTTGATTTACCAGGACCTTTCAACGGACATGCTATTGAACAAATCTGTTTTTCCCCCTGGATTGTGAGTCCAGCTACCGGGGCCGGGACGGGATTCGAACCCACGACCCGGCGATTCCCTTCGCTCTCCTGCTCCGACGTTTAACCGCCTGAGCTATTTCGGACTCCAAAGAGTATAGAAGTATACGTAGCCTCTGTACTCTTTGCTGCCGCCTACCATAAACCTATCACGGTGGACGTCCTTACTATAATGGGGAGCAAACTACTGCCTTTGACCTGTTTCTGATTTAAGAAATAACTTCTGCTAGGTAATAAGACGCTACGCTTTGCCTCAGGGCGACATCTGCGGTCTAAGTGCCAAGATGCCAAACAAAAAGTACACCTTCGGTAGCGGTAATTTAGACTGTTCCCGGCATGATTATACGGGGATCGACTCCTTGCCTCAGTGGAGCTAAATGGGAAGTTACGGTGTTGATCCGTGTAAACAGTACGCCCCTACACGCTCAAACTAATCAAACCCAGTAAGTGAAAGGTCATTGGGACGAAGTCCGCCGGATGGCATATGGCTTACTGGTATGACGCAAGCACTACAACCATCTGCGGTGATGTGGGCTGTTCCCAGTGTGATTATACAGGCCGGATCTCGCCGCCTGGAGCTAATCCGGAGAGCTGATCCGCACACACTGGGTAGGAATCCATCACTGTGCTAGTCCTAAGTGCCCTCAGTTCCGAAGGCTTCTTCCGTCTAGGCACCTGGTTGTTACGCTCGATTCGCCACCGCGGGTGACAGCAAGTGCGCGGTGTAGAAAGAGCAGATAGTGATTGAACGAAAGATTTACATGAGCCCCTGCGGCTGCTTTCAGACTGGATAGCCTAGCTGCAGAATGGACCACCAACATGGTCTGGAAAACGGGCACGGGGTGACATGTACATAAGGTTCGAGCCCTTTGGCTGTCGGTAGCGCCTTGCGTCGAGGTGATTCCAACAGGAATCACCTCGACACAAAGCGCTATCGACAGCCAAAAGGGCCAATAAAACCCGCCAAAGTTCCCGCACTACCCTCTTTCAGTCTATTTCTGCCAGAGCAAGAACGCACCATCAGCTTGTGTTGTTCTAGTACAGCGACCCCAACAATGCCGAGGAACATTTCTCATTTATCTTTCTTGTGACAGCAGAACAGCAGCAATCATAAGCGGGGAGTGTATCGCACGCGTCATCTATGGCACATTCACCACCAAAACTCGGCACCTTTACTGAGCAGTGAGATTATCCATCTGCGAAGAGGCATAGATGCCCATGAGCCCCTGCAGTCGCAGGACAGGGGCTGACGAGAATTTATGCCACTTGTTGAAGGCGATCAGCTCCAGCTTTACATCCTCTGACAGAGTCAGATGTGGCATATTCGCTCCTGACACTCGGCTCCTTAAAACGAGATCAGCCTGTGCAAGAGTCGCAGGTTAGCAAATGCCCCTGCATCCACGCGCAAGAGGCGTATATTCTTATGAGCCCCTGCGGACGCAGGGGCTCATGAGAATCTACGCTTGTTGCAGAAAGGAGACAGTTCCATTTATTCTCAGTCTGAGACAGTTCATCTGCGGCGCATTCGCTGCCACCACCACAGAGCTCTGCCGTAAAAAAAGCAATGAGCCATCAATTACCCTGCCAATAATACACCACCAGCTTCCGGACAGGATGCTTCAAAACCGGGATCTCTTCCTGCGTCCTGCCTCTGTGCAACAGCAGTGACGTGAGTAAACAGCGGGGCAAAAGCACACGGGTTGCCTCCCTCCATTCGTTACCGCTGGTCAGCGGTAGCGAATGGAGGGAGGCAACCAGTGTGTGAGAGTGAAAGTAGGCCAAGGCGACGATGGTAATACAGAAAGACAGGGTGGGCTAAAGCGGACGCATACGCAATGGTGGGGGTGCCCAAAAGGATGCATTTTCACAGCATGTCTCCGGCCGGCTTTTCGTAGGAGGGGAAAAAAAAAAAAAAAAAAAAAAAAAAGACGGTACCGTCAATGGCTATATACACGGTATTATGTTTTTGATGGCGATACGGCTGACGCCGGCGTAACGACGCGTCTTTTCCGCCGAACGGCGTCGTCCGTAGCAGTCAGGGGGGTTAACCCATGTGCACCCAACGCCCGAAAGCAGGAGATGGCTCGACCATGATAATTCGAGGGTAGTGCCAGATTAGCTTGGCGCCGTCAGGCGCCAAGCTAATCTGACACTGCCCTTGAATTATCTCTCCTGCAAGTGGTGCCGGCGGCATAGTCGTGGTGCGGCGACACCTCTCAAATTTTGGAAAATGCGGCCTTGGGGTTAAATAGGTTAATACTGTTTTTCCTTGTCGAAGACCACACACAAGTAAAAGCAAACTAAAGTCAAGTAGGGGAGTAGGCTATGATACCATGACCAGTTGGGCCCGATCTGCCGGGGCTCAGGAGAATCCGCACCTCCTGCACACGGAAGGGGTACGGTCTTTCTGGAGGAAGCACTTTCTTCACCGTATTTGCTGAGCTACCTACATACAGTTCTGAACTTTGAGCCGAGTATGCCTTATCTAGACCATAGAAGAGACCCGCTAGTGGTGATCTATGGCTCCAAGAGGTATAACCCGACCCACCCACGGGACGTAACCAAGTCCACAAGAGGCATAATCATTGTGGCCCAAGGGCAAGCCAGAGCCAGTCTGATCAGATTATATTATTATAAATGATACGCCCGGTGCCTACGCTCGCTCCACTAAAATCTGCAACAAAAAATAGATACTCGTGAGCACCTGCCGCCGCAGGATCTCATAAAAATATACATCTGTTGCTCCCAGCAGTCGCACTTACATCATAAGAAAAATGACAACTCACATTCTCTACACATCAAATGCCACCTGCAAAAGGCATAGATTTTCATGAGCCCTGCATTCACATGGTCTCAAGAGAATCTATGCCCTTTGCTAGCGGTGGCCGGCCTCATTTGCATCCGCAGACGGAGGAAGTCCTCGTCGTTTAAGCTTGTGACTACAAACGTGCGCAGATTTAGCAACCTTTCCAGACGGGCGGTCATTTTTGCCTCGGTAGTCACGTAGAGGACTGAGAGTTTCTAATCTTTCCAGAATATTCATCGCTATCTGAAGACGCAAAATGTGCAATTTCGTATGTCCCTCTGGCCAAATCTACAAGCTCCTTTGGTCAAAGTCGTCAAACATAATTATAGTCATTTGGGGGAACTCAGTAGATCCTTGAAACTGCATTACTATGACCAAGAATACATCAATTGGATAAAGCGCACACCACACTAAATAAGTCACTAGTTGTTGTTTCAAACTAAAGACCTCAAGCAGCAAAAGAAGATTCATTCTAACGGCATCACTGCCCTTTTGTTGCTGCTGTTGACGTTTCTGCAAGCATCATGCACGCACCGAAATCAGATGGAAGGGCTGACAAAGTGAATGCATGATGCAGTGGCAGTGGTGTCGGAACCGGGGATGGGGGTGGGGGTGGACGCAAGTTGTGGTTAAGCCTCATCGGAAGATTCATGGTATGCTTGCAATTGTATCTTTTGGCTTTATCACAATTTTCCTTGTGGGTCAAACCTCGCTTGGCCCTCACTATACCGAAGCATACGTGTGCTACACCTTAACCCTTTCACTCCCAGAACGAAAAATCACTTCCATTCTATCGAATGGAAGCCATTTCATTCTGGGATTCAAAGGGTTAAGGACCATCGTCATTTTGCTAGGTAGGGTAGTGACCTTGCCCTTCCTCCTCCTATGGCTGACCCATGAGTGGTATTCAGATAGAAGATACTTGCTGATTCAAAAGCCACGCAACAGAAAATACTCTTCTCATTAAAAGTATTTATTGTCCACAGGGAAATGAACCTGGATCTGCCCGCTACATCCCATTATGTAAAATATCAAAATATCCCTCCGACTTTGCGGCGCAACGCGTCACTAACTGGCGAAGTTCTTAGAAAACTAGACAGGTCGACTCTGTCCAGAAGGACCTTACTAACGTCGTAGAGCAGTCACGTATCTGTTAGTGTTAGGATACACATATTTGCCGCACGACAAAAAGCCCACGTCCCCAAGGCGGGAACCACTTTCAATGTAGAGTTTCATGACAGACGAGACCAGGACAACGAAAATTGTCCACACAGTCCTATACCCAAAGAAAGATGACAACCTCAATTTGAGGCGCAGACGAAGCCAATCTCGCTCAGCAAGAGGCATACATTCTCATGAGCCTCTGCGACTGCACGGGCTCATGAGAATCTATGCCCCTTGCTGAGCCAGATTGATTTCCAACGTGAATGTATGATTATTGTGGATGGAGCTACGGGTGGACAATGGGTTAAGCTCAACTCTTACGCTAGAGCGTAGATCCCATATAAACCTCTGCCCATGGACGCAGACTGTTTTAACTCATTCAGCCCGACGGCCATACTTCCCAAATTTTGGAGGCGTCATCTAATGACTATGCACCAGTTGCAGGACTGGTTGGTTGGTTGGTTGTTTGTACATTGCTTAACGTCCCGACAGCAACAAGACTTTCTCAGGACGTGCCTGCACTGCTCGTGAAACAAAAATAAAGAGAATATTGAATTATGTCGCCAACCAGTCTAATACGCTAAATAAACCTAAGAACATTTAGCAACACACATCCAATATCAAGAGCTACAGGCAACGCAGACAGTAGGGAGAGTTTAAAAAGGAAAATACAGGTGAATGGACCAAGGGTAGACAGAAACACATGTCCCAGAATAGAGGTTGATTGATTGATTGTACATTGCTTAACGTCCCGACAGCAACAAGGCTTTCTCAGGACGTGCCTGCACTGCTTGTGAAAAAAAAATAAACAGAACATTGAATGTATGTCACCAGCCGGTCAAATACATTAAATAAACCTACAACATGGGGCCTAAATAAAGCTAAGACCATTTAGCAACACACATCCAATATCAAGAGCTACAGGCAGTGCAGACAGTAGGGAGAGTTTTAAAAAGGCAAATACAGGTGAATGGACAAAGGGTAGACAGAAACACATGCCCCAGAATAGAGAGAAAAACCCACCCTGTGGGGCTGACCAGGGTGACCCTGGGAACTAAAAAATACCTAACCCCACCCAAGTCCCCCAGGGCAGACCCGGGTGGGGACAGAATAGAGGGGATGATGATGATGAAGAAACTTTATTTTTCAACGGTAAAAAGTTTTGACAGAAAACAAATCGACATTTTACAAACTTGCCGTTGCTATCATCTACAGGATAAATAAAAAATAATTTAAAAAAAAAAAATAAAAAAAAAAATAAAAAATGGAAACTATAAAAATATATATTTACATACAAAACCCAATAGAATCATTATATACAGAAAAATAACAACCCTCATCACACACACATGCACACACGCACGCGCGCCGCTCACACATACACCCACACGCACAAACAAACACGAGCACACACACGCGCGCACACATATAAAAACCATCTGTATGAAATACATGAGGTACAGGAAATATTACAGTACCTGAGAAAAGTACTAAGTTTGACTCAGGTAATCAAAAAGTTTTGTTTTAAAACTTCCTAGTGAGGTAATAGTTTTCAAATGTGCAGGGATAGAATTCCAAGCAAACGGACCAGAGAATGACATACTAGTTTTATAAAGGTCGATTCTTGGCAGTGGTAGGGGTAAGGTATTGTTTCTTGAGGTCCTTTCACGTTCTTGGTGAGAAATAAATTTAGTGATTAGATACTGGGGTGTCATATTATTCAGTATCTTATGCATAAAGACGCATTTGTTTAATGTAAGTTGCTGACGCAGACCGAGAATGTTTAAATGTCTAAATTTGTCTGTGGTAGGGATGGGGCGTCTATCTATCATTTTTACAGCTCTTTTGTATATGGAGTTTAACCTCTTCATGTGGACATCACTGCAGCCGTCCCACACTGTGGAGACATAATCAACATGGGACTTTATATGAGCATGAAAAAACAATTTACGGGTATTTGTATCCGTTACATGTCTAAGCTGGGACAATAAGAAAGTGTTTTTAGCAATGGTCTTACAAACAGCATTTATATGGGTCTCCCAGCACAGTTGTTCATCAACATGTATTCCTAAGAATTTACGCTCAGTGACTTGTTCAACAGGTTCAGCGTTTAATTGTAATTGTAATGGCTGTAGTCGGCGTTGATGTTTTTGCCGCGTGGCGATTAAGATACTTTTTGTTTTTGCTGGGTGAAGAAACATATGGTTCTGTCTACACCAGTCAGATACCTCATTGAGATTGCATTGTAAACTATGGCTAATGTCTGTCGTTTTTTTAAACCAGAAACATGAAGACTCGTATGTCAGCAAATAGATTACAATTAACGTCAGAATTAGTGATATGCAACGGTAGATCATTAATAAATAGTATGAATAGAAGAGGGCCTAAAATAGACCCCTGGGGGACGCCGTATTTTACATTTCCTTGCTTAGAGTATATTCCATGGGCGTACACCATTTGTTTTCTGTCTTCGAGATATGCTCGGAAGAATGCTATAGCGGTTGCGTCCAAGTGATAAACTGTTAGCTTATTTAGGAGAATGTCATGGTCCACAAGGTCAAACGCCTTTTTGAGGTCTAAGAAAACTGCTCCTGACATCAGGCTTTTATTGATTGATTCCAGCCAGCTGTCTACAATATGTGTCAGTGCTGACTGACAAGAATGTTTTGGTCTAAAACCAGACTGGTGAATATTAATTAATTTACCTTTTTAGAGAGAATCAAGGAGATGTTTTTGAATGTGCTTTTTAAGGGGTTTTGACAAAGCTGACAGAAAGGAGATTGGACGATAATTATTAATATCTTCAAGATCTTTAGATTTAGGGATTGGGATTACCTTTGCTTCTTTAAGAATGATTGGATTGTACATTGCTTAACGTCCCGACAGCAACAAGGCTTTCTCAGGACGTGCCTGCACTGCTTGTGGAAAAAAAAAAAAAACAGAACATTGAATGTATGTCGCCAGCCGGTCAAATACGTTAAATAAACCTAACACATGGGGCCTAAATAAAGCTAAGACCATTTAGCAACACACATCCAATATCAAGAGCTACAGGCAGTGCAGACAGTAGGGAGAGTTTTAAAAAGGCAAACACAGGTGAATGGACAAAGGGTAGACAGAAACACATGCCCCAGAATAAAGAGAAAACCCACCCTGTGGGGCTGACCAGGGTGACCCTGGGAACTAAAAAATACCTAACCCCACCCCAAGTCCCCCAGGGCAGACCCGGGAAGAATGATTGGTTGATTGATTGATTGTACATTGCTTAACGTCCCGACAGCAACAAGGCTTTCTCAGGACGTGCCTGCACTGCTTGTGGAAAAAAAACCCACAAAAAACCCCCAGAACATTGAATGTATGTCGCCAGCCGGTCAAATACGTTAAATAAACCTAACACATGGGGCCTAAATAAAGCTAAGACCATTTAGCAACACACATCCAATATCAAGAGCTACAGGCAGTGCAGACAGTAGGGAGAGTTTTAAAAAGGCAAATACAGGTGAATGGACAAAGGGTAGACAGAAACACATGCCCCAGAATAGAGAGAAAAACCCACCCTGTGGGGCTGACCAGGGTGACCCTGGGAACTAAAAAATACCTAACCCCACCCAAGTCCCCCAGGGCAGACCCGGGTGGGGTGGAAGAATGATTGGAAATGAACTTTGCTTTATGCAGAGGTTGAAAATATATGTTAGTGATTCTACTGTATACGGTAATGAGATTTTGAGGCTTTCATTATCAATACTATCAATGCCAGCAGACTTTTTGTTGGGCATGCTAGAAATATATCTGCGGACTTCCGCAACTGTAATATCAGGGATGGTGAAAGTATTTGATATAGTTGTTTTTTTAAATGTTCTCTGAGAACTCGGCACTTCATACGGTTTACTGTTATTTGCAGCTGACAATGCCAATATTTCGGCTGTCGTAAGAAATGGTTATTTAATATATCAGCTGACATATGAGATGGATTTAGGGTACTGATTTACCCTTCGTTATGACGTTCAGAGCTTTCCAAACAGATGCCGTGTCCTTTTTGTCTCGAATCATTTGTTGGAAAAAGACTTCTTAGACGCTCTAACTAAATATTTGACACGATTGCGGTTTTTTTGTTGTTGTGGTATTGTTGGTACTTTTGCTCTTTTTTCAGTTTGTCTCTAAATGACATGGCCTGCTTGATATCCGCTGTTAACCACGGTGGTATGGTGGAATGTTTAACTCGTTTTTCACGTATTGGCGCATATTTATTGAGGACACTGAGAAACAGATCCATCCAGCACGACAAGGCACTGTCAGGAGATTGGTGATCATAACCTCAGTAAACGGAGCATTGTGCAGGTCCCACAGAAATTCGTCTTTATTAAAGTGTTTAAAGGAGCGATATTTTATAGTTTTATGTCTTTTAGTTTTTTGCTTGTCTAGTTTCATGGAGACGTTACAACATACTGGGTTATGATCGCTGACAGCTAAGGATTGATTGATTGTACATTGCTTAACGTCCCGACAGCAACAAGGCTTTCTCAGGACGTGCCTGCACTGCTTGTGAAAAAAAAAAATAAACAGAACATTGAATGTATGTCGCCAGCCGGTCAAATACATTAAATAAACCTAACACATGGGGCCTAAATAAAGCTAAGACCATTTAGCAACACACATCCAATATCAAGAGATACAGGCAGTGCAGACAGTAGGGAGAGTTTTAAAAAGGCAAATACAGGTGAATGGACCAAGGGTAGACAGAAACACATGCCCCAGAATAGAGAGAAAAACTCACCCTGTGGGGCTGACCAGGGTGACCCTGGGAACTAAAAAGTACCTAACCCCACCCAAGTCCCCCAGGGCAGCTGACAGCTAAGGAGGGAACCTGCACATTTGATATCTTATCGTCATTTGTCACGTAAATGTGATCAATTAAGGTTGAGGATGTAGATGTGGTTCTAGTGGGTTTTTTAACTAATTGTTTTAAACCGAATAAGGCTGTTGTTGATGCCCATGCAGCATGGTGCCCTTTGGGCTTAAGTAGGTCAATGTTAAAGTCGCCCAGAAGAACAATGTTATCTTTACTTTGATTAACTTTATCCATCATTTCTACGAAGTCATCATACCAGTCCCAGTTGGCTGCTGGATTTCTATAGATAAAGCCAATCAAGACTGTGGGGGATTTAGATGTTAAACCCCACCCTGTGGGACTGACAGGGTGACCTTGGGAGCTAAATTGCAGGAGATGGATCGACCATGATAATTTAAGGGAAGTGCCAGATTAGCCTGGTCCCAACAGGCGCCAAGCTAATCTGGCACTACCCTTGAATTATCATGGTCGACCTATCTCCTGCTGTAGTGCGTCAGGGCTGAATGGGCTAGGTCAACGCTAAGGATCTCTAGCCCACAAAGAAGCAAGGATACGAAGTGGATTGATTCAACAAGAGGTATATTTGTTCATGAGCCCCCGCAAATGAGGATCCATACCTTTTGCGGTTGGGTGGTGCTCAGTTTTTCTCAGCACTGAACAGGTTCAATGTCCCTAAAATCAGATGCTTACGCAACGTTGAACTCTTGCGAGAATATTTGTAAGGGTTCAACATTGAAATACACTTCTAATGCTGCTGAAAAGGACGAGGTCGGAACGCACGTTAACATAAGACCAAACATAATACTTGATATGTCCTTCCAAGTATTCTCACACGTGACGTGAGAATGCGTCAAAGGGGCTTTTACGTATCATCTGCTCTGGTCTAAAGGGCCCACCCATAAACACGAATCCGATACCGATCCGAATCGGGTCCAAAACAGAAAAGTTCGTGCAAGTCCTTTTCATGTTTGTGTGTTTCCATATGCCCGATGCGGCACACGAATTCGCATCCGCGGCTTCAAACGAAAATGACGTTATTTTTTAAGGAAACTTGCATCACCGCATGGGGTTCGGATCGTATTCGTATCGGATTTGTGCTTATGAAAAAGTAGCTTTAACCCATTCAGCCCTGACGCACTACAGCAGGAGATGGGTCGACATTGATAATTCAAGGGTAGCTTCGCGCCTGTCGGCGCCAAGCTAATCTGGCACTACCCTTGAATTATCATGGTCGATCCATCTCCTGCAACAGGTGCATAGTCGTTAGATGACGCCTCCAAAATTTGGGAAATACATGCGTCGGGCTGAATGAGTTAATACTCAGTCTCGAGCGATCCCGTCTACGTAACTTACCCTGACTAGCAAGTTAAGGCGCGCCGACCACAGTATGCATTTTACCTTGGAAGACTGAACCTTCAATGAACCCAACTCTCCATTTTCCGCCACATGTAGACGAAAGCCTCCGCGGCAACAATATAATATAGATAATCGCAATGATCAGATTAGTCACCGTGGCAAACAGGACAGCTGCGGTCAACAAGAGGTCAATTTTCCTGAGCAAAATTCATAGCACGTCGGGTAAAATTCATAGTATGTTCGCACATCTCTGTAAACGTCGTCCGATTACTGTTTCGCATGAGGAACATGGATATGGATGGAACCAGCGGGAGGCACAACGGTTAATCATGAACCCGTGCCACTGCAGGGGCTCACGAAGATATGTGCTCCTAGCAGTTCATGAGTTTGGTAGCGGTCGGTACCATCCCTGTCACGTGCGCTTCAATCGATCGAACCCCACCCGGGTCTGCCCTGGGGGACTTGGGTGGGGTTAGGTATTTTTTAGTTCCCAGGGTCACCCTGGTCAGCCCCACAGGGTGGGTTTTTCTCTCTATTCTGGGGCATGTGTTTCTATCTACCCTTTGTCCATTCACCTGTATTTGCCTTTTTAAAACTCTCCCTACTGTCTGCACTGCCTGTAGCTCGTGATATTGGATGTGTGTTGCTAAATGGTCTTAGCTTTATTTAGGCCCCATGTGTTAGGTTTATTTAATGTATTTGACCGGCTGGCGACATACATTCAATGTTCTGTTTATTTTTTTTTTTTTCACAAGCAGTGCAGGCACGTCCTGAGAAAGCCTTGTTGCTGTCGGGACGTTAAGCAATGTACAATCAATTCAATCGATCGACATAAAAACATCCGTACACGAAAAACACCAGTGTCATTGTCTAAACAGAGCTTTTAACCCCTTCACTGCCAAATAAAGGGTGAACATAAGAGACACGTAACAAAAACACTGTCAATGTCCAAACAGCTCCCCCCCCCCCCCTCACTACGGATAGAAGGTGACCCCCCCCCCCAAAAAAAAAAAAAAAAAAAAAAAAAAAGAAAGAAAAGAAAAGTTAAACGTTTAGGGCTTAACGTTTTTTTGTCCACCACGAAGGTGATTTCGAAGACGGGGCACCGAAAGGAGGCCTGTACAAATTTTGACCCCAGCTGGGTTCGAAACCCCACCTTTCGGACGAGAGCCGAACGCTCTACTACCGTGCCACCCAGCTCCCCAGAAGGTGAACACCAGAGACACCTATAAAAAAAACAACAAACATTGACCATGTCCGAACAGAGCTTTTAACCCCCTCACTGCCGATTAAAGGTGAGCACAATAGTCAAAGATCCTCATGAGCCCCCGCACCCCGGGGGCTCATGAGGATCTATGACTTGTTGACACCAATTTTGTATCCACCACTCTTGAACGGCTTCAGGTATTTGGCGTTGACACAGGTTTCAGAAGCACGATCTGCGACCACTGGCCGTGAAGGGGTGAATAGCTAACAAGATCATGTAGACGCCGTGCATTATCTGCATTAGCCGTTACTCCTATCATTTGCTTTGAACAAAGGAAAAACACCAAGAGAGTCGCAGGTGTTGGAAATCACGTGAATTCTAACAGTAAACCCGTCCGTTGCCATATGCTCGCGTTGTTACCGTGCTATTACAATACGATACACGCTGCCACTGGTGTTTAACCCACTCAGCCCTGACACACTACTGCAGGAGATGGGTCGACCATGATAATTCAAGGGTAGTGCCAGATTTGGTTGGGGCCGACAGGCGCCAAGCAAATCTGGCACTGCCCTTGAATTATCATGCTCGATACATCTCCTGCAACTGGTCATTAGATGACGCATTGTAAATGTGGGAAATACGGCCGTCGGGCTGAATGATTTAAAGGAGCGCGTTGTAAAGATGTCACGTTGCAAGATCACCGTTCCCGGTTGTTTTTGCCGGTAAATAAATATATCCAAAAATAATAAATAATCAATCAATAAATAATAACCATAATCATCACCATCGGTAGACCTATAAGTTAACGTACTATGGATTACTCGTCAGGCCCTCTGCCTCCAAAGTGTGAATTAAAGTAACAGTACGCATAAATCTGAACACACATTTCAGCACAAACTGTTTGTTATGCCTTGTCGACACACCTAATGAACTTTAACAGCAGTTTGGACACGCAGCAAAAGCACACGTACGCGTAATCGCACTTATTTATTCTGCGCAGCCGTTTAAGTGTATTTTTTAGCTGTTTCTCGCACAGATAGTGTTGCATTTCTAGAGCGGAGTGGAGTCATTGTCAGGTTACTTGATATAAAGACGACGTGTGCTGAACTGGATTGTCCTGTGTCTAAATGAACCATAGCTAGACCTGTGTGTGGCGTTTCGTAACCATCTGTTAACAGAAGTGTATCTTTGAACATCTAGGGCCTTCCAGCGATTTCATGGCCTTTTGAATGTAACACTGTATCTGGTTATGTGGCACCATGAGATTTCTGGATGAAAATTGGAACTGGCAATTGACCCTGACTTGCGGCTGCCCGGATGATCGACGCGATGAGAAATTATCAATCATGCTTATGACATCTTCGTGCATTCAACGCCAAAGAGTCCCAGCCCTCAAAGGAACATGGACACAAAGCGCTGTGAGCAAGAGGCATTGATCTTCATGAGCCCCCGCAATTGCGGGGGCTCATGAAGATCAATGCCCTTGCTGTTGGGCCCCCGTCTACTCTTCTTAACCCTTATCATTCGGAATACACCAGTGTGTGAAATAAGTTTGACTAAAATAGTTCAAGGGCAGTGCCAGAATAACACCTTTTAAACTAAAGTCATTGGTTTATCTTTATCTGTAAGTATTATAATGTAGCTTGCATATGGAAGTGTACAAAGTTGAAGCTTTAAGCCTCAGTATAATATGGGTTAAGCAGCGAAGGGATTTATTCACGCATTTTCTGAAAATAAAAGCGGGAGTAGCTAGAACTTGATACCTCTCGGGTCGTGCCTGATTAGCGTGTCGGTTTTTTTGTTGTTAAAACCCTCTGGCTGTCGGTTGCGCTTTCCTGCAGGAATCATCGCAACAAAAAGAGCTACCGACACTAAAAGGGTTTAAGGCGACATGCTGATCAGGCACAACCCTTGATCTGTCAAGCTCGATCCATCTCCTGCAACTTGTCCGCTGTGTGCAGCAGACGAATAAACCGCTTATCAATATATTTCTTCTTTTTTTCCTTTGTTCTTCTTCAGAAAGTATACCAAATGAAACATTTCCCATTACCGTCTAATTTTCGCAAAATGGACTTTAAATTGCGATGCGCAGAATGAAATCAGGAATTCAGCATTCGCGGTCTTTCAATCAGACACAAGCCTTTAGTAAGCATTTTCCATTACTGACTAATTTTCGCAAAATGAGCTTTAAATTGGACTGTGCAGAATGAAAGCCGGGTAAGCAATTTTTATTCAGCAATCACAGTCTACCATTAATCTGAGGGGGCATGATTGCAGCGCCCAGTAGACGTTTAAACCCGTCACTGCTAGTGGCCGTGTATTTGTCCAATCATTAGACCCAACAAAAAAGAGTGTGTTAACAGTAACATTGGAGAAAACAAAAAAACGTAGGCCTGTAGCTAGGATTTTATTTCCCGGTAGAATGAATGAAAATTAGGGGGGGGGGGGAGAGGGGGGGGGGGAGGGGGAGGAGGGGGGAGGGGAGGAGGGGGCACATCTGAGACTGAAAACGTCATGGAGATTGAAAAAGAATAGGACTCTTGCTAATTATCCTGTTTTCTCCATATGGCCACATCTCGGGAAGAGAGAGAGAGGGGGGGGGGCACATCTCAGAAAACGTCATGGAGATTAAAAAGAATAGGATACTTGCTAATAATAATAATAATAATAATAATAATTATTTATATAGCGCTTAATCTTACTCAAAAGCTCTAAGCGCTTTACAATATGTAGGCACAAAACAAAAAATACAATGACATATGCACATAACAAACAAAACACAATGCCCGAACACACCACTTTTACAATAAACTAAACAACAATACATACATAATAATTTATATTCTAATTAACATTCAGTCTAAACAAGGAGAATTGCAGAACTACAAGGCATCAAACACTGGCAGTTATTCAAAGTAAAGCTTGAAGAGGTGAGTTTTCAAAGACCTCTTGAAGTCAGAGACACACTCACTGTTTCTGACCTCAACAGGAAGTGTATTCCATAACACTGGGGCTTGATAAACAAAAGTGCGCTGACCAAATGTTTTAGTTTGGACAGAAGGTACACACAACATCCGTTTATCAGAAGAGGAGCGGAGCTCACGAGAGGGTGTATACACATGCAGCAAAGAGGACAAGTATTCTGGGCTGGTGCCTGAAAGGCAGTTAAAACAGATTGACATAACTTTGTATTGAATACGTGAGGACACAGGTAGCCAGTGAAGGGACTTCAAGATGGGTGTGACATGCTCAGTCTTACGGTCTCTCACAACAAGCCGGGCTGCATTGTTCTGAATTTTTTGGAGGCGATCAATAAGATACTGAGGACAGCCACAAAGCAAAGAGTTACAATAATCTAGCTTGGACAGCACAAATGCACAAACTAGTGTTTTAGTGGCTTCCACGTCAGCAGGTGACGAACTGAACTAATACGACGAAGTTCCAGATAAGCGGATCTACACACTGCACTGACATGCTGTGACATAGATAACCCGCTGTCAAGTGTAACACCCAGGTTTCTCACACTCGCTGAGAAGCCAATGAGTGTTCCATCCACAGACAATGATGACAGTGAAGGCAGGGACGACGATAATCTGGGATTAGCTACCAACATTGCTTCAGTTTTGTTATCATTTAACATCAGTTTGTTGGTTTGATTTGACATGGTCAATGCACTGGCTTATGCTTTGGACGGCATTCACAGCTCGCTCGACAGTATCACTTTTGTACATCTGTGTATCATCTGCAAATGCATGATGGGAAATAGAGCGACTACAAATCAGGTCGGACAGGGGCTGAACATACAGTAAGAACAATACAGGTCCTAGGACCGAGCCCTGGTGTACACCAAACCGAAGAGGTGATGGCTCAGAACGACATCCGTCGACAGAAACAATTTGGGATCGTTCAGTCAGGTATGAACTAAACCATGCCAAGACTGTGCCTTCAATGCCAAATACAGATTGAAGACGGCACAGCAAAATTTCATGGTCAATAGTTGAACGCACTGGACAGGTCCAGCAAAGCAAGGACTGTGATCTTGCGCTCGTCCAAAGCACAAAGCAGGTCATTGAATATCTTCAGCAAAGCTGTTTCAGTGCTACGATGGGGACGACATGCAGACTGGAATACACTGAACAGACTATTAGAATTGACATGCTTTAAAGTTTGAGCAAGGACAATTTTCTCAAGAATCTTTGATAGAAATGTAAGATTGGAAACTGGGCGATAGTTTTTCAGTACATTTGGGTCTAAAGATGGTTTCTTCAATAGGGGTTTCACAAGTGCAGTCTTGAAGCTTTCAGGAAAAGTACCAGTGGAGAGAGAGTTGTTGATGACTTGTGTAATGGCAGGCAACACTTCATCCAGGCACTCATACAACAAGGGAGTGGGTATGGGGTCTAACTCACAAGTTTTGGGGGCAGTGCTTGTGATCACTTTTCTGACCTCATCCTCTAGCACAGGCTCGAAGGCTGTGGGAGGTTCTCCACTGAAGCGTTTTTCGGTGAACAAAACTGAAGTGGGCATGAGATCCAGAGAATCACGAATTTCGCGGACCTTATCAATGAAGTAATCTGCCAAATGCTGAGGCAGCTGGCACGGGGGAAATTTAGTGGGAAGAGGTGATGGAGTCTTCTTCACCATAAGCTTATTGGTCACATTATACAACTCTTTGCTTGTTGTGCACTCACTGATCTTCCTGTTGTAAAACGAAGATTTTGCTCCATGAACAATCTCATTTACATGCTTCTTAGAACATGTGTATATCTGCTTGTGAACAGTCAACCTAGTGGAGCACCACATTCTCTCAGCTTGGCGACGCCTCTGCTTAGCCGAACGCAGCTCTTTGCTCACAAACCTATACCACGGGCTGATTCTATGAGCCGACTTTTTACGCTTTGAAGATGGTGCATGATTGTCTAAGACAGTGCGTAAACATGAATCAAACTCCTCGGCACTAGGACTAGGATGGTGAGACAGTGACTGAACGAGGTCAGCCTTGAAGGCTAGTCTGTCAATGGCACGAACATTGCGCACTATGGTAAGCATAGGCACTGGAGGTTTGATTGATTGATTGATTGTACATTGCTTAACGTCCCGACAGCAACAAGGCTTTCTCAGGACGTGCCTGCACTGCTTGTGAAAAAAAATAAACAGAACATTGAATGTATGTCGCCAGCCGGTCAAATACATTAAATAAACCTAACACATGGGGCCTAAATAAAGCTAAGACCATTTAGCAACACACATCCAATATCAAGAGCTACAGGCAGTGCAGACAGTAGGGAGAGTTTTAAAAAGGCAAATACAGGTGAATGGACAAAGGGTAGACAGAAACAAATGCCCCAGAATAGAGAGAAAAACCCACCCTGTGGGGCTGACCAGGGTGACCCTGGGAACTAAAAAATACCTAACCCCACCCAAGTCCCCCAGGGCAGACCCGGGTGGGGGGCACTGGAGGTGGGACTATGGCCCTCAAATGACTGATCACACAGTAATGGTCTGAACATATTGCATCAGAAACCTGTGCTGAGCACAAGATATCATCGTCACATCTATGAAGGATCCAGTCAATAGTATGCCCATGTCTATGAGTTGGTTTGTCGACAACTTGTGAAAGGCTTGATTGATTGATTGTACATTGCTTAACGTCCCGACAGCAACAAGGCTTTCTCAGGACGTGCCTGCACTGCTTGTGAAAAAAAAAAAAAAAACAGAAAATTGAATGTATGTCGCCAGCCGGTCAAATACGTTAAATAAACCTACAACATGGGGCCTAAATAAAGCTAAGACCATTTAGCAACACACATCCAATATCAAGAACTACAGGCAGTGCAGACAGTAGGGAGAGTTTTAAAAAGGCAAATACAGGTGAATGGACAAAGGGTAGACAGAAACACATGCCCCAGAATAGAGAGAAAAACCCACCCTGTGGGGCTGACCAGGGTGACCCTGGGAACTAAAAAATACCTAACCCCACCCAAGTCCCCCAAGGCAGACCCGGGTGGGGTTTGTGAAAGACTGAACATGTATAAAATGTCCATGAGTGCAGAGGTGGTGTTGTGCTTCTTATTGTCAAAGTGGATGTTAAAGTCACCAAGGACTATCAGACTGCCAGCAAGAGAATTACAGTGATCGAGAAGATCATGAAATTGATCGACAAACATTGAATCAGTTAACTGAATCAGTCGGGGGTTCTTTCTCCGGGTACTCCGGTTCTTCCACCCCCCCCCCCCCCCACTTTGGTACCGGTCTCAGGCCACTTTACAAATTTCAAAATACAAGCGATCAAAAATCTCTGTAACTTCAGTAGCTGACTGGCCCTTCGTTTGTCTTGTACTGTGTTTGTCTTAAATGGCGTAAATCCGTGTCTGTTTCGTGAGTGTGTGTGTGTTGGGTTTCAGGCGCGGCGCTTTGAGTCGATTTCCCCAAAATTGAGAAAAAGCGCCTATATAATAACGGTATTATTATTATTATTTGTTTTTGCGGTTTGGCGGGGTTCTGTAGAGGCACAGAAATTGAACAGTTTTCTGAGTTAAAGCTAGAGTAAACTGTACAAGCTCAAAAGACTCATGGGAGAAACTGAAAGACGTTGAGAATGATGCAAAAGGCTGCAGTGCTTCATGGAGGACGACTGCAATACCACCCCCACGAGAAGCGCGGGGGAAGGATTTCACAGAGTATCCAGATGGGGCAAGATCAGCACATTTGGCCTCATCACCTGAGGCAAGAAGCCAGGTCTCTGTTAAGAACAGAATGTCAACATGATGGTCGGTGACAAACTCGCACACTTCAGAGCGCTTCTTGGCACAACCAACTGAGCGCACGTTAAACAGTGCCAAGCACAGCTGACCTGGTACTTTGGTAGTGTCTTGAAGATGAACCTGAATAAGTTTAGATACATTACCAGTCTGGTGAGTATAGCTTGTGATTCTCTTGGAGCTGATGGAGACTGAGACGGGTTGTAATGTTTCTTGGGACAGGTGTGGTCGTTCAAGAAGTTGTGATGGTGATGATGACGGAGAGGTTTGAGGGGATGGTGATGGTTGGAATGGGGCCCAATGAAGTGGCATTATCCTGTTTTCGAATGCATAACAGCGAAAAATGTCAAACTTTGGGCACATGACGCCATTGTTGTCAAGCCAGAGGAAGATACTCGCCGCACAGTACTACGCGGATTTCTTACTTTGGAGTGAGGAGATAGCGAGTTAATAATAATAATAATTACGGTATTTATAATGCGCTTATCTTATAATAATTATAACTCTAAGAGCGCACTCACAACTCGCGCACGCATGCGCACGCTTTAGACGACTCACGTACAACAAATGGTGAAATATATTGCGACAGTCATCTTTTGTGGGGAGTGTGGTGATATAGTGCTAGAACTGTTGAAAGAGGTGAGTTTTGAGGGCGGACTGAAAGGAGGAGTGAGAGTCTTTCTGACGGACAGAGAGTGGGAGAGTGTTCCAGGTGGATGGACCATAAACTGAGAAGGCGCGGGGGCCGAAAGTACTGAGTTTGGTGCGGGGGATGTGGAGACGGAGAGGGTCGGAGGCGGAGCGGAGGGAGCGGGAAGGAGTGTAGGGGTGAAGTAAGTTGGAAAGATAGGCAGGAGCGCAGTTGTTCAGGGATTTCTAGCAGAGAGACAGAATCTTGTATTGGATACGCTGTGGGATGGGAAGCCAGTGAAGAAGTTTGAGCAGGGGTGTGATGTGGTCGGATTTTTTCTTTCTGAGGACGAGGCGGGTAGCATTGTTCTGGTTGCTCTGGAGAGTGGAAGTGGTAGAGTGAGGGAGGCCGGAAAGGAGAGAGTTGCAGTAGTCAATGCGAGATAGAATGAGAGAGACAGCAAGTTTGGTGGCAGCTTCGGTGGTGAGGTATTTTCTGATCTGACTGATGCGGCGGAGGTGAAAGTAGCATGCCTGGGCAGTGGCGGAGACGAAGCTGGTCATGGTAAGAGAGGAATCAAGAATAACGCCAAGGTTTTTGGCCGAGTCACTGAGGGAGATGGGGGTGCTGTCGAGTTGAAGGTGGAGAGAGGGAGGGAGCTGGGAAAGTTTCTGGCGAGTGCTTACCAACATGGCTTCCGTTTTGTCGTCGTTCAGTTTAAGCTTGTTTGCTGTCATCCAGTTTTTCACGTCTTCATAGCAGTCAGCCGTGCGAGTCAGTAGTGACTGAGTGTTGTCGAGTTTGTCTTTGTCTAGTAGTTGTGAGTCGTCAGCGTAGAGGTGGTGGCGTATGTGGTGAGACTGTATGATGTTGGACAGGGGGGAGGTGTAGAGTGTGAAAAGGACCGGGCCCAGGGACGGACCCCTGTGGTACTCCGCAGGAGAGCGTGACTGGGTTGGAGGAGACGCCGTCAATGGTGACGGACTGCTGTCTGTCGGAGAGGTATGAGAGAAACCAGGAGTGAGCAGAGTCAGTGATGCCAAAGGAGTGACGAAGGCGGTGGAGGAGGATAGAGTGGTCTATGGTGTCGAAGGCGGCAGAAAGGTCGATTAGCGTAAGAAGGGAGATGTTGCCTGAGTCGGTAGAGAGAAGCAGGTCGTATAAGATGTGTAGAAGGGCTGTTTCAGTGCTGTGGTGTTTGCGATAGGCAGACTGGAATGGACTGAGGAGGTTGTTGTCGGCAAGGTGGAGGTTGAGCTGGTTGAGAACAACCTTCTCAAGAAGCTTGGACAGGAAAGAGAGATTGGAGACTGGGCGATAGTTTTTTAGTTCGATTTCTAGATCATTCACTCGTCTACTTGCAGTTGTTGGGGTTTCTTCCCCCCCCCCCCCCCCCACCACAAAAAAAAAAAAAAAAAAAAAAAAGTTCAGTCAGTGAGAAAGCGTCGGGTTGGTAAACACATTATTTTATAATGTAAAAATAATATAAGAACTTTCAACGCCAGACTACCTTAACTGTCCAAGAAATACGGATACAAAACCAGGTCAGCAAGAGGTACAGATCCTCATGAGCTCCCGAAACCTGCATGGGATCATGGGGATCTATGCCTCTTGCAGATGGCTGTGCTAATTTTTCTTGGCAGTGAAGTGCTAAAGTTGTCTTTGGAGTTTTTTGTGGATTTCAAAGCTTTGCGGAATCGAACATGAAAGCGAGATTAACGATGGAAAACAACAACAAAACAACACAAAAGCTTCGAGCTAATGAATAGCTAAAAATTGCACGTCGAGCTAATGGAATAGCTAAAGATGTCTGTCATATGTCAAAAGTATATATTCACTTCGGGCTAATGAGTAGCAAAGAAATATTCGTCTGTGTGACAATCAGCTGTGAAAATTCAAGACAACCTCCGTAAAGAATTGTTATACTTTCGTGAAACACAATGCCAAAAATTATGAAACAAAATAATCATCTAAAGAAAATGTACATTCTTGCAACAATGAAGTTGAGAAAGATTCGCGTGCATACACTATCCCTTGACCTATCATGGCTCATATCCATAACAGCTACAGAAAGCCATCCAGTCGAGAAACGTCGATGCGCTGACTTAAAGTAAAGAGGGGGAAGAAAAAGAAAAGAAAAAAAAAAAAAAACAACAAAAAAAACAGTAGAGAAGTCTCTTTACGATTTAATTTTGACAATAAATTCACAATTACTGTGTACAGTAAATTTACACAACAATCAAGCATCACAGACGTGTGCATCTTAACGTCGTTCTGATACAAGATTCTACAAACATTCAAAAGACAAACACTGTCAATAACGTGTATGACCACCCAGGGCGTTGATCAGAGCTCTGCATCTCCGCCACATAGACCTGACGAAAGTGTTTATTTTTGCTTGAGTATCATGTGCCAGACGCGGCCAATGGCGGCACTCAAATGGGCAGCGGTTTGAGGTATGGGCGCCAACTTGTTGAGCTTCCTCTGCAGAGCATCCCAAAACTGTTCAGTTGAGTTAAGGTCAGGAGAGCGAGCTGGATGGGGGAGCAGACCGATGTTGTTGTTTTGCAGGAAGGCTTGTGTGACACGTGCCGTGTGCGGCCTTGTATTATCTTGCTGGTACAGGTGGTTTGGGTGACGCTGGAAGAACGGCATCGCATGTCTCAGCACTTGGTTGATGTACCGGACAGCATTGACGCCATTTCCTCGTCCTCGGCCGACATTTTGGACGACCACAGGTCTTATTTGCTGCTTAACCCCGATTGCACCCCAGATCATCACGCTTTCACCTCCCCATCTGTTCCGCCGCAAGATGTTAGCAGCTCGAAACCGCTGTCCATGTCTTAACCAGATCATGATACGTCCATCAGACGGATCAATGCAGAACCTGCTTTCGTCAGTGATGTGGACTTGCGCCCACTGAAGACGGTTCCGGCGGTGCCAAGCAGTCGAGATGGGTCGTCTAACTGGACGCATGCAATGGGGCTCTCCTGAAATCAGCCTTCGACGTACGATACGGGCATTAATCAGACTCCCGTGCCTGCCAAGTGTGTTTCTGGCCGTGTTGGCAGCGGTCTCGTAGGAATTCCTCATATGCTGTCGTCAGATAATACGGTCTTGTGCTGCTGTCGTTGCCTTCGGCCTGCCGCTCCTCGGATGATCATTAGTGGTGATGGTTGTCTGAAAACGGCTCTTAAGACGACAAACAGTGGAGACATGGACGCCAAGAGCGATGCGACCTGCTGTGGTGACTCCCCGGCGTCCAGACGTCCCAGTGCTCTTTCACGATCTTGGGCTGAAAGTCTTGGCATCTTGATTTAGCAGCAGATTTGGACTTTTTAAAACATTTTCTAGGCGGAGTATTTATAGCCTGTATTCACTGAGTAGCGTGAGCTGATGTTCACATTTCTGCACATGGTGCAAGTGGGTCACATGACGCATGTTGACCCCGTGCAGAGAAGGCTGACTCAGCACTAATCGCACAGTGCACAACGGGTAGTACTGCAAGAACTAAGCTTGCTGCACGTGCTGACAACATTCACTTCGATCTGTAATCAAATTATTAACTTTTAATGGTTTCTTTCTTTTTCGCGTTTTTTATGCCTCATAGATTATTAAAAGCATTGACCCATTTACTGCCTAACACATGCGAACACCACCCAACTGCAAGAGACAAAGAACCCCATGAGCCCCCGCAGATGCGGGGGCTCATGAGGTTCTTTGCCTCTTGCTGGACCTATTTATATCCGTGAGCTTGATGGGATTATTCGATGTTGACTTTGTGCAGCTTTTAAAGACATAATTTCGCGTCCACTGGCACTAAAGGGGTGAACATATATTGTCTCGCGTGTTGAGGAGATGATGAATCACAAGTGCGGTAGCGCAAGGGACAAAAACTAACATGATCAGTCAGTTGGCAAACAAAACCTTGAAATGATTAGCCCACAGGAACACGAAAAACAAAACGACAGTGAATAAAAGCTCAACAAAAAAAAAAAAAACAAAAAAAAAAAAAAAAAAAAAAAAAAAAAAGAAGAGAAAAAGCGGGAGTGGTGTGACAGAAGGGACGCTGAAATACAAGCACGCTAATAAAATAAGAACGCCAACTAATCGAGCGGGTTAGGCTCGCCATTTCTATCTGCATGAAACCAAGCCCACAATCTCTTCTCTGCAACAAAAACATGTCGATTCAGTTAAAGCAGTGTCTCGGCCGACCCCAATCGTCTGCAAGAGGGATAGAGTTTAATGAGCCCCTGCATTAAAGACGTTACAGATTCTAACAAGCCAGCTCTTGCTGGTAGACTCCCGATACACTTAGATCATCAGAATGAGGAATTATTCTGGGTTAGCTGTACGAGTGGCCGGGACATTTTGATGGCAAAATAAAAACATGGATTGAAAAACGACTACGGACACGAATATGATATGATTACGCAAATGCTTCTAGTTTTGCAGTCCCTCTACAAGCCCGATCCACGTAAAATTGCCATAGATTCAGATGTACCTGGAGTTCACGTGCTCATGAAAACACAGGCCTGTTGCTGACACGGATATGTCCCCGCGGCATTTTCTTCCTGAGAGAAACAAATGCTTCTGCAATCGATCCAGAAACCCGCCCAATCTGCAGGAGGCATAGATTCTCACGAGCCCCTGCATCCGAGAATCTACGCCTCTTGCTTAGAGATCGGCATCGCTGCACACTCCGATTGAGGACAGTTACGCGGCTTGTGTGGGAACTGCGACAGTCTAATGACGCGAAAAACAGAAGCGCAGGGCGGTAATGTGATTATGCGTGTTATCTGTCGGTTTCACCCAAAAATACAATGCGATTGGGTAACAGTTTTTTTTTTTTGCGAAAGGATTCACACTTTTGTTCTTCTCAATACAATAAATAAATAAATAAATAAAAAACATGCAATGATCGTCGGACTGTCTGCGACGCTCCTTAAGAAATGAAGATATTGAGACAAGATACATGAGGGGCACTTGTTTTGTTTGCGTGTTTGTTCCTTCTTTTTTTTTAACAGATCTTTTCTTTCTTTATTTATTTGTTCTTTACTCGTTTGTGCTTTGCTTAAAGTCTCGCCCTTCAGAACGCGCCAACTGGACAGTGCCAAAAAAAAAAAAAAAAAAAAAAAGAGAGAAAAAAAAATCCACAACGATATAAACCAGAACAGATGTTATGAGGTAAATCAGAAACTGCGCGATTTTGACGCAAACAGCGGATTGAAAAAGCCTGGACAAACATGTGATATCGCACGTTTGTCCGGGCTTTTTATAATCCAATGTTTGCGTCAAACACCTGCACACTGTGATCTACTTCTGAATTCCGAACAACGTCCATTACTGAATGCCTGGAAACTTCAATTCGTTCAAGTAAACCAAACCACAGACACAGAGAATAATTAATGTCCATGACTAAACTAACACGCCAACCGAAGAGTCGTGCGAGATTGTCTAAAGTACCACGCTATTGCATCTTCACAAAACCCGTTCGAACCTCTTGTCATGAAGAGAGATAGACGTGTTAGCTTGACACACCTACATGGACCACACAGAAAAACGACGAATCGCAAAACGATACAGCGCTTTTAACCACGTCACTGCCAGTGATCAAGGATAGTCGCGTCTGCAACGATTGCACACGGACCGACATTCGCGTGAAGAACACAATGTAACTGGGTTAGTTCGCAATTCGGATTTTGCTGGGACCAAAAATATTCATAAAGAACATAGGACTAATGAGAGACAAAAATCGTCATGAGCCCCCCGCGACAGCGGGGGTACATGAGGATTTATGTCCCTTGCAAATGGGTAGCGTTTGCCTTGCCCTGGCAGTTAATGGGTTAGCCGCAGGACTCATGAGAATCTATGCCTCTTGCAGATGAGGTAAGCCAACGAACTGTTCACGATGAGGACAAGCAGCAAAAGTCTGTATCAAAGAATCACAATTCTCAGTAGTGGCAATGATAGAAGACAATGCCTGAAATTGGACTAACAACACGAGAGACCTGGCAAGTCTCAAGTTCTCTCTCTTTCAGAAAGTGACGTGTTACACAGTTTCCGTTATCTCTACTACAAAATACACGTATAAACAATTAATGACCTAAAAGATACAGACATATTTCTTGCTTTCTGTGATCACTAAATTAGTGACATATTTACTGTAAGATATTCTGTTTTTATTTTAAACCATATAATTATCTTTAATTAATTTAGACTTCCAAGATTAATAGGCATGTTCGTGTGTGTGTGTGTGTGTGTGTGTGTGTGTGTGTGTGTGTGTGTGTGTGTGTGTGTGTGTGTGTGAGATGAGCGTGGGTGTGTGAATGGGTACGTATTGGTTTGTGAGATTAGTTGTTTAGTTTTAAAGTTTTTTACAGTGTGTGTAGGGCATTGGATTTGTGTGATAGAGTATTAATTATTTCTTATTGTTGACTGTGATGTTTGTAATTGTAACGACACCAACAAACATTCCTATGCTTTATGTTTAATAAGGCAAATGGCAATAAACAGTATCTATCTATCTATCTATCTATCTATCTATCTATCTATCTATCTATCTATCTATCTTATCTATCTTATCTATCTTATCTTATCTATCTATCTTATCTATCTATCCTATCTATCTATCCTATCTATCTATCCTATCTATCTATCCTATCTTATCTATCCTATCTTATCTATCCTATCTTATCTATCCTATCTTATCTTATCTATCCTATCTAATCTATCTATCCTATCTAATCTATCTATCCTATCTAATCTATCTAATCTATCTAATCTATCTTATCTATCTTATCTATCTTATCTATCTATCTATCTATCTATCTATCTATCTATAACCCCTTTACTGCCAGGTGGCGCAGACTGTGTTTTTGAAAAACAATGTAATTTCCTCAACCGTCAAAGGAAATGGATACAAAGTGGTTTTAGCAAGAGGCATAGACCTCATGAGCCCCCGCAAGTGCGGAGGCTCATGAAGATCTATACCTTTTGCAGATGGGCGGTATTCAATTTTTTCTCGGCAGTGAACGGGGTAAAACGTGGAGGACACTTTAAACTCAAGATTGCATTAACCACTTTAACTGCCAGTGGACAAAGATTGTGTCATCGTAATTTCAACGTCCGAGATCACAAGCCGTCAGAGGAACTGGACACTAAGTGGTTTCAGCCACAGGCAAGATTCTCACAAGCTTATAAGGATCTATTTATACCTCTAGCTGGGTGATGTTCACTTTTTCTTCGGCAGCGAAGAGGTTAAAAGCCAAAAGTAACGAACACACCAATGTATCAAACGGAGAAAGAAAAATGAAACCTTGCACTTGACAAAATGTCGGCGTTAATTAGAAAAGAACACTCTAAACACAAACAGACGTTCTCTGCACAATATTAATTAGGCACCACAAAGACAGCCAAAGAGTAAAACCGCACGCTCACAGACGAACGCGTACACCGCAATACAACTGTGCGCAGGAAATCAGTGTTCGCAATTCGAGAGTGGTATGGGCATGTCACGCGTTCAGCAGGGCTTGCCAGAACAATCCTGCAAGGCACGGTGCAAGGAGGAGGTAGGAGAGAAAGACAGAGGAAAAGATGGGAGGACAATATCTCAGAGTGGACAGGCGGACTGAAGCTGGGCGATACGCTAAGAATGGCAGAGAACAGAGAGGAATGGAGGGAGCTGGTTGCCAAGTCATCAGTGGTGCCCCAACAGTCGGCAAGACTACGGGAGATAGATAGATAGATAGATATAGATAGATATAGATATAGATATAGATATAGATATAGATAGATAGATAGATAGATAGATAGATAGATAGATAGATAGATAGATAGAATTCGAGACCGGCAAATGACAATCTACCTCTGTATACCCTTTACGCAAAGGCCATCGGGCTGAAGTCAGCCGAAGTGGGTCCGCGCACAAAAAAATGTTTTCCCAACCAACAGGCTTAACCATGCGTGGAGCTTGCATTAAGGAACTCGGTTGGGAAAAGAAATTGCGCGGCCTACGCACGCCTGGGCCTGAAAGCCCTTTGCGCACTGGGTATACGCACTGCGCATGTGCGCCGCTGTTCCCGGCGCCTGCTGACGGATAAAAGAAGACGCGAGCGTACACAGGAAAGTGAACGCATGTAGACTGGTCTGATCAGATTAAAGTGGGGCTGTGCCGGCATAGAGGTGCCTGCAATATTCTTCTCTTACGAAGCAAGCAAAGGGTCCTCGGGCCGACGTCGGCCGCAGCTGGCCCGCGCACGACAGTGCGCAGGCCAACTCTGGACCAAAACACCGTCCAGCTCAGTCCCAAATCGGTGGTCACAAAATGCAGTCGGTTTCATGCGTTCTCGAAAATCAAACAGGGCGGGAGGTAAATTAGATGATTGAAACCTGCAAATTTACAGTATAATTATTCGTTCATACAACTATCTTTTTTCACAACTTACCGCCTTCTTTTAATTTAACCAATATATCGACCTAAAAAAAGGTATTTCTCAAAATCCAACTGCTCTGTTGTCTGTGTGCGCGCGTGCGTGCGTGTGTGTGTTGTGCGGGCTTGCGTACGTCTGTTTTAACTCGCTAACGTTGACCGAAATTCGGTGACAGCAAAATACTAAATTACAAGTAGAAAGAGCAGCTGAGGCACTATTTACACAACTAACTCTTTCAGCCCGACGGCCGTATTTCCCAAATTTTGGAGGCGTCATCTAATGACTATGCACCAGTTGCAGGAGATGGATCGACCATGATAATTCAAGGGCAGTGCCAGATTAGCTTGGCGCAGATAAGCTAATCTGGCACTACACTTGAATTATCATGGTCGACCCATCTCCTGCTGTAACACCTCTTTACAGCAAACCGTCACGTGTTCAAAGGTCTCAAAGCGTCTTTCAAAATTGAACGAAACGAGGTTTTCAGAAAAAAAAGGTGTCTGGGTCACCGCGCCTCTTGTCGTTGCAAACTGTTCGACTTGAAGCATACGCACCGTTTTACGTGTAAAAGACTGTGAAATGGACGCTGCACATTTTTTAACGTCAGCAGGGCCCGATGGTATTCACGGATTCACTGTGTCAGTGCGTAGACTGACAATAACGCAACTGAACTGAGCACATTACAAAACATGAATACGGGCGCCACGGAGACGCCTATATTACCAGTTCCTGGAAAGGCGGCCTCCTGCGATTTGCAAATGTTTCAAAGGCTGTCGATTTAAACACAACGCTAAGAACAGTAATCAATCACAAAACCGAAATGACGATGATATTAAACCCTTTTAGCTCCAACGCCCTACAGCAGGAGGTGGATCGACCATGACAATCCAAGAGTAGTGCCTGATTAGCTTGGCGCCATCAGGCGCCAAGCTGATCATGCCCTACCCTTGAATTATCAAGGTCGAGACATCTCCTTCAACTGATACACAGTTGTAAAGTGACAGCCCCAATATGCAGCCTCGGGGCTAAATGGGTTAAAACTGGAAATATACAGCGTGATCGGGCCTTACTGAGACGCTGACACGTATTTATCACAACCTCCACGTTAGATTTCACTAGTTTAGATTTGTAAGATGTCTGCAAGAAACTTTTCCAGGCCAGTAACTGGGAAAACAGATCCAAACAAAACCGTTGGCACTATGACAGGCAGGTACTGGCTATTGAGAGGTCCCGTGCTTCTGGACCCTGATCTGTCATAACTGGTGCATGATTTCCGCATCATTCATGCATGTCAGTGGTGTCCTTGACATGAGATAACACGCAATATGAACACAATATAAGCAAGTAGACCAAGCCAAGCCGAAAAATAAATAACTTATTTTAAAATTGAAACCTTCAAATTTATACGAGAACCGCACAACGGAGAATTTTAGAACCGTTCACCATACCTTTTAGAGCTCAATGGTTTTGCCGGTTCAACGGTTTATTATGGTTTTACACTATCATCGAGTGTCTTCAAAAAGGCAACGTTGATTTGTTATTCAGCAGGTTGAAAATTTAAACCTTAATAAGCGTAAGTTTTATTTTATCTTATTTTATTTTCTTCTTTTTTCCCTCCGCTAGTTTTCTCCGAGAATCGCTTTTGCGTTAATCCGACGTGGATTTCAACCTTCAACTTTTAAGCAAGTAATCTCCACGCTCTTCCGCGGCTAGTGGATAAATCGTTGTTTGCACAACCAAAATGTCGCCCCCCCCCAAAAAAAAAAAAAAAAAAAAAATAAAATAAAATAAATAAATAAATAAATAAATAAATAAATAATAATAAAAAAAATATTAGTTTCAAGTTTGATGCTCACACTTTTGTTGTTACTGTGTCCAGAAATACACATAGTTCAAAAACTGTCTGAAACAAAATGTGGGGAAACGATTTCCTCAAGCAGGCTATACCAGTTCCAAGACCAGTACCATGTGTGTGCCGCTCTGTGATTTTAGACCTAACAAACGTGCCTGAATTTTGGTTATTATGGCAAATGGTTAGGTCTAAGTATCTAGTAAGTTTAATACATTACCACTATTTATGACACGTTTAACTGACCTGTGCCAAAGGTTTAGTGCCATAATTGGTAAATGACATTTTTGACAAAACGCAACCTTAACTAAAGTACTTTTCAACACTCTACAGCCAAAGTTTACACATACAATGTTGCTGACAATACAATTACATGAATCAACTTATGGATGACTTTTGTTACCCTCTCGTATCACATAGGGGGTAAAGGGGGTATATTGGATATAACGTGTCTGAATGTTTGGGATTACATATTCTTCCTTTTCTTGTCACATGTGGTAGTGCACCTTCTTGTTTGTGTATGTGTGTTTCTCCTGCCTACTTCCTAAGTTCCAGAAAAAGACATGGATAATAGGCTTCACCTGAGGCATCCTTTTTAGGGATGTAGATGATGGCCTTATTCTCTACCTGCTGTGGGCTGGCGATTGGGTGCCTGATAGGCGGCGGCAGGGGATCTAACTGTTTGTACAGCGCTGAGTAATTACCCTTGGTATGTTTACAGTTCTACCAGCGCTAGCCTCACCTATCTGGTTTGTGAATATTCTATAACCCGAGGCAAATTGTATCGTTACATTGTTGAGTATTGTCTTGTGCATCTACTGTGGGAAATAAGGGTATTTACCCGACCACATTTAGTAGTGCACCTTTTTGTTTGTGTATGTGTATTTCTCCTACTTACATCCTAAGTTCCAGAAAAAGACGTGGTTATAGGCTTGAGCTGATGCATCCTTTTTAAGCCCCGGCCCCGGTAACTGGACTCGTAGTCCAGGGAAAAAAAGACGGGCTTGTTCCATAGCATGTCCGTTGAAAGGTCTTGGTAAATCAAAGTGGCACAGTTGCAGTGCGCCTGAACTGATCAGTGTTCAGGTCGTACTCCATAGGCAATAGATTTTCCTGTCCCCCATAACCCGCCAGTGAGGGCCGTCCATTATCACTTCGGTGCCGTAGACGTTAAACCCCGACCTAACCAACCAACCTTTTTAGGGACGTAGATGATGGCCTTGTTCTATACCTGCGTATTTTTCTGTGGGCTGGCGATTGGGTGCCTGATAGGCGGGGGCTGTTTGTCTGTCCAGCGCCGAGTCCCTTTGGTATGTGTACAGTTCTACCAGCGCTAGCTTCACCTATCTGGTTTGTGAGTTTTCTTGTCAATGCAATCTTTTCTGAAACCATGACACGAATTCAACCGAAACTTAAACTGACGATAGTCCTTGGTCAACTAGTGTGTCAGTTGAACAGATAAAGTCACTATCGCCAAGGTCAAGGTCACAGCGGCTAGATTTGCTTTTTTCGCCTTTTTCTCAGAAACTACTCAAATGATTTGTTTCAAATGTTGTTTGTTGATAGATTATAATCCAACAAAATATTGTGTGCAAACATTTTGCCACGACCTTCTTGATTGAAGGTCATACCCGAGGCGACAATGTTTACTTTCACGTTGTATGTATGTGGCCCTCCAATATCTCTTAAAACATTGGTCGTATTTGCCTCAAACTTTAGTTGAAAAGAGCATATTAAAGGAAGTGTCCAGACGTGAATCAAGTTGCCATTTCTGAAGTCTAGGTCATAGTAACAGTATTTGTTCTTGGTCTTTGTATTTGACAGATATGAAACGACCAAGACTGTTTGCTTCAAATGTTATGTATTGATAGGAATGTTAAATAGAGTGCGTTTTATGCTTGAATGACGTGACTAATTTCAAGGTCAAGGCCGTAGCAGACATGTTTTTCTTTAAAGTCAAGCATTTTATCCGGGCAATATAAATAATAACGGAAATTAGATGGTTCCAGACGGATTGATTGATTGATTGTACATTGCTTAACGTCCCGACAGGAACAAGGCTTTCTCAGGACGTGCCTGCACTGCTTGTGAAAAAAACTAAACAGAACATTGAATGTATGTCGCCAGTCGGTCAAATACGTTAAATAAACCTAACACATGGGGCCTAAATAAAGCTAAGACCATTTAGCAACACACATCCAATATCAAGAGCTACAGGCAGTGCAGACAGTAGGGAGAATTTTAAAAAGGCAAATACAGGTGAATGGACAAAGGGTAGACAGAAACACATGCCCCAGAATAGAGAGAAAAACACACCCTGTGGGGCTGACCAGGGTGACCCTGGGAACTAAAAAATACCTAACCCCACCCAAGTCCCCCAGGGCAGACCCGGGTGGGGGGGGGGGGGGGGGGGGTTCCAGACGGAACAAACATAAAATGACGACAGTCCTTTAAGAAAGTGTCATAAACAAAAGTTATTGTTCTACCTTCAAGGTCAGGGTCAAAGCGGCCATATATTTGTTTTTAATTCTTTAAGAGATGTCTCCAAACCTAGTGCATAACTTTGCTTCGACTGAATTTGGTATCTTGTGAGGTATTTATGAAAAAGACGTCTCATGCAAGAATTATGTCACTATCCTGAAGGTCAACGAAATAGCAGCCATGTCTGTTTAAAGATGTGTATTCTTCCAAGTAATGTCCATGTTAGGAAATTAGCTCACTTGACACAGTTGTGGCCGTTTTTGACTGTCTGTTGGTCTGTAATCTTTACTGACTCACAAGTGTAAATACAAGAAGACCTTTATGCATTTTCAAAATGACTTTCCACGGGTCTGAAGGTCAGAAGAAGTCGTGATCTAATTTGCCAGTTGAGGTAAAGACAACACCTTATCAACCCTGCAACACTGAGTTTTCTTTCTCCAACACGTTTCTTGGTGAAAGAAACCCCAGACCCAACCATTTGAAATGAGATAGACACGCTAAAAAAAAAAGCAGAAGATAAGAGTTGATAGCTCGAAGAATGGTGATTGCTTCCACAGTTTTTTCGTTATAATTATTACAGAAATGTCATATGAACATGATTGATTGATTGATTGTACATTGCTTAACGTCCCGACAGCAACAAGACTTTCTCAGGACGTGCCTGCACTGCTTGTGAAAAAAAAAAAAAAAACTAAACAGAACATTGAATGTATGTCGCCAGCCGGTCCATACGTTAAATAAACCTACGACATGGGACCTAAATAAAACTAGAACCATTTAGCAACACATATCCAATATCAAGAGCTACAGGCAGTGCAGACAGTTGGGAGAGTTTTAAAAAGGCAAATCCAGGTGAATGGACCAAGGGTAGACAGAAACACATGCCCCAGAATAGAGAGAAAAACCCACCCTGTGGGGCTGACCAGGGTGACCCTGGGAACTAAAAAGTAGTTAACCCCACCCAAGTCCCCCAGGGCAGACCCTGGTGGGGTCATATGAACAATGTAAGCTAAGTACCCAATGTTCTTTTTGTGTGCGACACTTTGTCATAACCCACATTTTTGATAAAATCGGGTTAGTGTTTCGAGTGTTAACTTCACAGAGGTTCTAACAAATATGGTATGTAGTCATGACTTTGACCTTGAGGTTAAGGACCGCTTTGAATGGAGTATCATGGCCTTAAATCTGGATCCAATCAGTCAAGTCTTTTAAGAGAAAAAGTCTCTAGTATGCGCCAAGCCAATATGGAATACATGACCTTGACCTTGAGGATAACAGCCTGATTCTCTCTTATCAAACATTCTGCTATTAGTTGTAGTGTCATTATTTTAAGCTTAGTTTTAATTGGTTCAGAGTCTTTAGAATTCTCCCGTGCACTTATGTTTCAATACACTAGCTGCTATGACCTTGACTTTACAGCAGCAACCAGTGTTTGGTTTCTGTTATATCTTTTAAAATACACAATGTCATCATCAACTGTCTGGATCGAATTGTCCAGTTATTTTAGAGATACGGCATGAATGAAGGTTCCAACAAATATGACAGTTATGACCTTGACCTCAAAGGATACAACACAGCTCTAGTTGATGATATTCTGTCTTGAAGTAGAGTTCCCTGGCGTACTGTGTCATGTGACACAATGTTTTAAACATCCTGTAGGTCCTATCGACTTTTATGAAGCAGGATTGCATGAAACGAATACTAGGGGACACCCAAGACCTTGACCTTGAATCGAGGACTCCGGTATGACTGTTCCTAGTTTGGTAATAAGACAAACAGCTATTATGCACACGTGTATGTATGTGGCTGATACACTTTACGAGAAACTGTCAATCATGTTGTGTCAAAACATAAATGTTACGTATCAAATTAGCCGAGTGAACACAAAATAAATAATACGTAACAGTATGGAAATAGGAAATGTGTTAGATCTTCTCTTTATGAGGAAGGTATAATACAATGAGAAGTAATGGATCAGTTAACAAAGTAACGTGTCTTTTAAGTCTTGTGTCGTAATGAAGGCATCCTCAAATATCCCAAAAACGGCATACTGGTACCTTGATGAGTCTAGCTTGTCCTTCATACCTGGTTACGCCTCATTGGCATTCGCAGAAGGTAACAATGATCGCCTGGTTTACATTTACGTTGTTTCCCTTCATATTTATTGACTCGTAGCCATGTAGTTACACACTGTACAGAACAACCTATTTCCTAAGGCTAAGGTTGTATGGTAGGCGGTCATCTTGAATATGGCGTCCATGTTTGACTAGTACTTAACGAAATATGTGTCATTATATCATGAATAACATCATGCTTTATTCCTTAAACGAATGTAGTCTCTTATTACGCATATAGTTTCCTTAATTTTTCTTAATTAATTTCCTTAATTGCGTGCTCAACGATAGAATATTGAACGATTCAAAGAAAAGACTGATGAAAACGCTGACAAGAAATAATTAATTTTCATTAAAAACGTGGACATTTTTCGAATGGTATCCTAATCGTTTTGAAAATAGTAACGTCTTGGCTATCTAAATCAGTGTTTATTTTATCGCTGATAATACTTTCAGCAGCCTGGTGCCCTATATTGTTCAGCACCCCCAATCTCAATAAAACAAAGAGTGTGTTGTTGCCACCTTAAAAATGGCGGCCACAGGTCGATTGAATTCGTGTAAAAAAGAATAATCATATTCTGCTATAATTAAACTGATCAAATGCGAAAGCCAAATGTTTTTTACTTCAAAATTGCACGAATGATCTGCGTTTAAAAATTATAAGAAGTGAAATGGCCATTTAAGAGATGACGTTACAAATGATTTTTTTTTTTTTTACGGTTCCAAGGCAAAATCTCGATGGTATCCTAATCGTTTCATCATTAGGGTATTGCCGGCTAGCTGTACCCGGTGGTTTTTTTCATGGCGCTTTTTCCTACACTAATATAACCGCAGAGGCTTTTAACAGTGTTCTGGACTCACACTCTGATGCCAGACGACCTTCATTATTTGAGGAAAATGGATGCAAATTGTACCAGCAACAGGCACGTACCCTCGTCGATTACGTTGAGCCAGGGATGAGAAGAAGGGACTTAGCCAGAGAGAAAGAAGAAAAAAACGACGATGAAAACGCGAACAGGGTGTGCATACAAGTGACAGTGATTTTCCCTAAATAGTTTAACAAGTGGCCAAGAAGATTTACGAGTACACAATTTCCAGGACCTTCCATCTGCAAGAGGCATAGATTTTCATGAACCCTTGCATCCCCAAGGGTTCATGAGAATCAATGCCTCTTGCTGCTATGTTAGACTTGTGCATACATTTCTTCCGTAGACGGAGGCGGTGACCTAGGTTTTTCTCTGAAGCTGTTCTGTCCTGGGAAAAAATGACATATACATGAACTGATTTTTGCTGACCAGTGCAAGGCATTCTTTTCACCCCGACAGCGGGAACCAATAATACTAAGTCTATTTCGCTTATGATTAGGTCGCGTATATAACAAAGGCAGAAATAACAACGCTTTTTCACAGGTTTCGATCACACTTTATCTATGACAATTACTTTGCTTTTAACAACGCCGAAGAGACTCATCCACCCCACTGTCCCGAAACACTGTCACAAAACGTGATCAGCAAAAGGCATTATCTTATGAGCCCCCGCACCTGCGTGGGAGCTCATAAAGATCTATGCCACTTGCCGTTGGGAGGTGTTCAATTTTCTAGGCAGCGAAGGAGGTTAAAGCGCCTGGAGACATGGGACACACCGCAGGATTACAACATGTGCTAGGTATTCACGGCAGACGAAACAAGTCAATCTTACGTTGTCAAATAAATTAAACAAGTATTGATGCAAAGGAAAACGGGTTTAGCCACATGACTGTCGGGAGCACAGCGAGAAGAACTCAGATGCAACAGGCATAGATCCACATGAGCCCCCGCAGTTGCGGGGGCTCATGTGGATCTATGCTTGTCGCTAAGCCCACTTTGAATCCACGTCTCTTGGATGGATGTCGTTCAGTGGCGCCGAGTTAACGAGGGCACGGGCAGCGAAAGAGTTGGCATCCATCATGTTATTTTTTTATTTTTTTTTATTTTTTTTTTTACAAAGGCATACAGCAGGCAAACTATTAGGTTTGCCATTTCAATTATTTTTACACACCATATAATTATACTCTTTTTTTTTCTCCGTTTTGTTTCCGGTGGACCAGCGTCTTCCGGTTACCTCCAGAGCACTGTTCATCCGACTCGGTGGTTTATGAATTGACGTCACGATCACCTTTATGGCCGCAGGAAACTCGTTCAAGAATAATATCCATACTGAAAAGGAACGTCGCAAAGAACCAAGGCATAAATCTATTCTGACTGGAGTCTCTATCACCACGTCACTATTTTGCAATGCAAAGCGGGCAAGTGCAAAATACGTGGGTGACAGTGTGAAATGTTTTAATGACAGTCAAGGGACTAACTATGCCCCATGATTTATGGCCAGCAAGAGACATACATTCTCATGAGCCCCTGCGAACGCAGGGGCTCATGAGAATTTATGTCTCTTGCAAATAGAACAGGCTGGCTGAAGGACTGTTCTGACGGAACCCAAAAGATGAAATTCAGC
>BTPG01000003.1:165761342-165970327 GCA_036245525.1 Semisulcospira habei
GGTCTCTTCAGCGGTGGGCGGTTCGTCCAATTCAACCTTTACTGGGAGGTGTGGGATTTGTAGGACGACTGCTTCTTGAACAGTGCGCTCAGCGCTGAAGAGGCTCTGAAAGTATTCCGACCAGCGGTTCAAGATGGAGGTATTATCTGTGAGGAGTGCCTGGCCATTCGCGCTTCGCAGGGGACTTTGTACCAGGTGCCTGGGGCCATACACTGCTTTCAGTGCTTCGTAGAAGCCCCTGTAGTCACCATTGTCAGCACAAAGCTGGGTCCTCTGTGCAAGTCTGGTCCACCACTCATTCTGGAGATCTCTGAGCTTGCGCTGGAGACTGCTGCAGACGAGGCGGAAGGCAGACTTCTTCACAGGGCAGGAAGGCTGGGCTAGGTGGGCCTGATGGGCGGCTCTTTTTTTTTGCTAGGTGTTCCTGGATCTCTACATCGTTTTCGTCAAACCAGTCTTTGTTCTTCTTTCTGGCGAAACCCAAGACTTCTGCAGAGGATTTTGCAATAGCAGTTTTCAGTTGTTCCCAAAGTGTTTCAGGGGAGGAGTCTACTGGGTCCGCTGTGTCTTTGAGCCTGCGCTGTAAATCTGTCTGAAAGGCAGCTTTCACATCGTCACGCTGAAGGCTGGCAACATCAAGCTTTTTCTTGGGGGGGCCCCCCATTTCTTGGGTTTTGGCTTGAAGTGGAGCCTGAGTTTGCAGCGGACAAGGCGGTGGTCAGTGTGGCACTCTGCGCTGGGCATCACTACTGGTGAGGAGGACGTCACTGCTCGGTCCCTCTGACGCACTCAGACAGTAGGGAGAGTGTAAAAAACGAAAATACAGGTGAATGGATTGATTGAACATTGCTTAACGTCCCGATAGCAACAAGACTTTCTCAGGACGTGCCCGCACTGCTTGTGAAAAAACAAAACTAAACAGAACATTGAATGTATGTCGCCAGCCGGTCCAGTACGTTAAATAAACCTACAACATGGGGCCTAAATAAGCTAAGACCATTTAGCAACACACATCCAATATCAAGAGCTACAGGCAGTGCAGACAGTAGGGAGAGTATGAAAAAAGGAAAATACAGGTGAATGGACCAAGGGTAGACAGAAACACCTGCCCCAGAATAGAAGGGAAAACCCACCCTGTGGGGCTGACCAGGGTGACCCTTGGAACTAAAAAGTACCTAACCCCATCCAAGTCCCCCAGGGCAGATCCGGGTGGAGGCTCTGCAAGTACTGGACGTTCTTCAGGCAAGAAAAGGTTAACACATTTAACCCCACGGCCGCATTTCCAACATATTGGAGGTGTCATCTAACGACTATGTACCAGCTGCAGGAGATGGATGGATCACGATTATTCAAGGGAAGTGCCAGATTGGCTTGGAGCCATCAGGCGCCAAGCCAATCTGGCACTACCTTTGAATCATTATGGTCAATCCATCTCCTGTTGTAAAGCGTTGGGGCTAAATGGGTTACATGCAATATCCCCTTCATGAATTGTCTTGGTATGGCTTACAATGATGCTGCACAAAACTACAATTTTATTTATTTATGAAGTTTGAACATCGTCAAATGAAAGACGTTTCTGTTCTTCTCTTTGCTACTTGGTAGCTTTTTCCAGTTGTGAACGAGGGGCAGGAGCACACCTCTGTTACGCGTGCCCACTCGCATGGGTTGTAAAAAAGATGGGTAAGAATGTATTACTTAAGACAGGACCATCATTGAGAAGCAGTTTTATTAGCGAATTTTAGCATTCAAAACATTGCCTGGAGAAGGTTGCTTTAACCCATTACATCCTGAGGCTGAATTTAGTTGAATGTGCTTATTGTCCTATGAAGGCAATATTAGATTTTAGGGGACAGATCAACCATTTTAGCGCAAGGGTGGCGCCAGAATAGCTTGGCGCCTCAGGCGCCAAGCTATTCTGGCACCACCCTTGAACTATCATAGTCAAATTTATTTCTTGCAATAGTGCATCAGGATGAAAAGAGTTAACAAAAAGGTAGGCGAATAACACTGAAACGTTGGACTGTTTGGCTTTTAGCGCTGTGCATGAAATGAATAACATCGCAGAGTGATATTCTGCCACATACGAAAATAAAGAAATACAACTCAAATAATGAAGCCCTGTTCGGAGATAGCCTATAGTTTTTTTGCCTTTCCTAGAAAACCATTCCTAACGACTTGCAAACATGGGCGGCAACATCCGATTTATGACCTGTGCAGGTTTTTGTTGCAGCAATACATTATCCGCAAAAGATACGGAACCCCCACAAGTGATCTGTATCTCTTTCGGACAACGGACTGTTGCTGTATGAAACCTGAAACGTGCAACACATAAAGGCTTCACAAAGCTTCTTTTATCGACATGAACCCTTTGCGTGTCGGTAGCGGTTTTTGTCGGAATCATCGCGACAAAAAACCGCTGCCGACACGCAAAGGGTTAATATTTCTGGACGGTAATTGGCAGTGCCCTACAGCGCTGCCGACCGGCGTCACTCGGGATGAAAGACACTGGTGATCTTTTGCTCGTTGTGCCAGGGTTGACCGCAGCGGGGAGATATCTGCCCTGCGACGGCAAAAGACTGCCAGTCCATTTTTGTGAAAGCGAGATTTTCATTGTAATACAATGACAATCTCGCGTTTCACCAAAAATGGACTTGCTGTCTTCTTCCTTCTGATATCGACCAAGGCTGTTTCCCGGCCATCTTAGACTAACCCTTTGGGTGTCGGCAGCGGTTGTAGTCGCGATGATTCCTGCAGGAATCATCGCGACTACAACCGCTACCGACACCCAAAGGGTTAGGTTGGCAGTCCTGAATTCAGAAATGGATCAAACGTAATTCAATTCATTAAAAAAAAAAACCCCAAAAACCTGTGTTTATCCCTAAAAGGGCAATTACAGCTTTGTGGACGGGGAAACAGTAAAAATAGCAATGGCGGATCGAACGAACATTTATTTTGAATATCTTATAATACTGCCAAATAAATTGAGTAATATAATCTTTAAAACTTTGACACGTACTTATTACATAAGACAAACTGCTACTCAGATAATGTATGAACATAATATTGGAACACTGGACTGTACGCCTCCACCTCTGACAAAAAGAAGCAGGAGACGGATAGAGAGTAATGTTTCAATGAAACTGAGATGAGCACTGCGCCTGACAAGGTGCAGAGCTGTTCCGACTCTACCCTTTGGGCGGCCCATCTCCGGCCAGGGAAACAGTATGCAGTCGACGTGTTCACCTCCAAAATTCGTTCAATTAAAATAAAAACGCGAAAGACGTCTCATCACTGCTGCCTTCTAAGACGGCCAGCCCAAGGACAGAAGCTATCCCTGCGCCGCCGTTCTCCTTTCATAAAACGGTTATTAAAAATAGCCGAGATATAAAGGGGAAAGTATGTACCGCACTTTTCATTTTCTTTAAAACGTTCATTGATTAATCCTTTGGCTTTAGAGCTTTTTATCAACGTGATTCTAAACCTTTGGCCGACAACCAAAGGGTTGAAAAGAAGCAGCAGTAATGATACAAAAGAGAACGATCGGAAAAGATGAAAAGTCAGCCAACTAAACTCATTGTCTGGCAGGTATTCCAGCAGTCGCTGACATACTTGCGATCCCGACAGGCTATCTCATTTGAGAGGCATTACTCAGCAAATCAAGTTCCGAGCAGAGATGTGCGGGTCTGTGGGTTCAGACGTTACGGCAATTGAGCGTGAGGTCTAATATCACAGACCAACATCTATGCAGCAATGCGAGATTAAAAGATGCAATTTGCATTTCCTCAAAAAGTGAAGAAGCATTAACGTTATCAATTCCATATAATGGTACTCTGAGATAGAAAACCGCAACGACACAAGAGATCTGCACTGATGCAGTCGTTCATCATTACCGTCATCTGTCAAAAGGAAATGTCTGCTGGTATACAAGTTACGCCCGTCCAAACAAACCCTCGAGTTGTCCATATCGCTTTTTGTCTATTGCCTATGGAGTACGACAAAAAGCGATGTGGACAGGAATCACCTCGACAAAAAGCGACGTGGACAGCCAAAAGGTTAACACAATACAATCTGGAACACATTCTGCGTGCAATAAATCATAAATGCACGTATTCATAGACCAATTCCATAATTATGTTCCCTGTACAGTGGACGTAACCTGAGCGAGCTTTGGTTGCTAAAATCCGCCAATACAGCAGGTCTTGCCTCAGCTTAACCCCTTCACTGCCGAGAGAAAGTGCTGAGCACGACCCAACTGCAAGAGACATAGATCCTGCGGGGACTCGTGCGAATCTATGCCTCTTGCTGAGTCAAGCTTGTATCCATGTTTCGTGGACGATTGTGGCTTTTGGTCGTTGAATGGACAACGATTTCAGAAACGGAAATGTGCGTACAGTAGCAAATAAGGGGTTAAACGTGTATACCTTCTTTTCACAGTCTTTTGAGAGAGGTACCGGGGAGGCTCAGGTGGTTACAATCCATATCGCAAGGGATCTGTACAGAAAACAAACTTCAAAACAACTTCCTCCAATTATTTTAATCTGTAAGCCTGCGCCGGGAATAGGATTACCAGACTAGTGCCAATCTATTGAGAGAGAATTAGGAAATAAGCTGTTTCCTGATAGAATTATCTCTGCTTTTTGTGTGTGGAAAAGACGCCTAGGCGTCATGCACAGCCGTTAGTGCCACAAAGAACATCTAGGCCGTGGAAGTTGGCAGCTTACCACATTCTTTTTCCGTAATTAATTAAAGCCCGATACGACTGAACTTTGTAGGGTCTTTTCTTCTTCTTTCTTGTTGAGTCTGCCTGAGACTACCTTATTCGTAAAATATGCCGCAAGTGTTGCGTCCATTTCCCACAGTTACATATTCCCTATATACATATATTTAGTTGGGTTTTATTTTTGGGGGGGGGGTTGTTTGTTTTTATTTTGTTTTTGTGTTTTGTTATATATATATATATATATATATATAATATATATATTATATATATATATATATATATATATAATATATGTTGGTTTTTTTTTTGGGGGGGGGTTTGTTTTTATTTTGTTTTTGTGTTTTGTTATATATATATATATATATATATATATATATATATATATATATATATATATATATATATATATATATATATATATATATATATATATATATATATATATATATATATATATATATGGGAAGATCGTGGTACACAAGTCAATCGGCGGTGCGGGTTGCTTTCATAACCGGTAGCAGTTTCTGTCCTATAAAAAGGTAAATTTTCAAACAAAAATCAACGTTTGTCACGTCATGTCTCACAGCATAGTACAAACTTAGATTTTCAGAGATTAACACTAAACTGAGATTTCGAAATCAAGACCGAAAATCCGTGACTGCCAAGCGTGTTAACTCGGTGTGCCCGAGATACGAAATACCCACATTTTGGAGTTATCCTCTGAGGACTGCATTACAATTCAGGAGACAGATCGACCATGTTAGTTTACGGGTGGTGGCAGAATAGCTTGGCGCCTATAGGCGCCGAGCTATTCTGGCATCACCCTTGAACTATCATGAACGAGCCAAATCTTGCTGTGGTGTGTCGTGGGCAGAACGAGTTAAAATGTGGATAAGAATCCAACTCAGGGCAAAACGCACAACACGCTTAGAAAAGACACTTACAGTACAATTTATTTATTGTGTTGTAACTGTCTTTTCCACGCACGTCTCTTTCTTCGTTGGGTTCTTCTCTAAACTGAGAGTTCCCCCCATTCCCTGTAGTCCATGTCAACTGTCGCTAACGTAGTCGAGCCTGTTCAGGCACTGATTTCGCTAGCACACGCATCCAGATATTGATCAACGTGAAGGAATCATCTACGGATAGGCTGCCATACTTCATGAAGTTTCTGTTCGGCTAACCCCTTCAATGCCGGTTGCATTTAACTTCTTTTTAACACCACAATGTCATACCTTTCGTAGGAACATGGATTCAAAGTGGTGTACGCAAGAGGCATAGATCCCCATGAGCCCCCGCAACACCTCTTGCAGTTGGGTGGTATTTTTTCGGCACTGAACAGTTTAATCTCCGAAGAATCGAAGCTTTCAACAGCCTATAAATTCACAGCAATACAATCTTGTGAACTACCTGAGGGGGTCCGTGCCCGCGCCAAGCGGTTCCGAGCATTTTTTGCACAGCCGTGTTACAGCAGAGTGGTAATGCGCGGGTGTAAGTACGCGGAAATAAAGCGACCGTCGAAATGAACCCAAAATACGACGTCGCAGGGACGGTTACGCTGCTAAGGGAATTCAATTGTGAGGATGCTTTGAGTTTTGTTGTTAAGCACACCTCAAACTAGAAGCTAAACACAATTTCATTTTATAGGGCATGCTGACTATATAAAATGTCATGTAGTCAAATATAAAATGTCATAAAATGTCATATATATATATATATATATATATATATATATATATATATATATATATATATATATATATATATATATATAAAGGAACAAAAGACTCGACTCAAACGACATTTCTCGCACATGGCATCAGGGATTTCATTCTCGTCTCGTATTTCTTTGTATCTATCCTCTTAACTGCCGAGAGAAAAACTTAACACCGCCCAACTGCAAGAGGCATATATCTTCATGAGCCCCCGCAGCTGCGGGGGCTCATGAAGATCTATGCCTCTTGCTGACCCCACTTTGAATCCATGTTCTGGGGACGACTGGGATGGTTTGGTGTTGGGTTAACAAAGATTTCAGAACCAAAAACTGCGTCCACTGGCAGCGAAGGGGTTATGCAGCGAACTCCTCTCTATCAGAATAATGTCTGCAGCAAGCGACGTAAGAGATGAACACAGCTTTTGTCCGCTGTAGAATCCGCCGCCATAAACATCGCCTTAATCATTTTCCCCCTCCCCCTCATCCTCCAAGAATATTCAAGACTATTTGCCCCCGTCAAGATGATCTGATCTAAAGCGCAGCATAACGCTTAACTCATTCGAGACGTGCCGCCTCCGGATACGCGGCTTTAAGCCGCGTATCCGGAGGCGGCACGTCTGGAATGAGTTAATGCCCGTTACAAAGATTTTCGCAAATAGCTTAAATCACAGTAGAAGAGCCAGAGAGACAGGGTCATTACATTTACATTTCGTCTGTAGAGCAATTCCGCGCAGCCTGATTTCACTCGTCCACTTCATCGTAAATTGTATTTAAACAAAGCCTGATTGGGCCCCGTGTTCCGTAAGACAAGATGGAATACTCATTTCCGAGAGAACCGAGACTTTCGGGATTGGGGGGGGGGGGGGGGGGGGCGCTGAGTAGCTCAGGAGATAGAGCGTTCGACACACGTCCAAAAGGTCGCGGGTTCGATCCCAGCAGGGGTCAAAATTTGTTCATACTCATTTTGGTGCCCGTCTTCGATGGTGGACGAAAAGCCCTAAACACCTATGACGTTCAACTTTTTGTGACTTTCCGGGGTAGCAGGCAGGATGGAGTGGAAAGCAGGGGAAGGTGTGGGGGGGGGGGGGGGTGGGGGGGATAAGGCAGTTTTATGCAGTCCACGAAACGGAAATACAATTGAGACACACATTTACATATTACATTTCTTATTTCCTTCCGTCTCATCTTCCATCTCACTTATCTCTGTCTCACAATTTCCAATCTCACACAATAACGTCAAAAAGGTCTTCTAAATCTTTCTTTCGCTCCTTCGCCCATTACACATGCACGTGATATAGTGTTAACCTTTTTTAACCAGAACTCTCTATCACTGACTCCAGGCTCCGTTACACATGCGCATGATATAGTGTTTGACCTTTGATCTCCACGCCACTGACTCCAGGCCCCGTCCCCATTACACATGCATGCAATGTAGTGGTTAGCTTTCTCCTGTCACTGACTCGGGCGGTGAGTATTATGTATGCGTGTATTGGTTAACCAGCAAAACTGAATGTCTAAATTACAATTTGCGAGCTGATCCGGGCTGATGGCTCTAACGATCAGTTCCTTCAGCCTGTCGCAAGAGAAACAGATTGTCTTTAGTAAAAACAGATCCATCTGCGAGAGGCTTTACATTGCTTGTCCCTCACATAAACACATTCTTTGAAAAAAAAAAGTGTAACGAGCAAAGCTATTGCCTGTCCTTCCATCTGCAAGAGGCATAGATTCTCATGAGCCCCTGCATCCGCAGGGGCTCATGAGAATATGCCTCTTGTGTGTGGAGTATGGGCTTTACCTATCCCTCTGGCAAAGGGGATCATGAACATTTTCGATTTTTGTCGCATGGCCGAGACGGAGTCGGAGATGGGTCCTACCAGTTCCTTGAGCGGAAAAAAAAAGGGGGGGGGGGGGGTAGCGGAAGTAAGCCCTTCACTTCTGATAGGGGAAATATCGGGGTTTAACTCCTCCACCAATAGCTTCAATTGCGGCGATCTTGGAAGATCACTAGTGGTGGATTAACTCACCCACCACGTGCCTTCACTTGCGATGATGTTAAGGGGATCAGCGAGGCGTAACTTCTTCACTAGTGGTGGATACACACCGTATCTCTAAATTCATAACAGCCTGATAACAAATTTGCGTGAGAAAACACAGCAAATGTGAACGAAGCCAGCACAGCAAGAGACATAGAACGTCATTAGCCCTCGTGTCTGTACAGTGGGTGCAAGCGAACCTATGAACTGTGCAGCATGACGGGGTTCGTAGTGTCCCTGTAGTGATGGGGTTATGAGAGCGACTGTAACGAGGATGTGCATTTTGTCCAGAAAAATCCAACTGCCTGGCAGTTGGGATCAGATCACGCTGATAAATCTGAATGCATGTGGCTCATTAGCGGAGACCGTTTCGTTGAAATCCCCAGTTTAAGGAAAGTCATCTGGGTACATCTTTTCTCTGCCAAAGGCACCGACTCAAACTTAATAAAATGAAATAAACTAAACTAATTAAGGAACATGGATTAAAAAATGGGACAAACGCAAACAAGAGGCATAGATCATCACGAGCCCCCGCAGCTGCGGGGGCTCTTGAGGATCTATGCCTCTTGCAGTTGGCGTTCATATTTTTGCATCAGTCAAGGCCGGGTTCCGTCTACGGGTTGGCTGCTCGGCGTTAAACCCAAATAACTAACTAATTCCGTCTACGGAATCGCACGGCGAGATCAATGCATACAAATCGAAATTACATCTTACGAACCCCAAAAATGTATATCCCTGATTGTGCAAACAATTAAGCTAGGTTTGAGCTACACAGTGTGCGGCCACGCGAACAGGATGGAGGAAAAAAAGAAATCGAAGTCCAAAGATTACACGCAAGCTGAAGATTGAATGTTTGATGATTTTCGGAAACGCGCCTCGGGCAGTTCCATCACACTAACAGTTCCATGATTATCTCTTTCAATTCCAAGGCAGTTCAAATCCAGAAGAGTCGCTTCCTAGTGATGCAAGTAATGCGAGAAGCCTGTCTCCTGCAGATGGAATGTTGGATGATTCTCGGAAACGCACCTCGGGCGCTTCTTCCCGGCATCACAATAACAATTCCATGATTAACTCTTTCAATTTCAAGGCAGTTCAAATCCAGAAGAGTCGCTTCCTAATGTGTATGATGCAAGTAATGCGAGAAGCCTGTCTCCTGCAGATGGAATGTTGGATAATTCTCGGAAACGCACCTCGGGCGCTTCTTCCCGGCATCACAATAACAATTCCATGATTAACTCTTTCAATTTTAAGGCAGTTCAAATCCATAAGAGTCGCTTCCTAATGTGTATGATGCAAGTAATGCGAGAAGCCTGTCTCCTGAAACCTTCCAGCCATGTAATCAAGCTAATTACATACTACCCTTGAAGTATCGTCTCCTGATTTATCGCGTCATGACTGAAAATGGTCACATCAAGCCATCACATGCGATGTAGTCTTTTTTTTCCTTTCTATTTAAAAAAAACAACTAACAATTATGAAAAATAACCCCCGCATTACTTGCATGATACCTACTCGGATGCTCTCGCCGTTCTAGAACTGCATTTACCTTGGAACTGACAGAGTTAACCACACACATAAAGCCACTTATAGTGACGGAACATGAAGGAAAAACATTCGACAGCTAGAAATGCTGCTGATCATTTTCTAGCTTATTGCATCGAAAAGCTCTCTCTCAAAGCTTGAATCCAGGGGCCAGTGGCATCACGAATGAGCTTAGTCCTGCGCCAGCCGCTAAGCAAGGCGGAGCGGCTGGCGCAGGACTAAGCTCACTCACGCTTAAGTCAGTCAGCGCGCAAACATAATAATAATAATAAAAATAATTACGGTATTTATAATGCGCTTATCTTATAATAATTATAACTCTAAGCGCGCACTCACAACTCGCGCACGCATGCGAACGCTTTAGACGACTCACGTACAACAAATGGTGAAATATATTGCGACAGTCATCTTTTGTGGGGAGTGTGGTGATATAGTGCTAGAACTGTTGAAAGAGATGAGTTTTGAGGGCGGACTGAAAGGAGGAGAGAGTCTTTCTGACGGAGAGAGAGTGGGAGAGTGTTCCAGGTGGATGGACCATAAACTGAGAAGGCGCGGGGGCCGAAAGTGCTGAGTTTGGTGCGGGGGATGTGGAGACGGAGAGGGTCGGAGGCGGAGCGGAGGGAGCGGGAAGGAGTGTAGGGGTGAAGTAAGTTGGAAAGATAGGCAGGAGCGCAGTTGTTCAGGGATTTGTAGCAGAGAGACAGAATCTTGTATTGGATACGCTGTGGGATGGGAAGCCAGTGAAGAAGTTTGAGCAGGGGTGTGATGTGGTCGGATTTTTTCTTTCTGAGGACGAGGCGGGCAGCATTGTTCTGGATGCGCTGGAGAGTGGAAGTGGTAGAGTGAGGGAGGCCGGAAAGGAGAGAGTTGCAGTAGTCAATGCGAGATAGAATGAGAGAGACAGCAAGTTTGGTGGCAGCTTCGGTGGTGAGGTATTTTCTGATCTGACTGATGCGGTGGAGGTGAAAGTAGCATGCCTGGGCAGTGGCGGAGACGAAGCTGGTCATGGTAAGAGAGGAATCAAGAATAACTCCAAGGTTTTTGGCCGAGTCACTGAGGGAGATGGGGGTGCTGTCGAGTTGAAGGTGGAGAGAGGGAGGGAGCTGGGAAAGTTTCTGGCGAGTGCTTACCAACATGGCTTCCGTTTTGTCGTCATTCAGTTTAAGCTTGTTTGCTGTCATCCAGTTTTTCACGTCTTCATAGCAGTCAGCCGTGCGAGTCAGTAGTGACTGAGTGTTGTCGAGTTTGTCTTTGTCTAGTAGTTGTGAGTCGTCAGCGTAGAGGCGTAGAGGTGGTGGCGTATGTGGTGAGACTGTATGATGTTGGACAGGGGGGAGGTGTAGAGTGTGAAAAGGACCGGGCCCAGGACGGACCCCTGTGGTACTCCGCAGGAGAGCGTGACTGGGTTGGAGGAGACGCCGTCAATGGTGACGGACTGCTGTCTGTCGGAGAGGTATGAGAGAAATCAGGAGTGAGCAGAGTCAGTGATGCCAAAGGAGTGACGAAGGCGGTGGAGGAGGATAGAGTGGTCTATGGTGTCGAAGGCGGCAGAAAGGTCGAGTAGCGTAAGAAGGGAGATGTTGCCTGAGTCGGTGGAGAGAAGCAGGTCGTTTAAGATGTGTAGAAGGGCTGTTTCAGTGCTGTGGTGTTTGCGATAGGCAGACTGGAATGGACTGAGGAGGTTGTTGTCGGCAAGGTGGAGGTTGAGCTGGTTGAGAACAACCTTCTCAAGAAGCTTGGACAGGAAAGAGAGATTGGAGACTGGGCGATAGTTTTTTTTTAGTTCGTTTGGGTCGAGGTTGTGTTTTTTGAGGAGAGGACGGACGATGGCGGACTTGAAGATATCAGGGACTGAACCGTTCTCAAGAGATGTGTTGATGATGTCGGTAATGAAGGGCAGAAGTTTTGGAAGGCCGTCCCGGTAGAGAGCAGCTGGGAGGGGGTCTAGTTCGCAGGATTTGAGAGGCATGGACTTTATGATTTTGAGGACTTCTTCTTGAGAGACGGGGCGGAAGGACGAGAGGGGGGTGCCGGAAAAGGGGGTGTCGGGAGGGCAAGGAGGGGAAGGCAGAGAGTCGAGTGTGTTGCGCAGAGTTTGAATTTTGTCGGAAAAGTAGTTGGAAAAAGCGGACGGGAGTTCTTCTCTGCTGTGTGTGTTGGGGAGAGGAGTGTCTTTAGGAGTGCCTAGGAGTGTGTTCATGGTAGCGTAGAGGGTTTTGGAAGAAGTAGATTCCAGGATTTTGTTTTGAAGGTGTTTACGTTTGGAGTCGAAGATCATTCTGCAGACTTTGGATCTAGTTGCTTGGAAGATCTGTCTGTGAACGGTGAGGTCAGATGAGCGCCAGACGCGTTCCGCTTGTCGGCGCTCGCGCTTGGCCTCAGCTATGTCGTCAGTGAGCCAGGGGGATTGATTGATTGATTGTACATTGCTTAACGTCCCGACAGCAACAAGGCTTTCTCAGGACGTGCCTGCACTGATTGTGAAAAAAAACTAAACAGAAAATTGAATGTATGTCGCCAGCCGGTCAAATACATTAAATAAACCTACAACATGGGGCATAAATAAAGCTAAGACCATTTAGCAACACACATCCAATATCAAGAGCTACAGGCAGTGCAGACAGTAGGGAGAGTTTTAAAAAGGCAAATACAGGTGAATGGACAAAGGGTAGACAGAAACACATGCCCCAGAATAGAGAGAAAAACCCACCCTGTGGGGCTGACCAGGGTGACCCTGGGAACTAAAAAATACCTAACCCCACCCAAGTCCCCCAGGGCAGACCCGGGTGGGGGGAGCCAGGGGGAGGGGGGTCGGTTGGGTATGGAGCAGGTGGTGACAGGTGCATGGGTGTCTAGAAGTTTTCGAAGGGAGGAGTCGAAGTGGGATGCAAGATCAGGAGAGGAGGCGGGGTCCAAGAGAAGGTCGACAGCTTCATCGAAGAAGCTCTGTCGGTTGACAGATTCACAGTAAGCAAAAGGTCTTTTGGCCCACTTCTCCCTACTGTCGGCCCGAGTGTCTTTTGCTTACTGTGTCAGGAAAGTTCAAAAGAGAGCTTGGCGACACGGATCTTCTGCTCGCTACCGAGTCGTCTCGTCTCACAAGAACACGCACGTCCAGTGAACACTGGACGCACCATGAGGCATGCATCGAGTTATCTTGGCGAATGTATTTCTTAGCCATACCTCACGCTCTTATTAACCCTTTGACTGTCGGGAGCGTTTGGTTGTCGAGGCGACCCAATGCAAGATCGACCTTTGACTGTCGGCAACATTATTATTTTTTTTAAATTTATTTATTTTGTCGATATCACTCGATGCAAGATAAACCCGTTGACTGTCGGTAACTTGTTTTTTTCTTTTTTTTGGAGGGTATGTGTGTGTGTGTGTGTGTGTGTGTGTGTGTGGGGGGGGTGTTTGTCGAGCGGATTTATGTGGGAATCACTTTGACAAAAGGCGCTACCGGCAGCCAAACGTGTCCTCTCTTCTCTCTCATTAATTCATATTTAACTGGACAACGAGGGTCGGAAAGGGGTGGGGCAGCGGGCGCGGAGAGGGGGGTGAGTGGGTGGTGGGGGGGACTTGTTGACAATGGCGACAGGCTTCACTCGTCCCGAGTCATTGTCCATTTTGAAGTGCTTTTGTTATTGTAAATTGTGGAATGATTGAATCCGTGAATGTGAGCAGCACCTGATATGTATGATTAATTTCTACTACAGAAACAATACAGTCATCTTGAATATTGAATCTGTGTTTGCCTGAGAGGATGAGGAGCAGAGAAGAAACAGGGGAATGGTGGGGGTGTTTACATCGAGAGTATGTCGCCCAGGCCAAACTGAACCAAAGTGAACTTAAATTCAGTTGGCCCAGCAACATGTCAACACCAACAACCACAATCGTCACGCACAAACGCGCGCACGCACGACTGACGCGCATCAGTGTTTTCAACAGAGATGCCCCGCAGGCGTGCGTGCTTCTGTTCGTGCGTGCGAGAAAAAAATAAAAAAAATGCCAAGGGCTGCTATTGTTCTGACCACTTTTCAGTACACAGGCATAGTATTTCCGATAATTAACCTCATTTTTTTGGCGTAAAAGACCCATCATTGCAAAAGAAAATTGCTACCTCAGTACCCGTTAAGCAAAACACCCCGGGCCGACGTCAGCCGCAGTTGGCGCGGGCACAGTCGTGCGCGCGCCAACAGCGGCCGACGTCGGCCCGGGGACGTGTTGTGCGCAAGGTGTCCCTGCGGATCAATACAATTTCCTGTGATCGACCACACACGATGATCCAATTCTCCTTGATGCCATTTATCGCCATATTGTAGCTGGCGACGTTCAACATTTTTATGCAGATCGGGCGCCCTAAACGCCAGCCTTCATCATCGTTCTCGTTCGTGGTACCACACGAGGGCAGTGACCGAGAAAAGGTTTCTCAGTACCGCTCAGCGTCAGGTGTGGGAGACAGAGCGATCACGACAGCAATCTGACGATTTCCGGACATCAGACGTAGGGCAAAATTAGCATACGTTTGGATGAAAACACTGGATTAACAGCCCGGACAAACGTCATCGCATGTTTGACAGTGCACGTGTTTCGGCGAAAACAACGGATTTTCGCATGTTTGTCCGGGCTTTTTAAATCCACTGTTTTCGCCGAAACACGAAAGTTTGACCTACTTCTGATTTCTGAACAACGCCAATGGGTAGTGCTGTATTCGCTTGGCACATAGATGTGTGCCTCCGACGACCAGGGTAGGGTCGGACTACTTTGGCGCTGTAAAGGCACCAAGCTAACCAGATGAGCTGTCATGGTCGTCTGACTCCTAAACCGGTGCGTATCTTACAATCATGCGCTTTTACTGAACTGTCATGGTCGACCCATCTCCTGCTACGTGCAGTTACTGCTGTGTGTCTTGACTCTAGAAGGAAAAAGGTAACAACACTCACATTCTACCCGACAGCTTTTCATGTCTACTTCCATACAGCTCTCAGTGTCCATCCATTACCCGAGCTGTGATAAGCAGCTACTCTGCCCAGTAAAGGCGAAAGACATCCATTTTTGTTTAACTTTTTCACAGCCATGTTGACGCGGGTTGTGATTCTAACGCCAAAGCGAGCCCAGACCTTTGAAAAGATCATGAACACACAGTGACGACAGCAAGAGGCATAGATCTTCATGAGCCCCCGCGACTGCGGGGGCTCATGATGATCTATGCCTCTTGCAGTTGGATCGTGATCATTTCTCGGCAGAGAAGGGGCTAAGAGGAAGATTTTCACTGATCTCGCTTTTCACAAAAATGGACTTTCCCCTCCACCGGGCAGTACAGCTCAGTGAACGGGATGAAAAATACAAGTTGTCTGACCCCGTAAGAAGAAGAATGAAAAGGTTACAAGATTGATGATAATCATTCTACCCGACACCTTTCATTTTTTTCCGGTTACAGAACAACCACGAAAACAGATCCTTCAACCACGAAGACCTTCAGTATTTGGCGGTGAACCCTATTCCACACACACACACACACACACACACACACACACACACACACACACACACACACACACACACACACACACACACACACACACACACACAGACACAGACACACACAAACACAACAAACAAAAAAACGCCTGACAACAATCAGCTCAAGACAAGGCCCCTGATCAGCAGACGCAGACTGTGTGCCGGTCTGTGATTTTGGACCTTACGGCTGAAAACTGTAAGGTACAAAATCACAGACCAGCACACTTCTAAACTTGACAGGTTATGACATATGACAGAATGACAGGTAATGACATATTCTGCCTTTCTTTGGCAAAAGGCAACTAGGCCCGTTTTTGATTAAAGCGGGATTTCATTTGTTCTAACACGAAAATCTCAGTTTTATCAAAAGACACCCTAGCTTTTTGCCGCATAAATGACCTGTTTTCAATTTCCTTTACCGTTTTTACAGCATCTCTTGACAGAAAGTCTGGCTGACACCTCTCATAATGACGGCCCTTCCTTTATTCAAGTCCCCCTCATGAAACGGTGTTGGCTAGGGAAGAAACATCAAACGTCAAAATTAAATATCCCTCCCTCAGCTATGAGAAACTCTGCCCTAGGCTAGAACCAACGGCGTGCAAGCGGCAAGGACCATCTTATCTCGCTGGGACGCTCGGCAGATAAGAAAACTGCACGTATAAGGTTTCGTGTGCATTAGGGTGTGTTTTTAATCCAGGCCAAAAAGGTGACCGAAAAATTCCAAGAAAGAAAGAAAGAAAGAAAGACGCATAGGAAGGATAATTACAACACAATGTTTTAAATGTTCGGGTTAACTCATTCGCGGCCAGCCACATCCGGATGCGCGGCATAGCCGCGCATCCGGATGCGGCTCGCCGCCAATGAGTTAAAACCCTTTTTTCAAAATGGACATACATGCAAGTATACAATGCAGTGTGTGTCCTTCATGGGAAAGTGTAAGAAACTGTAACGATAAAGTTCAGAAAGCCGTACACAGAATGTTCTGGGTCCACAAAATTCATATATTACATGTAGAATACATGTATATATTTTCGAAACAGGATTTTATTGTGACAGATATCAGAAATCCTGCACCCATAAAACATCGGAGTAGGAACATTTGTGGGAAAGATTTGGGGCAGTCGAATCAGACCACCCATTTCCTTGCAGTAATCACCTCAACAACAACAACAACAACAAAAAAAAAAAACGCTACCGACAGCCGGAGGGTGAGAGGATGAAACGACAATTACGTCACTGAACCAGAGAACACAGGGCATTATGTCAAAGTCTCACTTACAGACTCACTGGGTGAAAAAAAAAAAATCTTTCCTGGAAAACACTGTGAACCCGGTAATGATGACACAAGCTTGGGTTGAGAAAAAAACAAACATGTGTGATCGTTATCGGTTTACCATTATCTTTGTCTTCACACTGATCACAAAACTATGGGTTAATGTGGCCCTCTCCGACTTTGCTGTGAAGGCGAAGGTGAAAGTTTCTCAGTTATTGAGGACTATGTGGAAGCTGGGCAACCTTAACCCATGTATTTTCTTTAAGCTTTTTGATACCCAGGTGGCGCCGATGCTCCTTTACTCGTATGAAGTATGGGGGCTGAAGCAGTTCGAAACAATATAAAAGGTTCACACTTTCGCCTGCAAGAGACTATTGAGTGTGGATGTCAGAGCCCCAAATCCGACAGCTTATGGTGAAAGGGGTAGGCATCCACTGCACATTAATTGCACAATAAGAGCTACAAAGTATTGGATGAAAATGATTAAGATGTCTGGTACAAGACTTCCTTAGCAGACGTACAAGATGCAGTTGCACTGTACCGTAGCGGGTTCTTTTTGGGCGAACCAAACTGAAATCACCCTACACAAGTATGGCTTTGGCCACGTTTGGCAAAACGGTGGTATGGGTGATGAAAGAGCCTTTTTTGTTGTTGTACAGGCAAAGACTGAAAGAGTCATTTGTACAGTCATGGGAAACAAAGGTTCAGTCAAGCGACAGGTTTGCAACTTACAAACAGTTCAAAACGGTATTCGAACCAGAAAGATATTTATCCCAAATAACGATAAAAAAATTCAGGGACAGCCTTATACGTTTCAGACACATGTGAAGGATTGTCCATTCTGTATTGGGACTGTGGAGAATGAAGAACACTTTCTCTTGTATTGTACTAGATACACAGCATTGCGAACATAAATGACACTAAGAATGCGGACATAAGCATGTTGCTTGTGACTCTATCAGAAAAGTTGCAATGTTCATATTCTATGCAATTAAATTACGCAATGAAGAACTATCTGTGTAATATGACATTATTAGACTTGGAGATTGACAAAACCACAGTCAACAGAGTACAGACCTTCATGAACAGTTGCCTTAGAAGAATTTTGAAAATCCACTGGCCAGAGAAGATCAGCAACGTCAGACTCTTGGACAGAACAGAGCAGAAAACAGCAGAGAATGAAATTGGGCGAAGAAGATGGGGATGGATCGGTCACAGCCTGAGAAAGCCAGCTTCCAGTATCACTAGGCAGGCATTGTCATGGAACCCCCAGGGAAAGAGGAAAAGAGGTAGGCCGAGAAACTCCTGGCGTCGAGACCTCCAAGCAGACATCAAGAGACTGGGAACCACCTGGAGTAGAACCGAAGGAGAAGCACAGGACAGGAGTTGCTGGAGGTCTCTCGTCGACGGCCTATACCCGGGTAGGGGTGACAGGCGTAAGTAAGTAAGTATGGCCGCAACACATCTGTTCAGTTTGCCCCATGGTGGGGTAGACCCCTTGATGCAGCGCGTCTGTCTGTCTGTGTGTGTGTGTGTGTGTGTGTGTGTGTGTGTGTGTGTGTGTGTGTGTGTGTGTGTGTGTGTGATCATTATATTATGACTGAGTACCAATTCCAAGACGAAATTGTTTTTTGTTCGTATCTTGTCTGTTTCCTTTCTCGTGTTGTCATTTGTTTATTCAGTTATGTAATCTCACCCAAATTCGAATGGGTCGCTGACCTACCGAATAAAGTGTTCAGTGTTCATTATCTTTGTCTCACTCTGCGTTCTACGTTTGATGGCCTTGTTCAGATCCTAGTGTTGGAGGCTGCAACGAAATGGGCTGTTATCAGGAAGTCGTCACTCGTCAGTGCTTTATGTACAAGGGCGTGTCTTCTGGCTAAAACAGATCTCTGTAGAGTTTCGCTGCCATGATGGAATTCGTGCATGCGCAGCGAGCTACTCGAAATTTTCAAGTAAACGAACGACTGCGTTGTCGGTCTCCATATTACACATGTGGAGCCTAGAAGTACTGCTGAAAACCCACACCACGCCGCACTAGCAGCCTTGACCCAAGTTTACTCGAAAATACTACTAGGTCGGGCCAGGACTACCTCGCGCTGGGACCATATGGCGTTGAGGCGCGTCCCCTGGGTGGTGGATAGGGGGTCCCTCGTGAGGGGTGCACCGAATGAAATAAGGTGCCGTGAACCAACATGGTCAAAGGGAAGGTGACCCTGACAGAAAACCCCTGGTCCTCCTAGTAAAGGGGTTGGGCGTGGGGGTAGCTTCCCCACCCTGCAAATAGGGAAATAGCTACAAAAACGCCGACGAAAAGACAAACAGCAATTCCTTTCCTGGAGGAGGAAGGTTCTTCTACCAGAAGATTTATGACGTCCTGTGGTGAAAGCCGGAAGTCTTCGGAAGCCACAGGACCGAGCCGCCTCTCTCTATCCAGGCACACAACCATGGGCACATGGAATGTCAAGACCATGTACCAGAGCGGCAAGGCCGCCCAGACAGCAGCGGAAATGCAAACGTACAACCTTTCCCTGCTAGGTATCAGTGAAGCCAGATGGACGCAATCTGGCCAGAAAAGGCTGTTAAGTGGAGAGATGATTCTGTATTCAGGTCATGAAGAGGAGAATGCCCCCCATACAGAAGGAGTAGCATTCATGCTGTCACCAGTGGCACAGAGAGCGCTGATGGGCTGGGAACCTCTTGGGCCAAGAATTATCACAGCAGCCTTTAGAACCAGGAAAAAGATCAAGTTGAACGCCATCCAGTGTTATGCGCCCACTAATGACAGTGACGAGGAAGAGAAACAAGAGTTCTACGACCGACTCCAGAGTGCCGTGGACAAATGTGCGGAGCGAGACATCACCATCGTCATGGGCGATTTTAATGCCAAAATAGGGGAGGACAACACCGGATACGAAGAGGTGATGGGGAGACAGGGACTAGGGGAGATGAGTGAGAACGGGGAGAGGTTTGTAGACTGTTGTGCTCTAAACAGACTTGTCATTGGAGGCAGCATCTTCCCACACAGAAGAATACACAAAGCAACTTGGGTCTCACCTGACCATACTACAGAGAACCAAATAGACCATATCTGCATTAGCAAGACATTTAGTAGATCCCTTCAAGATGTTCGAGTGAGGAGGGGAGCAGATGTCGCCTCAGACCACCATCTGCTTACCTTAAGAATAAAGCTCAAGTTAAAAGCCGCACAGAGACAACAAGAAGACAGCACTATAATGTAGGCCTCCTGAGAGAGACTGGAGTGAGAGAAGAGTTCAAACTGGTGCTGTCCAACCGGTTTCAAGCGATACAGGAGCTAGTAAATGAAGAGGAGGCGGTCACCACAGAGCAGCAGTGGAAGGCAGTTAGAGAGGCGTTGAACTCAACCTGCAAAGACACTGTAGGGTTCAGGAAACACCATCACAAGGACTGGCTGTCGGCACAGACCTTGAAGAACATAGAAGTGAGGAAGAAGAAGAAAGCAGTTGTCAACAACAGTCGCACGAGAGCAGCCAAAGCCAGGGCACAGGAGGAATACTCGGAAGCCAACCGCGAGGGGAAGAGGAGTATCAGGGCAGACAAGAGGGCCTACGCAGATAGCCTGGCAGCAGAGGCAGAAAAGGCAGTAGGCAGCGGCAACATGAAACAACTCTACGACATTACCAGAAGATTGTCTGGCAAGTACGGCCATACAGAAAGACCAGTAAAAGACAAAGAAGGCAAGTCTATTGCAGACAGAGCAGACCAACTCGACATATGGGCCGAGTATTTTGAAGAGTTACTGAACAGACCCAGCGCACCCGATCCCCCAGACATCCAGCCAGCAGAGACCGACCTACCCATCAGCTGTGACAGACCCAGCCGGGAAGAGATCAGAAGAGCAGTGGCATTTTTGAAGAACGGCAAAGCAGCAGGGCCAGATGGCATCCCAGCGGAGTCTCTGAAAGCAGACCTAGAGACAACAGTAGAGATGCTGTACCCACTGTTTGGAAAGATCTGGGAAGAGGAGGTGATGCCGGCTGACTGGAAGGAGGGGTACCTAATCAAGCTTCCCATGAAAGGCGACCTCAGCAAGTGTTCCAACTACAGTACTGTCAGTACCAGGAAACAGTGCGTGGCATCATACCACATCGTAAATAGGATCGCATTAACAAAGACCGTCAATAGAAAACATACGAATTTGATTATCTCAAAACCAGCACGAAGGCAAAAGAAGACACGCCTACAGAGGTCTGCAGGAGATGAAAATGGTGCTCACACAAATTGTAAAAAATAAAAAAGAGCTTTCACAGATTGCAAAAACCCAGGCAAACAGACGGACTTGTTCTTTATATCATGTCCTTTGAAAGCTCCTGGCAATTCAACGCACAGCTGAAGTGCGCCTGAATTAATCGCGGTTCACGGCGTACTCCACAAGAAATCGCTGTTTCTGTTCCTCATAAAACCGCCCGTTAGGGCCGTCCGTGATCACTCCGGTGCTGTGGACGTTAAACCCGAACAATTGCATTTAAAGAAATGCCGCATTTCTATTTGCGCTGCTGTGATGTTGCTTCCATACTGCGTCCTACACCGGCGATTGCAATCACACGCAGTCAGGGATGGCCAACCAGGACATGAGCAAGAAAAACGCCAACGCATATTGTAAGACTGCATTGTCCCATTACGAGATTCGCGGGCGTGCCGTGATTTCTGTTTTATAAGAAAACACAAAACAACTCTCTGCCACTGATCTCCGGCCCCATGTAGCACCGAGCCCTACACTTCCGGACCCACGCCACCGGCAAGAGGCGTAGAGTGTCATGAACCTCTGCAGCCACAAGGTCTCATGACAATCTACGACTCTTACTGCCAGACGGCGTTGGCCCTTCTTTTATATCCTCAGACTGCAAGACAAGCGGGGTTCAGTCTCCGGCTTTGACGTCAAATCTTGGATTTTCCCGTGCCTTACCAAACGCACTTTCGAAAAACTTGTGGTTATGTGTGTGTGTGTGTGTGTGTGTGTGTGTGTGTTGGTCTGTGATTTTGGATATTAAGGTCCAAAATCACAAACCAGCACACCTTGTTTTAAAACGTAGTATTAATTCTCTCCAACTTGACTCCTCCTGAGAATCGCAGTATTTTTGTCAGCGTGAAAGTATGTTATTCATAACTCGCAGTGAACTCGAGCCTCTTCTACGGCACCACTATCAAACAGTAAGCAAGTTACATAAAATGACCGTGTAAGGCGGTACTACTGCACTTAGCCTCTTGTACGTGAGGACTGTCAAAAAGTACACAGAATAAAAGGCACGACTGTGTAAGAGGCCGGCAGCGGACGGTCGCAGGGTTTTCCGTCTACGCTAGTTCCGCTACCAAGAAAAACAAACTCCACAAATCAATCGAGTTTGCTTTCTGTCTCAGTCTGGAGACTCTGATAGCTTAAGCCTTTCACTTCAGGATCAAAATGCCAATCACTTCGGCGTCTTCTGCTTAGTAATGTGATCATGCAAAATACTATTATACCGTTCGAGCGCGTGGTTAATAATAAGCTCATTCCAGGTGCCCCGCATCAACAGCTGCGGAAGCGTCGTATAGCGTTGCCGGCTGCAACGCTATAACACCTCCGCAGCTATTGATGCTGGGCGCCTAGAATGAGTCAATTTCTTATCACTGATGGATCTCTGTGCCTGGCGCGTGCCACCATGCCTCAGACGGCTGCTTCTTTGTCCACATAAGCCCTGATACGCTACAAAAGAAGACGGATCGACCGGCCGCACTATTCAAGGCTGGCCCAAGACTATAGCTTGGCGCCTGGAAGGCTGGTGCCAGAATAGATTGGTCCCTCCAAGGAGCTTGGCTCCTCCAAGACGCCAAGCTATTCTGGCACAACAAAACTTCCAGAGGCGCCAAGCTATTCTGGCACCACCCTTGAACTCTCATAGTCGACCTATCTTCAGAACAATGATGAGGTCTTCAAACGCAACCTGCAGCTCGACGGGTCATCCCATTAAACCCTCAAGACGGCGTTGTCAAAGTTTATCCTTTTAAGTCCACCTTATTGTTTTGGAGATAAATCGACCATGATAGTTCAAGGGTGGTGTCAGAATAGCCTGGCGCCTGGAGGCGCCAGGCCATTCTGACACCACCCTTGAACTACCATGGTCGATGCACATCCTGTCATACCGCTGCAGGGCTTCATGAGTTAAGCGTCAGCACAAAGATGGCTGGAAGTAGTTGTGAAAGTTCTGTATGCAAATGAGTGTCCTGATCTGACTTCCTTCCTGAAGATGTGATCTGGGCAAACGGAAACCAAGAGCGCCATTTCCTAGCGTACACAATCCCTCTGTTGCCCCCTCCCCCCCCCCTCCCTCCTACCCCGCGTCCCTTTCGTACGAACAAGAGGAAATCCCGACGTTTATCTCTGACATGATTTACTTATCTGCAAGAGGCATGGATTCACGAGAATCCATGCCTCAGTCTTGCTGTCGTTGGCAATCGGCCACCATTGGTGACATATAACTATTGTGTGAACTACGATTCTCTTCCGCCAGACGGAGGAGATCACTGACTATGAAGCGGGACAAAGAACAGACTACAGGATCCTATTTTACTACTGCTCGGCGTTAAACCAAAATAACCAACCAACCTATTTTACTATCAGGCGTGCGACAACACATGGCAAAACTCAATGCTGTTTAAGGTGACATCAGTACTTTACATCCACAAAGAATTGAAAATGGCCGTCGTGTGTGCTTAACGAATCCAATCAATTTCATATGAAGACTAGCAGGCACCAACGCGCAGAGGTACGTACCAATGGTATCCAACATATTCATTACCTGTGTGAAAATGCCATTGGTTTCAGTTTTAGCCCACCCTCTTCCAACCACCCCCACCCCTCCTTCTCCCCGGCCCCACCCTTTCCAGTTTGAATTGATTGATTGATTGTACATTGCTTAACGTCCCGACAGCAACAAGGCTTTCTCAGGACGTGCCTGCACTGCTTGTGAAAAAAAAAACAACCAACTAAACAGAACATTGATGTATGTCGCCAGCCGTCAAACACATTAAATAACCTAACACATGGGCCTAAATAAGCTAAGACCATTTAGCAACACACATCCAATATCAAGAGCTACAGGCAGTGCAGACAGTAGGAGAGTTTAAAAAAGGCAAATACAGGTGAATGGACCTCGGGTAGACAGAAACACATGCCCAGATAGAGAGAAAACCCCACCTGTGGGCTGACCAGGGTGACCTGGAACTAAAAATACCTAACCCACCAAGTCCCCAGGGCAGACCCGGTGGGGTCTTTCCAGTTTGAAATCCTGGACTCGTGAGTTCGATTGATGAAGCTGGGGACACCATTATTTTTTACTTCTAAAGTCACATCCTACACTCTCCGCCACATAATCGTGTTATATCACATGCCGAGAAGTGTTTGCGCAAAATATTAATCCTTTGGGTGTCGGTAGCGGTTTTAGTCGCGATGATTCATGCAGGAATTATCGCGACTAAAACCGCTACCGACACCCAAAGGGTTAAAGCGATCTGCTGCATGGCGGGCTTCGATTTTTTAAAATTCACCGCTAGGAGGGATGGTTGGTTGTACATTGCTTAACGTCCCAACAGCAACAAGACTTTCTCAGGACGTGCGTGCACTGCTTGTGAAAAAAAAAAAAAAAAAAAAAACACCCCAAAAAACCAAAACAAAACTAAACAGAATATTGAATGTATGTCGCCAGCCGTTCTAATACGCTAAATAAACCTAAGACCATTTAGCAACACACATTCAATATCAAGAGCTACCGAAAGTGCAGACATTAGGGAGAGTTTAAAAAAGGAAAATACAGGTGAATGGACCAAGGATAGACAGAAACACATGCCCCAGAATAGAGGGGAAAACACACCCTGTGGGGCTGACCAGGGTGACCCTGGGAACTAAAAGGTAGTTAATCCCAACCAAGTCCCCCAGGGCAGACCCAGGTGGAGGGACCGCTAGGAGGGATCTCAATGTTGTGTTGCCTCAGCTAAGACTGTTCTACCCTTTTCTTTTACACTAAGCTCACGTAACACAGGTTTGTTACCGCTCCTTGTGCGCACAGGGGGAACTCTCCTACGTACGAACGAGAAGAAGAGGATTTTATAATTATAACATTCAAACATCTTAGCGTAAGCCAACTCTCTTGTCCAGCATTAATGTAAGACATGCTATGGACGTTAAAGTACCATACATCTGAAGACACATTTCAGCACCATTCGTGTTTGTTATGCCTTGTTGACACACCTACTGAACTTTAACAGCAGTTGGACACTCAGCAAAAGCACACGCGTAATCGCACTTACTTATTCTGCGCACCCGTTAGCGTGTCAATCTATTTTTGGCTGTTTGTCGTACTGAAAGCGTTGCATTTATAGAACGGAGTGGAGTCAATGTATAACCTTACAGACTTGATATAAAGACGACGTATGCTGAACTGGATTCTCCTGTGTCTAAATGAACCATAACTAGACCCGTGTGCAGCGTTTCGTAACCATCTGTTACAGAAGTGTATCTTTAAACATCTACGGCGGTAGTGGGCCTTTAACATAAATGAGATATTGCAAACTATTTCCGGCACCGAGCAGGTCACTGTAACTCGTGATGCAATATAATATCCAACAGTCGTTTGCCGCCCATTGCAAACCCTAGTTTGTAAGATCGAAGGATGGGGGGATGCCCAACAAATATACATACAACTCTTGTCTGAAAGACGCCCAGGAATAATGGCAATAATAACAAAAAGTAAGATTGTGGATTTTAAGAAAGCATTTGACAGGGTGTGGCATGCAGCCCTTTGGTCCACCATGAAGCTATACAACATCAATGCCAACCTGATCAAAGTCATAGCAAACCTTTAGAACAAGGCCACTAGCGCAGTCTGCTTCAACGGCAAAATAGGAAACTGGTTTAGGACTACAGTCGGAGTCAGACAAGGCTGCTTGCTCTCACCTACTCTTTTTAACGTCTTCCTGGAAAGAATCACGACAGATGCTCTGAAAGACCATGAAGGAACTGTCAGTATTGGAGGCAGAACAATCACGAACTTGCGCTTTGCGGACGACATTGATGGCCTTGAAGGAACAGAGAAGGAGCTAGCTCACTGGTGGAAAGGCTGGACAGTACATCCATTGCACATGGGATGGAAATCAGTGCTGAGAAGCCCAAACTGATGACCAATAACACCGGTGGCATTGACACTGACATCATGATTGGAGGCCAAAAACTGGAAACAGTTAATAAATTCAAATACTTAGGAGCCATTGCTGACAGATGAGGGATCAAAACCAGAAATACTGTCCAGGATTGCGCAGACAACAACAGCACTGACAAGATTGAAGACCATATGGAAGAACAGAAACATCACAATCTGCTCCAAGATCAGACTGATGCGCTCCTTTGTCATAATAATAATAATAATTACGGTATTTATAATGCGTTTATCTTATAATAATAACTCTAAGCGCGCACTCACAACTCGCGCACGCATGCGCACGCTGTAGACAATGACTCACGTACCACAAATACATTACGACAGTCAGCTTGGGCTGGGGTGTGTGGCGATATTATAGTGCTAGAACTGTTGGAAGAGGTGAGTTTTGAGGGCGGACTGGAAGGAGGAGAGAGAGAGTTTCTGACGGAGAGAGAGTGGGAGAGTGTTCCAGGTGGATGGACAGTAGACGGAGAAGGAGCGGGGGCCGAAAGTGCTGAGTTTAGTGCGGGGTCCAGTTGAAAAAGGTGTGGAGTTCTAGAGAGCTGTCACAACACACCAAAGTCCAGATTTTCAATTCCAACGTAAAAGCAGTTCTCCTAAATGGAGCAGAGACTTGGAGATTGACAAAAACCACTGTCAACAGAGTACAGATCTTTATAAACAGTTGCCTTAGAAGAATTTTGAAAATCCACTGGCCAGAGAAGATCAGCAACGTCAGACTCTGGGAGAGAACAGAGCAGATAACAGCAGAGAATGAAATTGGGCGAAGAAGATGGGGATGGATCGGTCACAGTCTGAGAAAGCCAGCTTCCAGTATAACTAGGCAGGCATTGTCATAGAACCCCCAGGGAAAGAGGAAAAGAGGTAGGCCGAGAAACTCCTGGCGTCGAGACCTCCAAGCAGACATCAAGAGACTGGGAACCACCTGGAGTAAAATCGAAGGAGAAGCACAGGACAGGAGTCGCTGGAGGTCTCTCGTCGACGGCCTATATCCGGGTAGGGGTGACAGATTGATTGATTGTACATTGCTTAACGTCCCGACAGCAACAAGGCTTTCTCAGGAGATAGGGGTGACAGGCGCCTTGGAGCTTGGATACATGGTAAGATGCTCTAGGCGCCGTACATATGAACAAGGAAAATATTACACAAAAGGTGACAAAGCCACACGTACAATTACACAGAAAACAGAAAATGACTAATTACATGAACACTGATAATCAAGAAGCCACATGTACAATTACACAGAAGAACAGAAAATGACTAATTACATGAACACTGATAATCAAGATGGGAAAAGATGGGTTTTAAGGCTGTGTTTAAAACTGGCACTAGACTCACTGTGTCTCAATGATTTAGGAAGATCATTCCAGGCTGATGGACCCTGGTAAGAAAAAGATCTCTGCCCAAATCCTTGAGTCCTTACTGTAGAAATACGAAGCATTTTATTGTCAGACGAACTGCGCAATTGCCTCGAAGGAATATAACAGCGAAGGAGCTCTGAGAGATAAGTGGGTCCAGTGCCAGAAAGAGAAACATGACAAATGGACAAGACTTTGTGCTTGACTCTCTCCTTCACTGGCAACCAGTGGAGAGCGTGCAGGATGGGGGACACATGTCTCATTGAAGAGTTAAATGACCGTTTATAGGAAGTCGGTTGACCCACATTAGAGTCCGTTATTTTCATTATATTCACTAGCAGTTTTGGATATAGCCGGATAGGAGAAAGACATTGATTGAGTTCGTTAGCCAGCTTTGTATCTATTGAACATTTTTTAGTAAAAATTAATTCTATTAAGATTTTTTTTTTAAAGTAAAAAAACTCGATTTTGGGAGAAAATTAGTCAGTGTCGGTTACGTAAAAGCAGAAATGTCATCACACAGACATCGACACAATACTCTAGATGCGACGTCTCTCTCTCTATCTCTCTCTCTCTCTCTCTCTCTCTGTCATGCGGTTACCTCTCCTCTCTCTCTGTCATGCGGTTACCTTACCTCTCTCTCTCTCTCTCTCAAATAACGGGTATGCACTGTGACCCTTATAGAGCTTACAATAAGTCTATTACTGTAAGTGTGCAACACGTCTGCCGCACATGTAGTAACGTGTTGTAACTTTAGTCGACGAGTACCGTTCGGTCGCCCTAGCCTGAAGGTGACGTAAACAACAAGTACGCAGACTTCAAAGAACAAAAATCAGACCGGCATCAATGATGAGAAGGTCTTGCGCAGAAATCCCGACACTACGTCATTGTCTTAGGCAGGTGATGTAATCAAATAGTATGCAACATGGCAACAAATGCGGTCATTCTAAGCTGCTTGGTTTTGAAAACAAGATCGAAGACGAAGAGGAACGAGAGGTTAAAGGTACATGGACGGTAACGGTTTGCCTGTCTGATAATTATGAGACCGGTGTTGAGCAGGATGTTTTGTTTGCTTTGTTACATCTGTGCAGGTGCAGAAAACAAAAATCGTACCTTTTTCTTTCCTCATCTCATGCAGTAATTTGCTCGCCCCCCCCCCCCCTTCCCCACACACACTTCTACTCGACATACATCACGCAAAATCCTGCACTGTACAACAAAAGTATTCTTTCAAAATTGCATGCTTAGGACATTACATGACGTTTACATGCCAATACGTCAAAGGCGAACATTTTATTGCGTAAAAGATTTATGTGTATCTGGCTCGTGTGGTACTTTTTACCAGTGTGCTCTCGACACCCTGTCTTAAAACAGACAATTGGAAAATACCTGTTCAAACGCGCGTCGCCCGCGACACTAGCCGTCGACTTTTTCGATAGGCGTTGCACACTTATAGCAATAGACTTATGAGCTTACTATGCACTGGCAAATTTGCGAGGCTTTTTCAAATATATTTCAAAATCAGAATGAAGTCAAAGACAACAAGTAGAAACCCTTGCCAGCAAGTATCTTGTATATAATAAAAAAAGAAACTGTTGTGCTGTGGTAAGCGTAACAAAATAAATTAAAGGGAAAAAAGGAAGACAACGAATATTACAATGTTATAATGCTACAATTACAACATATTGACAAATGGTATTCCTACATGTCTACGATTATTTCCGACACTTTATTGCAGAAGTGATGCACTTGCAACTAAAATCTAATTTGTGTGTGTGTGTGTGTGTGCGTGTGTGTGTGTGTGTGTGTGTGTGTGTGTGTGTGTGTGTGTGTGTGTGTGTGTGTGTGTAATTCTCACCGAAATATTATGTAAGCGCATGACCTTCGTCTATGTCCATGGACAAGAAAAGGTCCTTGAGTTCTCCTTGCACAGTCTCTGATGGCCCTATAGGCTCCACTGAAGCGACGTTAACACATTCGAGAAGTGCCGCCTCCGGATACGCGGCTTATGCCGCTATCCGGAGGCGGCATTTCTCGAATGAGTTAACATTAACCTAGAACAGCAGCAGACACTATAAACAGACGTCCACCTCAACCTATGGATGCACATCAGGCCGATCTCTGTGTGCAAGAGGCGGCGATTCTCATGAGCACTGCAGAGGCTTATAAGGATCTATGCCTCTTGCAGATGAAACATTCTGGGCGAGGGGCTGTATATTAACTCCACTGGGCAGAAATGGCGACTCCGCTAAGAATGAACACAGTCGTACCATGGGGACCAACCGATGATGGATGATGGTACATGTGCTGCGAAAATATCATGAGACTCTGAGGACCTCTTTGAACAATACTGAATATTTTATTAACATTCTGTCGACTTCTGATTTTTGTTTCCATGAAAGCAAATGGCGTCTGCAAAAATGTCAAGGGAAACAAGACACAGCGTTAGAGTGTTTGTTTAAGAGTGCTTTGCACAGCATGTAATTTAAAAAAAATGTTTGTTTGATTTTATGTTTGATTGGTTTATATATATATATATATATATATATATATATATATATATATATATATATATATATATATATATATAATATATATATATATATATATATATATATATATATATATATATATATATATATATATATATATATATATATACTGACTTCCATTAAAAACGCGAAAAGTGTCTGTAAGTGTACTCTCAAACAAAGAGCCACCCTGACAGCAAAACAGGAACATTTTATTTGTTGCTTACTTCAGATGTTCAGCCTACTGTCTGAGCTACCTTCACACCAACAATTAGATGAGTTATCGCCCATGGCTACCTTGGAGTACACAGTGTTTCATTCATTAGTGGTGAAAATAAGCAAAACTGGACACACTCTGTGAAGCAAGTTTTCTGTGATATGTTTTAACACATACGTTGTGTGGATTGGTTATGTTATTAACTGCTTCAAACGAAATTTGACTCTAAATATTCATTAGAGAACCAGAACTTCCGGCGAATATCATTTTCTTAATAAATCTTATTTGATTTAATGTAAGAAGTACCAACGGAGAAAGAACACGCTTAGAAAGCCGGTACAACACATTTATTAATATTCGGGTAAATACCCTTGTCAAATAGACAAACAAACAACATAGAGATTAGCCGCTACTTCTCAATGGCAGAAGGATGTGGCAACTTGTTGCACATTCCTTCTGCATTGAAGATAAGTAGCGGCTAATCTCTATGTTTGTTTGTTTGTCATTTTGACAAGGGTATTTACCCGAAATATAATAAATTGTGTTGTACCCGTCTTTTCTAAGCGTGTTCTTTCTCCGTTGGGTACTTCTTTGCATATTACACGCTTGGCAGTCACCTTTTTGGTCTGGATTGATTTAATGTAAATTACTTTCAAACCATTTTTTTATGCTCCAGTGACTGACACAGAGATAAAGAACACACCCATACCCATTTGATCAGGTAAATATGGCCGCTAACTAAAATAAAGAACTTTTTGATTTTCATATTTGTAGGTCATGTTGGTTATTTAGGTGCCGCCTTTGACAAAGGAAAAGTAGGTCAAAACCAAACAGGTCTGATTTTCATGCACACGGACCCTAGTGACAGTGCACATTGGTTGGCTTTCAGCTGTGCCCTCTGCAGATGCTCCCCATTTCACTTTCAATATCCCGTGATGATGACGTCATAAGTCATCGATGTGAGATTTTTAAGACTAAACATTCTATTTGCAAACACACTCTTCATAACATTTTCCAATAAATGACGTCAAAATAACCCTGATGAAAGCATATAAAAATTTTACAAAGAAAAGCGCGATGGTGAAAAATTCGCGTTTCTTTTGTTGATCAGTATATATAGCAAAAGGTACTACATATTTAACACAAAGGGTACCAATCTTTAACAAGCTCAAATGTGAATTTGCGACCGTCTATGTACTACCTACGTGTGCATTACGAATTACGCTTTTCACAGGTGCTTTACGACTTATACCATTCTCCGCCGCCACGGCGGGCGATCAGTTTCCGGTGAAACCACATGACCCTCTGTAGGGGCGGGTATAGACACGAACGACGACGACTGACCCCTGTGATTGACGACAGTTAATCTCAGTAGAGAAGTGCCGCATACGGATACGGGGCTAATCGCCGCGTATCCGTATCCGGCACGTCTAGAGTGAAATAATTCTCTTGGCAGTGTGCGTGCGTGCAGCCGAAGAGCGTGTCGGGGATGCATACCATAGAGCGTATTATATTATATGATGCATACACTCCTTGATACAAAGAAGTAGTTGCCACATTCCTTCTGCCAATGAAGATAAGTAGCGGCTAATCTCTCTGTTTGTCTATTTTGACAAAGGGTATTTACCCGACATATTAATAAATTGTGTTGTACCCGTCTTTTCTAAGCGTGTTTCTTTCTCCGTTGGGTACTTCTTTACATATTACACGCTTGGCAGTCACATTTTTGGTCTGGATTACTCCTTGATGCGGCCACCACTCCTGCAGGAATCATCGCGACAAAAACCGCAACCGACAGCCAAACAATGCCAGGTTTGACGTCAGACTCACAAAGACTTCCTGCCGTCAAGTCTGGAACATAATGACTCTGAAAACTTTAAAAGCCCCAAAAGAACTGTTTCCCTGCATGAAGACCAGACAAGTCTGGGCTCATTATCGGCGCATAGTTTCGATGACAAGGACTCCTTTTGGATGTGCAATCTGGTAACATGTGCTACAAAGAACCCCATCAATGCCAGTGGACTTAGATCGCGTTTTTGAAATCTCTACAAATTAACGTCAAAGAGCCACAGCCGTCAAAGGCACATGGATACCACGCGATTTCAGCAAGAGGCATAGATCTTCATGAGCCCTCGCAGTCGCGGGGGCTCATGAGGAGCTATACCACTTGCAGTTGGACGGTGTTCAATGTTTCTCGACAGTGAAGTGGTTACTAACATACCGCTGGCTGCATGCACACAGGGGCTAAGTGCTGGTTTTCTTCTCAGGAAAGCTAAACAAATGCCCCTCAGTCGACAAATTACACGGTGAAACCCACACTCTTCTTTCAACGTATGCTGAAATGCTGAATAAACGACTTGAACTAGGCCCTCGAGACATTTATTTCTCGTGAGCAATGGTGAGGGCACCGCCCCAAGCTGCAACAAACAGAACGAGGAAGGCCCCAGCAAATATCAATCCCCAAAAACACCGAACTGTACCCAACGAAAAGTGGTTCATGTCAAAACAGCCGAATAAATACAGGGTTGTATTCTGTAGTCGGCGTTCTATCACTTTTCCTGTGTGATGGTTCCTAAAGAAGATCTGCAAGACAGATGTTTCTGGACGGTCAGCTGTAGATAATCATACAGTGGCCACCGGTTCAAATCCTCAAATGTACTGACGAGAAAATGAAATGCGACATTTTCGGAACCATCGGAAACACTTTAGTGTTTCCGAAGGTTCCAAAAAAGTCGCATTCTTTTTGCTCGTCAGTATATAAGACTGAAGACCACATTTCAGCCCAGGACACAGATCGGTCATGATGGTTCAAGAGTGGTGCCAGAATAGCTTGCAGCGTACCATAAAACAGAAGTACATGTCATTCTCTCTTGTTTTATGTATGAATGAATGAATGAATGAATGAATGAATGTTCTCCATACGGTCGCAAACAACACGTCTGAAACCCCACACCATTTGAAATCTATGCAGGTATGCATATACTCGCTGCAAAATGATGGTATACATGTACAATGATGTGCGACTGCAGGGGCTCAGGAGGATCCATGTCTCTTGCATTTGGGTTGTATTCACGTTTTCTTGGTAGTGAAGGGGGTTAAAATCTCCAGCTGTTATTAGAGAAACTAAATTTATTCAGGCCCTGCAGTAAGATTTATTTTTCAGGCTATTCTATGTATCGCCAACAAGACGTCCACTACATTGTTTCTCAATGAGAAAAGTAGCTAAAAACCAATGAAAATAAAAACAGCTTTCAAATAAAGACAAAACAAATTTTTTTCAGTCATGTTAATTCAAAGCCTGCTAATTTTATAGCATACAATTTAACCCTTTCATGCCACTGGACGCACATATCGTTTCTAAACTCTTTGTTCCTTTACCTCATTCGAGACGTGCCGCTTCCGGATACGCGGCATAAGCCGCGTATCCGGAGGCGGCACGTCTCGAATGAGCTAACGACCAAATGCTACAACCGTCCGTTCAAGGAACTTGGATACAAATTGGTTACCGAGTCATTATTTGGTACTGGTCGCAATGCTGGGGTGTCATGAAAAAAGACGTTACGCAATTTGTATTTATTATGAAAACCTTGAACATGGGTGTAAGCTACGAAGAAGAGATCAAACAATCTACAGTAGCATAGATTATAGAGCTGGATAAAGTGGTGAAATCTGGGGAAAAGGACCGAAATCGCTTTTTTAAAAAAAGGCGCCCGAAAAGAGGAAATCAGATACCTTACTCTGGAAGGCGTGCTGTGCGCATTGAATGGAGCTTCAGTGTTACGTGGTAGTCGTAGTATATCACACCTGACGCACGCACATAGGCTCTTGTAAAGAAACTTCACTCAGCTGCAACTCGTCACACGTGGCACAAGGTTGTAGACCACTCAGGAGTAACAGTTCCAACAATATTGCAGCGATGCACAAATGCCCCAACACTGATACACTGTCTCCTCTACAATGCATCAACACTTTTGACACACTGCTTCTCTCATACAATGTACCAACACTGATACACTGCATCTCTCATACAATGTACACACTATACACTGCATCACTCCCGTCCGTCACTGACAATGTACACACACGCTTCCTAGCACAGTCTTTTATACTATTATAACTTTCCATAATAATCCAGCAAATTCGCACAACACAACCAATCAGAAAGGAAAACGTAACCAAGACTTATTAATATTAATGAAAGAGAATTTACTAGAATGAGCTACCAGGTTCCACTATTATTTTAAGCGCCTTTAATACAGTGTTGCGAAATGCTGCCGACACTTTGACGTCACATGTGAGGTCACTAGAAAGATCGCGACCCCGCTCAGGTCCAATCTCAACGAAACCACGCGTCACAACAAAAATCGATCGCGGCTCTCCGCGCAACCCTGCTAGAATCTCCCGGTCTAATCTTAGCGAAACTATGCGTCACAGCAAAAATTGATCCCAGTTCTCCATGCAAAAAAAAACAACAAAAACAAATCCTACTAAAAATGTACATGACTCCTATCCAAAACAACTCAAATAAATATTGGATCCTTCCCAAGATGAACACACATATGCTTTCAAAAAATAACACAATCACAAACGTAGGCCTAACATTCAGTGTATTGCTTTTTGTGCGTTTCCAGTAAATAAACCATCAATGAAACATATGCTAAAGGCTGATAAATCGGTCTGCTTTATCTCCCGCGAATCATATGTGTGTGTGTGCGAATTCCGGGTTTCTATCGTTTCAAGCGGTGTCCGGTATCCGATGTCAACAAAAAGATCGTCTGCAAGCGTTTGTAAATCGTACGGTAAATGTCGTCGGTACAAATCAGAAATGCACACCAAAAAACGCTCGAAACGGGCCAATTTGCAGTCAATCCGTCCATTTCCTTGCTACTCAGATCCGGTTTTGTCCGCCGTGTCACAAATGAAACGCCAGAAACCTGCAAACTTAAACATCGGTTATCGACAAACGGAAGCAACCTCCAGTCATTTTTCACTTCAAAAGGCGGAAAATCGAGCCTCAAGCACAGCAACTGATGACAATTAACCCGCTTACTCTGAAACCAGGCTTCTTTGTGGCCCCCAGAATGTGACGTGTCACGCTCAAATTCACCTGAAACGCTAGAAACCGGTCGACTTTTGCAAGCAAGACAAATACCCGTTTTTCTCTTGATTATCAGTCATTAAGTGGGTTGTTTCACGTTATTATCATATATATCTTTGTTGTTGTTGTTGCTGTTGTTCAATATTTTGAGTATGTTTAATCAATTCTGTGCCTGTGAATGGGAAAATAAACAGCAACACTGAGAGGCCGTTTACACTTGCACATCTCCCCGGTTTGAACTCGAGTTGGTTGGTGCGTTTACAGTTGGATCTAAACCGCATTCCATTTCGAGTCATCGTTGTACACGTTGCAAAGAAGTCCGGCGTGACGTTACTGAAGAGAATTTAAGTGCAAAAACAGATTTCATAGTGCTGAAGTCCATTGTTCACATTGACTGTCAAACATGAGTTATTTGCACGGCTTCTCAACCGAGTTTGGGCTGCAGACGTTCATTTTCAGTTTGCAAAACAATTTTCCGCCAGCAGCCGTGAAACCGTGACAGAGACCGAACACTTCTGATAGGTAAACACGTGGTTGCCGAACTGACAATGAGGCCGTTTACACTTGCACATCAACCCGGGTTGAACCCGACTACAACCCGAGTTGGAGCGTTTACACTTGACCCAACCCGGGTTGAAGCATGGTAGAGTTCAACCATGGCCCGAAGCAGGGTTGAACCGGGGTTGGATCTACTGAACCGCATTCCATTCCGCGTCATCATTATGCATGTTGCCCAAAAAATCGGGGACGTGACGTCACTGGCAGGAATTTCAGTTCTGTTGACACAACAGATATCGACGTCGATTGTTCACATCGACAGTGAACATGAGATGTTTCTACGGCTTCTCGTCCATGTCTGGGCTGAAGGTGCTCATTATAAGTTTCTGTGCTGCACGATTTGCCTGCAGCAGTCTTGAGACGGTGGCAGAGAACAAACACTTCTGATAATCAAATAAGTGGTTGCCGAACTGACAATGTAAGAGCGCTGTTAATCAACAACGTTGTTATAGAGGTAAGAAAAAAACGTTCTGTTTTTTGTGCAAACTTTGCTGTACGAGTAGCTTGAATCTCGTGTTCGAGATCACCTCTTTCTATGCCGCACGAAATACAAGTAATAATAATAAAATAAAAAAGAAAGACCGGTCAAAATCCAACCGCAAGAGCCAAACAACATCATGAGCCATGTACGTGTTGTCTCGTGGAGGCGCCATGATGCATTCCTATGATGTTTTGTAGCATCATGTGTGCGTGTCAACCCCGGTTCCAAATGCAAGTGTAAACGCACCAACCTCGGTTCAACCCGGGTTCAACTCTACTCGGGTACAGCCTGCGTTGCAAGTGTAAACGGCCTCAATGTAAGAGCGCTGGTAATGAACAATGTGTCAAAATAAAGGTCATGGTCTAGCTGTCAGATTTTTTTCTTCTTAAAAATTTTCTGTACTAAGCAGGGGCGGATTAAATACCTCGAAGGGGCGGGCGGAGGGGGCGGGGGGGTCGACGTTTTGTTTGGGACCTTCAACCTGACACAAGAGGCCTACCGACGCTATAAAAATCAACGCATCCTCCTCCTCGCAACGCACCGAAATCTCGAACAATGATGAAAGGGGGGGGGGGGAGGGGGTCCAAACTCCCCAGAAAGGGACTTTGCTGTAGCATTTTAAATAAAATAATTTTTGGCCGGAAGGGGGGTGGGGGCCCTGGAACCTCTGGAATACTCCCCCCTCCCGAGATCCGCCCCTGCTAAGAGAATTAATCTCATGTTTAGAGATCTGGAGATCGTCTCTTTTTGAGCCAAAAGGAATAGTACATCGTAATATTTATATGTTAAAAAACAAACAAACAAAACCAACAAACATGCCACCACACAACTGCAAGGCGTTTACTGGATGGGGCGTCATGATGCAATTCTAAGATGCTTTGTCAGGGTCACGTGGGCCGGCCAACACCGGTTCCGTCAAAACCGAGGGTTGATTGCCGAAGATTTTGACATTTTGGTATCATCAGACTCAGGAAACGATGCTCTTTTGTCTAATCTATCTCTTTTTTTAAATTTTTAATTCGTTAGTTTTAAAAATATTGATTAGACCCGAAAACATGTTCAGGCAAACATAGAGAATCAATCACCGCCGAAACATAGTTGCTGAAGATACGGCTATAAGGTCTTATTATCTCACGAATCTTTGCAGAAAAAGTGACTGCCGAAACCAAGTATCTGGAGTTCAGCTGTGTTTGCTGTTAGCTTGTTTAGTTGATTAAGAGTGCAGGGAAAGATCTCAAAATACGACCTGCAGTATATCTGTTAATTCCAACGTCCGCCCCCGCTGAAATCTGGTATATGTTAGCTGCTGCCTCTTTCCGCTGTCAACACTGTTGATAACACCAACAGGAAACCGGCACCCGCATCGCATGGCACTGGTACCGTTACGATGATGTCAGTTTATAAGGATACTAACAAGCTACAAATCCTTTTTGTTCCACATCCTACCAAGAGTGTGTGAAGTTTTATCCGAAAGACCCCAGTTTTCATACTACTCCTCGCAAGTGCAGCATTACCGGGCAGTGGAGTATCTTGGATCGCACAGTCAGTGGCCTCACAGTGTTCTTGCAGGTGTTCTGTCATCTATACTATTTTTAGAGTGCAGTATTCAGTACAAATAATATATCGTCACCATTGACTGTTAAATTAGGACGATTACTGGCAAAATACTCATTGCAGTTTACTGATGATTATCATTAAATTATTTTAGAGGCAGGTTAGTGTAAAATGATAATTAATGTAGTCTTTTTAAGTTCCCCCCACCCTCAGCCTGGCACAATGCTATTACATGTAATTTACTACTGTATCTGCTCCATAGTCATTTACAAATTGCACACCTTTACAGAATGGACAGCCAACCAAGCAACGATGCTGATGGCAATGTGTACCTAAATCTGGCCAGTTCCTTTACGGCAGATGACCAGGAGGATGGCCAGGTCTCGAATGCCACTGTCAATTCTGAGCAACTTCGAGTGAGTATGGTCAGTTTTGTGGCTCACAGTGTACTGAGACTTGTCGAACAGATATAAGTTACGGGTTCTTGTTCATAATTTACTGTTATCAATGATTCCCTTTAGTTTGTCTTGAACTCTATCTGTATCACTATCATTATGTGAAGCCTAGCTACTGAATTGATGTGCGCGTGTGCGCGCGCGCGCGCGCGCGCACGCACGCACGCACGCACGCACGCACGCACGCACGCACGCACGCACGCACGCACACACACACACACACACACACACACACACACACACACACACACCGAACATAAAGACTGATAACTGATTTATTTTAAATTTGACTTGTCAACAGTCCAGAGTCATCTAAGAAGATTGAGCTGATACCTGTCTGACGATGAGACCCTTCAAGCCTCCAAGCAACTCTTCAAGCAGCCAGGGCACGAGGATGCAAGTTGGTGTCATTCAGAACTGGAGCCTTTATCAGCGAAAATCAAGGGTGCACGGTGGTCTTGGTCTGATTACTATGATGAGCCCTTGATAAAGAGCAAACGCCTGGACATAACCGACTTGACCACTACAGAAAATGAGAGTGACAATGACAACATCATCAAGGATCCCACTTACAGTCCATTCACTGAGTTACCTCAAGGTGATGTAGTGCCGACGTCTTCCAACGAGGATTAAAGTGACGAAAATATGCCGTTACCTTCATTGACAAGACGAAAACGCAAACACACATTATCCAAAATCAGCAATATAGAGCAATGAGTAAGCAGGAGATGAAGCGACACCAGAGAGAACAAGAAGTGGACAGAAGTCGGCTTCAGAATCTGCTCCCAGCCAACGGATTGTGCTCAGTCGAAGTAGCTGCAGACGGAAACTGTTTCTTCAAGGCAGTTTCCATGCACCTGAATATCACGGTGCTTGATCTGAGGACACAGATATACAATTACCTGGAGGACAAATTTGCGACCTACATTATTTTGCTTTCTGACAACAAATGAAGATGATGAAAATGAAAGGTGCCTAAAATACTTTTGGAACATGGAACAGCTGCGGTCCCCAGGAATCTGGAGCAACGACGCAGTTGATCTGCTTCCGAAGGCGCTTGCTGACTGCACAAAGAGACCGGTTATCATATACTCAAGTAACTTGCTTCATTATGAAACGATTCTTTACCCAGACACACAAGCCGGTGACACTGGTGTTGATCAATTATTGATCATTCTGTCACTACTTGAGACTGAAGCCCAACACTATGATGCTGTATTTCCTTTCCCACCTGCGACACGTTCAAGCGGGAGACCAGGAGACTCAGTACCAGTGACAAGCGAGGCAGCAGAAGATACAGTGCCAGTGCCAGGAACCAGCAAGACACAAGAAGACACAATGTATGAGACCAGTGGCAGAAACGACACGCCAAATAGTCCAGTCATTGAACAGATGTCTCCACCAAACACACCACAAACTCCTAGATCACGACATACTTCTTCACTATCGCCTTTGCACAGCACCCCAAACCACAAACACCAAGGAAACGAGGCAAGTTTAACTTTAAGACACCGCCCCCTCCCCCCAAAAAACAAACAAACAAACAAACAGAAAAAAACAGCTGTTTATAAAGAAACTAGCCAAGCCAAACACCTGGAAGAAAAATTCAAGAAAGGCTTTGCAGGTGCAGGGAAAGGAGGTGTTTTTTTTTTTTTTTTTTTTTTTTTTTTTTAACCTAGACGCGGAAAGAAAGCGGTTTTGCAAAAGGTTTTTTTTTGAAACACTGTCAGTCTCAGAAAGTTTTCTGGACCACGCCATGCGAAACAGTTAGTTAGTTAGTTAGTTATTTGGGTTTAACGCCGAGCAGGCGTAACAGCCAGCATCATGTACTACTGTGTGACACACAGCTTGCGTTTCAAAAATCGTCCTATAAACAAAACATTTGTCAGTGCATCAAAGACTTTACTACAATTAAATATAGGCTAATCGTCTTTGTGGAAATTGTGAGGTTCATACTCGTGAACAATTTGACAGCATTACCAGTGTGTGCCGAAAGCTGTCTTATTGTGACGGTGCGAAAATGGCCGACAACTTGATGAAGTGTTATTTTCTCCATTGGAATAATATTATGGTAAATGGAGCAGTCAGTCGTTAACACCGGATTTAAAGGTACAGCTGTAAAATAGTTTGCTATCCTCTCTGTCTGTCTCTCCGGAATATCTATGCAAACTTTTTACTAAATCTGACCTGGACTATTCCACATCCAGAAGAAATTTTATGATGCCACGTCCCAGAATTGACATATTTAAAACTAGCCATGCATTTTCCGGTGGCTCATTATGAACACCTTGCCATCGAGCATAACGCACTGCAGGTCGCTCTCTTCGTGTATAGAAATCCTCTTTAAGCACCAATCATTAAGTCCAGCATAAACTCTTCAGAGTTGTTTTTTTCCCCTCATGATCCCCAAATCCTGAACATTTTATCTATCCACCATGCTTATACTGTAAACTATTCTATTGCCGTGCATTTTAATATATATGCAAGCCAGTCAACATGATTGTACGAGTGTGTGTGTGAAACTACATTTTATATCTCGATGTACTGATTGACTATCTTGTATAGAGTAAAAACGTCAAGTCCGAAAAATGGCCCATGTGCTAAGTACTTTATCCGTTGGCGAATAAAAGTTTCATTTCATTTCTCTCTCTCTGTCTCTCTCTCTGTGCATGCATGTGTACGTGACAAGGCATGATTAAAACACACATTTGATTATGTTTTGTTAATATATTGTGAGAGTTGCATGGTTGCCACATAACGTCATTTTCGACAATAATTGTCTTCAACGTACTGGCAGTATAGCGACTCTACCAATTAAAAATACGTCAAATCGGTGTGCTATGAGTACGTATAATGTGTCTAAATAAATACTTCCCCAAAGCATTATCACCAAATACATCAAATAGTAAAACAGAATTCGCGAACGACAGGCTGGAAAATTACCTACGGAATAGTGTTAGTTTAAAATAAAACATTTCTTCAGACGCTTTCTGTCTACTTTGTTCACGGCATATGCCAAGTAGAACAGGCTACATGAATCTGGCTGCCCGCTTCCTCTCTGAAACCGCTGGTTTTCTAACACAGTGAGGGAGCCATGTGAAGATACGTGGTTTCGGCAGTCAACACTTTGCAGGATCTGTCAGCAAAAGGTTGTCGTATGTTGAGATACGATGTTTCGGCAGTCAACACTTCTCAGGATCTGTCATCAAAAGGTTGTCGTATGTTGAGATACGGTGTTTCGGCTGCCATTATTTATCGCCTTTCCGATTGCCAGACATATAGTATCTTCACTTGTGTTACTTTTTCTTTAATAATCCAGACCAGAATTTAGATATAGCCATAACACCATGGATATACATAATAAAATAGGCTGCCCAATAACATTGTAAAATTTTGAGGGGCATCTTAAATTCTTGCATTGTACAGAAAGGTTCGAAGTATGTCCAAAATTTCAAAAGCGCCTCCTGCAAAACTAGGGAAAAGCAAGATACTGCTTTTCGGCAGTCAACCCTCGAAATGCAAGTGTAAACGCACCAAACCGGGTTTAACTTTTTCGCGGAGAGCCGCATCCGGATGCGGCTGGCCGCGAATGAGTAAAGACCGGGTTGAACTGTACTCGGATTGAACCATGGTTGCAAGTGTATACGACCGATGTGTCACAGAAAGCGCGATAGAACCCTAAAATAACCATTGTCGCGCACTTTTATCGATGAAAGTAATTTTTCAAAACTGAGTTAGTTGCACTATCTTTCATCATTGTATTGTAACCTTAAAAACAACACTGAGGCGCACTTTTATCGATTTTTTAAAATAAATTTTTAATGAGTTAGATTATACTATCTGTTATCATCATCTTGTCACACGGTGTCACATGAAACGCGGTGACTCACTTCACAAACACGATGACATTGCAAGGGATGTGATAAATAAGAAAACAAAGTTAGTTTTGGGGGTTTAACGCCGAGCAGGCAACTAAGGTCATCTCAGGGGGGAATAAGAAAACAAAGGAAAACATGGAATAGATCTTGCAGGAACTTTTAAGTTGTATGGTTTCAAACATTTCAGTGTCACACGACTATGATCAGTATACGAACACAAAAAATGATATTTTTTTAAGTGTTAGATGCTAAAAAGTTCCTCTAATTATTTCACGTAAAAACAAGTTGCTTTCATTCTCATATCACTTTTATCTGCACATCGGTGTCACGGTGAAACGTTAGAAACTTCTTCAAGTGGCTTAAGACCGATTTCAATAATAAGCCGAAGAAACTTGACCCCAATCTTTTTTTTTTTTCTGATTGATTCTGAAAGTAGATTGGTACGACATGCTGCAAATTAAATTTTAGTTTTAATTTTGTACCACAATTCCTCTTTTTTGTGACCAGCACCAAATAATGACTACAGCAAGAAACATAGACCCTCATGAGGATATATGAGGACATATCTCTCTGACCGTTGGATCATGTTCACTTTGAAGTGAAGGGGTTAAACTGGTTTTCGAGCAAAACTTCTGAGAAATTAATCAAGGCCGACCTGCCTCCTTTAGTTGACGGTGAAACGTGGAAGAAGTTTGTGATCATGCTATGCAAAAATCCGCCCATCCTCACGCACACACGTGTTCGATTCCTATCTTTCCCCCCCGTACACTAAAAAGTATTTCGCCTCTCCCGAAAACAACAACAACAACAACAAAAAAACCAACAAAAAAAAACAACAACACCAAACACCTTCGAACAGAGGGTCAGCTGACACAGGTCATGATCAACAAGAGGAACAGGTTCTCATGAGCCCCTGTTGGTGCATGGGCTCATGCGCATCTATGCCTCTTGCTGGTGGCGGGAGATGGGATGGGGTCATAACGGGCAACGCGACGCAACATGGGTCTGCCCTGGGGGATTTGGGTGGGGTTAGGTATTTTTTAGTTCCCAGGGTCACCCTGGTCAACCCCACAGGGTGGGTTTTTCTCTCTATTCTGGGGCATGTGTTTCTGTCTACCCTTTGTCCATTCACTTGTATTTGCCTTTTTAAAACTCTCCCTACTGTCTGCACTGCCTGTAGCTCTTGATATTGGATGTGTGTTGCTAAATGGTCTTAGCTTTATTTAGGCCCCATGTCGTAGGTTTATTTAACGTATTTGACCGGCTGGCGACATACATTCAATGTTCTGTTTATTAATTTTTTTCACAAGCAGTGCAGGCACGTCCTGAGAAAGCCTTGTTGCTGTCGGGACGTTAAGCAATGTACAATCAAAAGCAACATGGGAATTGTCAGCCGTGACTTTTCGCCCAACGACGAACACAACTGCAGTGCGCACGGCTGGCTCAGCGCACGTGAGACTCGGCACACACCGGCGAGGAAATCTGCCCGGCCTCCCGCGCGCGAGGAACGCTGACCCAACCTTCGCTGACGCCTGTCAGCAGGAGGTATAGATCCTCAAAAAGCAGTGAGCGTGAAGATTCTGCAGCATACCGACTCTTTGCATGATTAAGCTGACCGCTATGTGCGTGCGAGGAAGACACCTCTTTGAAATCTGCCGTTGCAGACGTAATTAGACGTAAGTCAAATTGACTTTTCAAAAGTTGCCTTGAACAGCATATGTTCTGCGTGCTAAATTCACCAACAGAGCGTGCCCTCCTACATGTTTTCCTATACTTTTATAACTTCTTTTTTTTCACAAGCCAAGGTGAGTATGCATATATGGTAGAGGTATTCTTACCACCCATTCGCGCACTGGAGAATTCTCTCGGGAAGATAAGAACAGTCTTCACTTCACGACATTAAAACTTCATAATTAAATTAGTCATTTTGTGCGGCAACATTATTGGTAAAGACATGCCATGACTTACGAAGGATGTATTGCAAACCATTAACCCTTACTGTCCGTAAGGGTTGCATGTCCCTTTCACCTGGCCCTGCCGAGAAAAAAAGTGATTGATTGATTGTACATTGCTTAACGTCCCGACAGCAACAAGGCTTTCTCAGGACGTGCCTGCACTGCTTGTGAAAAAAACAAAAAAACAAAACAAAACAAAAAAAAAAACCCCAGAACATTGAATGTATGTCGCCAGCCGGTCAAATACGTTAAATAAACCTAACACATGGGGCCTAAATAAAGCTAAGACCATTTAGCAACACACATCCAATATCAAGAGCTACAGGCAGTGCAGACAGTAGGGAGAGTTTTAAAAAGGCAAATACAGGTGAATGGACAAAGGGTAGACAGAAACACATGCCCCAGAATGGAGAGAAAAACCCACCCTGTGGGGCTGACCAAGGTGACCCTGGGAACTAAAAAATACCTAACCCCACCCAAGTCCCCCAGGGCAGACCCGGGTGGGGTGAGAAAAAAAGTGAGCACAACTCAACTGCAAGAGACATAGATCCTCATGAGCCCCCGTAGTCGCGGGGGCTCATGATGATCTATGCCTCTTGCTGAGACCACTTTGATTCCATGTTCCTGGAAATACTGGGTCGATCTTTGGCGTTGAATTACGGAAGATTGCAGAAACACAATGTGCGTCAACTTGAAGAGGTTAACCCTTTACGTGCCACTGGACGCAACATTTTTGTTTCCGAAACCTTTCTCCGCTCAACCTCCAAAAGCCACAGCCGTTCAGTGAACGTGACTACAAATACGTATCATCAACGTATACGTCACATACAAATATGCATCAGCAAGAGGCATAGATCCTCATGAGCCCCCGCTGTCGCGGGGACTCATGAGGATCTATATCTCTTGAGGTCGGATCGTGTTCCCGTTTTCTCAGCAGTGAAGGGGTTGATAAACAAAAGGCATAATTCCACAAAAAAGCTCCTGCAATCCGCAGCCTCTTCCATGAGGTTCTGTGCATCTGACGGGTGGGGGCCGATGGCTGCGCGCAAAAGAGGTTCGAAGCAAGCTGCTAAAGCGGGTATAAATACAGGGGAGACTACAGCGCTGACTACAACAGCAGTAAGGATGCTGAACGCGTCGGAAAGACCATTGAGCGAATGTCTGTCTACCAAGTTCGGTCACACTAAGACTCCGCAGCGCGCTGTGGCTGTGAAGTTCAGTTGAAGAGCTAGACGGTCTCGCAGGCAGACAGCACTTGGCTTTTCCATTTCAGCAGTGAAAGGCACGTACTGCATCAATAGCAATACTGCTAAAACAATTCTTTCAGGTGAGCGACTATGTCAGTTGCCCTCCGCTGATTTTTTTTTTTTTTTGTTCATTGTTTTTTTGGTGTGTGTGTGTGTATTTCACCAAATTATTGCATTGTTCGACGAAGTATGCTAAGCTAATATTGGTCAAGGATCAAACGGCGACATCAGCTGCATGGAAAACGCAAGGACAACGTAATGATTGCATATATTAAGCACACTGCACTAGTGGATTCTCTGACAAAGCTGCATTGCTAGTGTCGCAAAGCGTAGGCAACCGTGGACGTGTTCTTTTCTAATGGGATGTCGTTAGAGAATCAGAAGTGAGGTCAAAACAGCATGTGTTTATAAGAAAACTGTGGACTAATCGCCCGGGTAATCTTGCGATATCGAAACTGACACAGAAATTGTCTATTACCTCATAACATCCTGAAGATGGTTTTTTTTTTTTAAAGAAAATATCCTTATTGTCATATGAAGGCTATATGACAGAGCAGGAGCTAGATCAACCATTTGAGTTCAAAGGTGGTACCAGAATAGCTTGGCGCCAGAGGCGCCAAGCTATTCTGGCACCACCCTTGAACTATCATAGTCTAATTAATTTCAAGCAGTAGTGTCTCAGGATGAAAAGATTTGAATAAGCGAAATCCTGGCAACGCTGGGATTTTTTTCCCCAGCTATCTTTTCGGGCATCAGTGTCATTCGCGCAACATCATCACTGTTTCACAGTGATCAGAGAAGTGCAAGTGTGTATTATCTGCATCAAGCATCAAGTGGACACGTCCTTCCGTATGACGATTCACAGAACCGACACTGACTGGAATCAGTGAGTCACACTGCCGCGTCACGACCAGCGCGTTGCAAAAGAAATCTTGACAAGCTGCGTCAGTTTTACGTGTGCAACACCACAACGCAGTTTCTTAACTCTCTTGCTGTCGGTAGCGGTTTTTGTCGCGATGATTCCTACTCGCGATGATTCCTACAGGAATCGTCGCGACAAAAAGCACTACCGACAACCAAAGGCGGGTTAAAGAGAACAACGAAACAGTAATCAACACTCATAGCCGCCTAACACTAGAGAAGATTTCCGGCATACTGAAATCCAAAGACAATGACTTGAGTATAAATGGGGTGAGTTGTAAGAGTGAGCGTAGTCCTGCGCCAGCCACTACGCAAGGTGCTCCGCCGGCTATAGCGGAGCAAGGCCTTGCTTAGTGGCTGACCCGCAGGACTAAGTTGACTCATGCAACTGACCCGAGGGAAGTAAGAGTCTAATTCCCACAAGTCTCAGTTCTAGTAATTGTGTCTGCACTAAGGACACCGAAAAGGTCAGGCTTATAACAGGGCTAACAAGTCTGTAAACGGATATATAGCCCTTGGCTAATACTGACAATACCGCGCGGCGGAAAACACGCGTCTATTCCGACCGCCGAACTGTATCGACAAGTAGCACAGGTGGGTTAAGGTAATTATACAACGAATTCACATAATTTTGCATTCCCGTGACAGCTGACCCACCGAAACTGGACACTGCCGAGAAAGCTGAGGAGTTCCAAAGCCCAGCAGCAGTACCGGAGCTCTGCAGCTGACCCCATGAGAGTTAGAGCTACAGGAAATGGAGAGGACTCAACTACATACTCTTGAATCGAAAACTGGTTCATCACAAAACGACCAGACAAGTACATAATCCGTGACTCGAAAACTGGCTCATCGCCGCAAAAAGACCAAACAGCTACATAATCTTGACTTGAAAACGGTTTCATCACAAAACGACCGAACGGCAGCTGCTTACCACCGATAGGACCATCAAAACTCAAAGCAAGACTTGCCTGTTTTTCGTGAACACGCGTAACGTGCGTGTGGACACCATTAAACATCAGCTGCTATCGCCAGTGGTGATCTCAGATGCCTAAGCGGCCACAAAAGGATATACGGTACAGAGGCCAGAATCTGCTGTGAAGCCCTGAGGGAAATCTCCAACGCCTGGTCATCAAAAAGGTCAGTATCGATTTGTCGTTCAACAAACACCATTAACCCGTTCAGAGCCGAGAAATTCTTAACACCAGCCAACTGCCAGAGGTATAGATCCTCATGCTGACACCATTTTGAATCCATGTTTTTGGGACAGGTACGGGTTTTGTGGGTTTTTGGAGGTTGTTGTTGGTGGTTGAATTAAACTTTTTTTGCCCCAAGGTCCCATTTCTCAAATTTTGGAGGTGTTCCTAGTGACTGTGCCAGTTGCAGGAGATTGATTGACCATGATAATTCAAGGGTCGTGCCAGATTAGCTTGGCACCTTCAGGTGCCAAGCTAATCTGGCACTACCCTTGAATTATCATGGTCAATCTATCTCCTGCTGTAGGGACTCGGGGATAAAATGGGTTAAGATTGCAGAAACACAGTCTGTATCAACTGGCACTGAACGGGTTAAAGAAATTATTGTGTAAACATTAATTTAACCCATTCCGCCCTGACTTGCTACAACTGGTTCGTTCGCTCTTTAGATTTTAACGCCCCAAGGAGACTACTGGCCATCAGGGACAAGGAGAACAGGACACAGCAGAATCGTTTTTATAGCAATCACCTCAGTTTTGTTTTGGAAGGGGAAAAACTGGTCTTAAAAACAGGTGCTCTCACATGAGTCTGAAAGACAAAAAGTGTCACCTAGCTGCTACTGAAGACCAGATATCATTAACTCATTCAGCCGGAAGAGACGGGTTTATCATGGTGGAACTAGCTCTCTAACAGTAATACAGTTTTCGGAGATCATCAAGTGTCGAATGTGGTCTATGTAACCCTATGGTTCTGTGAATTTGCATTCTAAAGACAAGTCAGAAATATTGAACTTTGTCCCTTAGGGATCAGAATGTGCTAACGGCAAAAACGAGACAAATTAACCGTTTGGCTGTTGGTAGCGCTTTTTGTCACGATGATTAGGGCAGGAATCATCACGACAAATAAAAGAGCTACCGTCAGCCAAAGGGTTAACGTCATTTTCATGACCTATAAGATTGTCCGGTTTATTTTCCTTCTGTCTGCAAAGCTGACAGAGGACGCATTCGAATACGCGTCTATTGTATGTGCCCATCAGTAAAGTGATATCTGAGCCATTTAATGTGATTTAACCGAAGGCTTTCATTTGTCACAATTTAAAAAGAATTGAACCCTGTCGTTTCTAGCTGAAACAAATTACGACTTTTGAATCCAAGACCAATTCAGTGCACGGCAACCCCATCCGTCCAAGGAACACGGATGTAAATGGAGCTAGCAAGAGGCAACGAACATCATGAGCCCCCGCATCTGCGGGGGCTCATGATGGTCGTGGCCTCTTGCAGTTGGTTCGTGTCCACATTCAAAACTTTCCCCGCAATGCAGGGGACACAGGCCACGGAACACAGTGCCGTTTCCGTACTGTCCAGTCTCTTACAATACAATACAATACTCTCTCTTCTCTTGGCTTGACTTCGCGAACGAAGATTCTATAGGGCTTGCCCACGTCGTCTGCAGGCATTTTCGTGGCTGCGGAGGCCAATCCGGGACAGGCAGGTACGACCGCAGTGGCTGCAGGGGAAGGTCTGTTCAGGGTTCTGAGTTACGACAGCTCTGTTTTTTCTTCTGAGCCGCTTGTCCTTAAGGTTAGCTCTGCGAGAGTCCTCAAAGGAGACGGCTGCCTTGTGAATGGTGGAGCGCCAGGTGTCACGGTCCGCAGCAAGCGAAGACCACTGACGGTGGTCGATTTGGCAGGCACTAAGTGACTTCCTGAGACCGTCTTTGTATCTCTTCTTTGGTGCCCCTCTGTCTCGGTGTCCAGTGGCGAGCTCGCCGAACAGAGTGATCTTGGGTAGGCGATGATCCTCCATCCTGGAGACGTGCCCCGCCCAGCGAAGCTGTGTCCGCAGCAGCAAAGCCTCGATGCTCACAGTTTCCGCCTGTTCAAGGACCTCGACGTTGGTGACATAGTCACTCCAGTGAATGCTGAGGATGGTACGCAGGCAGCGCTGGTGAAAGCGTTCGAGGAGTCGTAGTTGGCTGCGGTAGAGGGCCCAGGACTCGGAACCGTACAGCAGGGTGGTGAGGACGACAGCTCTGTACACGCTGATCTTGGTGCCTTTTTTCAGCTGTTGATTGTGCCACACCCGCTTGAATAGTCGCCCGAAAGCACTGTTCGCTTTTGCCAGCCTGTTGTCCAGCTCCTTGTCCAGCTTGGCGTCTGACGTGATGATGCAGCCAAGGTAGGTAAACTGGTGTACAGACTTCAGTTCGGACTCGCCGATGGTGATGTGGGGAGGGCGATGCTCTTCCTTGGGTGCCGGCTGATGAAGGACCTCTGTCTTTTTCAGACTGACCTCAAGTCCAAAGAGCTGGGCGGCATCTGCGAAGCAGGACGTAATGCGCTGCAAGGCTCTCTCTGTGTGTGCAACGAGGGCAGCGTCATCAGCACTGGCCTCTTGCAGTTGGTTCGTGTCCACATTCAAAACTTTCCCCGCAATGCAGGGGACACAGGCCACGGAACACAGTGCCGTTTCCGTACTGTCCAGTCTCTTACAATACAATACAATACAATACAATACAATACAATACAATACAATACAATACAATACAATACAATACTACTTTAGCCGTAGTCAGTCCCAGTCATCCCCTAATATTTCAATCCCCTAAAAAAATACTACCGTCCACCAGCTGCACATTTGCCATGCACAAAAAACAAACAAACAAACAAACAAAACAAAAAAAAAACAACACGAAAAAACAGCACATTGACAGTCTCATTTCTTGGATATGAACCTAATTCCTTACCAACCCTACACCCAAGCACAGCTGAAATCAGCGTGCCCCTCAAATCACTACGTCAACGGCAACTCAACATAGGCCCACAATTGTCCACTGGATAAGCTCAGGATGCTATGAATCAAAGCACCAAACCTGTCTCCTCTCATCTAACCAGAAATTTCCAGCAAATTCCAACATTCAGCCCTACTACAAATTTTCAAACAAGGCAAAAATTATTTTAAAAAACACCGGCCCTGCACTGCCTGAACTTAAATATATAACATGACCGCTGGCAATTCAGCGGTAACAGTCTTTGACATTACTGCAACCGTTTTCATCTGCCTGCCTTGACTGCTACTGACGATACCGCTAAGAGGAAAAGTCAAGTAACTATGCGTGTTCTCCGCTGAGCGGTATCTATGGTCAGTCGAGGCGCTAATGTTTCTCATCGTCAGGGGCAGACCACTTCATGTTTTGTCATTGTAATAACATTTCAAACATCTCCTGAAAAACACAGAGAAATGAACAGACAAAGCAAAAATCCGACTCTGTGTGTGCCGTTGTGTGTGTGTGTGTGTGTGTGTGTGTGTGTGTGTGTGTGTGTGTGTGTGTGTGTGTGTGTGTGTGTGTGTGTGAGTGTGGGTGGGTGGGTGGGGGGGGGGAGCGGGGTGGGGGGGGGGGGGGAGAGGGTGGGAGTGAGAGTGGTAAACAGAGGGTGGTGGTGGGGTGGGCTGTGGCGGGTATAATGACCTTACAAGCTTAAGTCCCGAGTGGCGGATTAATTACCATGACAACACGCGTGGGACAAAAACGTGCATTAAAATTACATCCATCTATTAAAGGCCCCCGTTTAGACACAATAAGCTCTTTTTTTTCCGACCGGTACAAGCTTAATATTTCTGACAGTGATAGCAAGCATGCTCATCAAACTTTAACAGCCAATTTTTAATCTGCCATTGAAAAGCGGAATGCAGGGTGAAGGCCACTGATAGCGACACAATGACGGTGTCAACTCTGTTTCTTTCCGGTGAGACCGGTACGGGCTTTTAATATTTTTTACGATAATAGCAGCCATCATCATCAATATTTAACGGTCAATTTTAATGTCTTTGCAAAACAGAACGCAGGGCGAGGCAACTACACTCAACCCTTTCACCTCAGACTGATGACCCAGTGAGCTGAGGTCCTCGGGCCGACATCGGCCGCTGTGGGCCCGCGCACGGCCGTGCGCGGGCCCACTGCGCCCGACGTCGGCCCAAGCGTATTTTGCTCACTGAGGCCAGCCATGCGGTCATTCATGGGTAAAGGTGGATTAGTTAGCTTAGAGTCTCTTCTTCAGCCTCTGCACTCGGTTGTGCTGTCACGATTGATCTTCACGCGTGGCGGTGCTGTATGCGTGACTTTTCTTATTACTTTTTTTGTTGCCTATCTTCTGTCTCTGCGTCGACGTGCGAGCACAGTGCTCAGTTGACACATACAAAGCCAACCCATTCAGTCCCCCATACACACCACAATAACTAGGGTGGAGACTCCACTCGCAAAGCTATTCTGGCGCGATCCTTGGATTATCAGGATTGATCTGCTTCTTCAACTGTTACTTAAGTCCTCAGGGGACTATTAATTAACGCCTTCCCTGCCACTGGTCGCAGGCTGTGATTTTCCTCTTTGTTAGCTCAGCGGAAGGGGTGGAGGGAGGGGGGAATCATTCCAAGAAACATAGATGCGAAGTGGGGTCAGCAAGAGGCTTAGATCCTCATGAGCCCCCGCAACTGCGGGGGCTCATGAGGATCTATGCCTCTTGAATTTTGGGTGTTGTTCACTGTGTTCCGGCATCAGTTTGGGAATTTCGAAGCTAGTGTCTCAGTGTCTCGACGAGTGCTGCCTGGCTGGTACCACCCTTGTGTCATGGTCGATCGGTCGACCGCCTGACCTGCTATGAACAGTCTTGTGAGAACAACTCCCAGTTTTGGAAATCGGGACCTCAGTACACAGACAGTGGATCCGCATGCACGAAGACAGCCCGTTATAATCTGGTAACAGCCATGGTGTCCACTTTTAAAGAAGAAAAAAAAAATAATAAAAAAGAAAGGAAAAGCGTGAATTTAAAAAATCTTACTTTTATCCAAAAACGGTCCATACTGGCTTTTGCCAAATGGCGGCGGAAGTACCTCTGAGATGGCAAGATGTGAACCCTTTTGGTCTGGAAATGGAAACAGAGTGGCGTTTCACAGTGTCAAGAGCAGCCCATTGTGGACACTACAGAGATGTCATTGTTTCTGCACGCACAATCTCTGCCCTAGCTCGGCCAAAGCCAGTACGTCCGTTTACGGGAATAGCGAGAGTCTCATTGCGTACAATGAAAATCTCGCTTTTCTAACTAATACAAACTATAGCCAAATCTAGGCCAGACCAGAGTGTCCGGGTTTTACGGTAAACGTTGTGACCTCTTCCTACTCAGACACCACAGAATAATATCAAACGGATCAAACTTGATTATGTGGGCGGATTGGACGATTTACGTATGTGATTTAGGCGTGGCGCGTGATTTGTAGCTAAAGACTAGTACCCAGTGCGCAAAAGGTAGTCGGTCCGGCGTCGGCCGCAGTTGGACCGCGCACGGGACGTGCGCGGTCCAACTGCGGCCCACGCCGGACCGACGACCTGTTACGAACCGGGCCCTAAGTGGACGTGCCCACCGACGTCTGGTGTGAGCCGATTACAAAGATAACTGAAATGCGAGTTCGTTCGCTGGAACAATTCACGCTCCCCTCCACTTGGGAGATCACAGATATACGTAGGTCCAATTCATGGCAGCGAAATGTAGATATCTTCAGATGGAAGCAGAGAACTGTTAGGATTAATGTCTCCTGTGCATAGAAGAGACTCGCTTGCTTCAATCCACTTGTGGTCACTATTTTCAACCGCCACAAAATGTAAATTACATACCTCATCCGTAAAAGCAGCTGGAAGTGATTTTGGCCGGTCAGCTGTGCCAATGATTATATCATAAACTCTTATGCCTGTAGTGGTCTATGTGGCTCTATATCTTTTTGCAGATGGAAGAAAGTGCACATACCATTAAACATTCAACGTCCGGATTCCATCTTGGTAATTAAGCGGCTGTTGGAAATTAAGCTGTTTTGATTTAATATTTTATCAGCACTAGCACTAGCCCAGCAGCTTTTCACACACTGCCGTGATACATCATCATGTATCTTAGCTTGCACGTTTTCTAACGACACTTTGATAAACTTTGGGTCACGGGGGCCAGGAAGAGGTAGTTTGTCCCCGAGTTCCTTCCAAAAACAATCTTTTGCAGAATTATGATCGATGAAACAAACTTGTTCAGGGGGACCGAAAAAAAACCAACAGCTGACCTTCGTGGTGGCAGAGGGAGGCTCAACCTCACATTGCACTGGAGACTGCGGTAATACCTCTATCCCCGTCACTGCCAGTGCACACAGATAGTGTCTTTCAACAACGTCAATGATCCCCACACGTCGAAGGAACATGGACACAAAGTGGTCTCAGCAAGAGGCATAGATCCTCATGAACCCCCGCGACTGCGGGGGCTCATGAGGATCTATGCCTCTTGCAGGTGGGTGGTGTATGCGTTTTCTCGGCAGTGTTAACTCATTGTATCCCATGACCGAAATCCCCAAATTTTGCCGTTGTCCTCTGAGGACAGCATTGCAGTGCAGGACACAGATCGACCATGATAGTTCAAATGATAGTTCAAGGGTGATGCCAGAATAGTTTGGCGCCCTTGAACTATCATGGTCGATCCATATCTTGCTGTGGTGTGTCTGGGGTAGAATGAGTTAAGACAGTCCTCTTCAGACCGCAAGATATCCCGTTAAGGCAAAACAAGCCTGAACAAACGACCCGTCGTTGACAATCTCAGCCTTCAAACGAAAGCGTCTTCCTCCATCATAACGATTTAAATAGAGCCTACCTCTACCGACAAGAGGCACACATTCTCGTGAGCCCCTGCACCTGCAGACGCCCTGCTAATCTATGTCTCTTGCAAACGAAATTGCTTTCTGGCAGACTGCTTAACGATTTTGACTCAACAACTGTCAGTTTATCCCTCGATATCCACCGCAACAGTTCTGTGATTAGCGGCAAATAATTATGTGGTCACGCACTTGCGCAACTGACAGTCGGCTTCGACATGACTGATATAATAAAGACTGATCGACGAACGGCTCCTGAAGGATTAATCGTTCAACGTCCGGCATTCAGTTCGGTAAGTTCGAGATGGTATCTCTCGCTCTGTCCCGTCTCTGACTCCAGATTTGAGTCGATTTACGCTGTGCATGATGCAAAGACGATATACGCACCGCGAGTCGACATCCCATTCCCGTTACTCAGAACTGAGACATCGACAGACTCTTGAACCTAAGACATGAGCTGAACACGCGTGCAAGGGAAAGACGAAGCTATAGTGGGTGAGTAAATATGAGTATCAATTATTTTTTCTGCAGAACTGCCCATTTTCGGCGGCATTTGCAGGGATGACTCGGCCGTAATGCCTTAGAGTCCAAACTGGTTGCCTCCCTCGATTCACTACCGCTTATCAGCGGCAGCGAATCGAGGGAGACAACCAGTGTCGGTCGAGACGCGCTTTCATCGTGCGTATAAAGGTATCTTGTATTAAAGAGAACTGCTTTAGGGCGGGATTTGATGGCTAAACAGACAGAATCTTGTCGTGCCTCAAATAAGGGTTTTCTACACTTCTTTTCACGATCCATTTCTGTAGGCACAAATAACATAGGTTTCCTACTGCCCGGAGCACACGTCGGGGGAACACTACGTGCAATGGAGAAAAAAGTGAAAGTCTTTCACTTGACGACATTCAAATTCATTTAGTCCTGGGGGGGTGGGGGGTGGGGAGGGGGAACCATTGTGTTCCCGGATCCTATTCGCTATTCAGACTACCATCCAAGTCAGATCTGGGTGTCCAATTTTCTTCTGGTAGTTCGCGCACGCTGCGAAATTTGCATTCCCCATTTGGGCTTCTAGAGACACGATTTTGCCTCGCCCGACACTTGGCGACGGGCACGCATTATTGTAAGACATACTATGACCAATCATATTAACCCTTTGTCGCTTTAAACAAAAGAGATCAATACTTTACGCTGACACACACCAGGAAAACGCATTCCTGGACCCAAGACAGTGGGTAGTGTTTACCGAGGCGCCATGCGCATCAATCACTAATACACTTGACGAATCACAATTAACTCATTGTGCCCCAAGGTCGAAATCCCGAGAGTTTGGAGCTGTTCTATAAGGACTGTATTATTAATAAAGGATGATGGTGATGATGATGAAACTTTATTTTTTAACGGTAAAAAGTTTTGACAGAAAACAACTCGTCATTTTACAAACTTGCCGTTGCTAAAATCTACAGTATGAAAAAGGGAAAACTATAAAAAAAATATATTTACATACAAAACCCAATAGCATCATTATCTACAGAAAAAATAATAACACTCATCACACACACATGCACACACGCACGCATGCGCACTTCACACAAACACCCACACACACAAACAAACACGAGCACACACACACACACACACACACACACACACACACACACACACACACACACACACACACACACACACACACACACACACACAAACGATCTTATGAAATACATGAGGTAAGGAAATATTACAGTACCTGAGAAGTACTAAGTTTGACTCATCAGGTAATCAGAAAGTTTTGTTTTAAAACTTCCTGGTGAGGTAATAGTTTTCAAATGTGTAGGGATTGAATTCCAAGCAAACGGACCAGAGAAGGACATACTAGTTTTAAAAAGGTCGATTCTTGACAGTGGTAATGGTAAGGTATTGTTTCTTGAGGTCCGTTCACGTTCTTGGTGAGATATAAATTTAGTGATTAGATACTGGAGTGTCATATTATTCAGTATCTTATGCATAAAGACGCATTTGTTTAAAGTAAGTTGCTGACGCAGACCAAGAATGGTTAAATGTCTAAATTTGTCTGTGGTAGGGATGTGGCGTCTATCTATCATTTTTACAGCTCTTTTGTATATGGAGTTTAACCTCTTCATGTGGAAATCACTGCAGCCGTCCCACACTGTGGAGACATAATCAACGTGGGACTTTATATGAGCATGAAAAAACAATTTACGGGTATTTGTATCCGTTACATGTCTAAGCTGGGACAATAAGAAAGTGTTTTTAGCAATGGTCTTACAAACAGCATTTATATGGGTCTCCCAGCACAGTTGTTCATCAACATGTATTCCTAAGAATTTACGCTCAGTGACTTGTTCAACAGGTTCAGCGTTTAATTGTAATTGTAATGGCTGTAGTCGGCGTTGATGTTTTTGTCGCGTGGCGATTAATATACTCTTTGTTTTAGCTGGGTGAAGAACCATATGGTTCTGTCTACACCAGTCAGATACCTCATTGAGACTGCATTGTAAACTATGGCTAATGTCTGTCGATATTTTTTACCAGAAACATGAAGACTCGTATCGTCAGCAAATAGATTACAATTAACGTCAGAATTAGTGATATGCAACGGTAGATCATTGATAAATAGTATGAATAGGAGAGGTCCCAAAATAGATCCCTGGGGGACGCCGTATTTTACATTTCCGTGCTTAGAGTATCTTCCATGGGCGTACACTATTTGTTTTCTGTCTTCGAGATATGATCGGAAGAATGCTATGGCGGTTGTATTCAAGTGATAAACTGTTAGCTTATTTAGGAGAATGTCATGGTCCACAAGGTCAAACGCCTTTTTAAAGTCTAAGAAAACTGCTCCTGACATCAGGCTTTTATTGATTGATTCCAGCCAGCTGTCTACAATATGTGTCACTGCTGACTGACAAGAATGTTTCGGTCTAAAACCAGACTGGTGAATATTAAGTAATTTACCTTTTTTTTCCAGAAAGTCAAGGAGATGTTTTTGAATGTGTTTTTCAAGGGGTTTTGACAAAGCTGACAGAAGGGAGATTGGACGATAATTATTGATATCTTCAAGATTTTTAGATTTAGGGATTGGGATTACCTTTGCTTCTTTAAGAATGGTTGGGAATGTACTTTGCTTTATGCAGAGGTTGAAAATATATGTTAGTGATTCTACTGTATGCGGTAATGAGATTTTTAGGGTTTCATTATCAATACCATCAATGCCAGCAGACTTTTTGATCGGCATGCTAGAAATATATCTGCCGACTTCCGCAGCTGTAATATTAGGGATGGTGAAAATATTTGATATAGTTGTTTTTTTAAAGTGTTCTCTGAGAAAACTCGGCACTTCATATGGTTTACTGTTATTTGCAGCTGACAATGCCAGTATTTCGGCTGTCGTTAAGAAATGGTTATTTAATATATCAGCTGACATATGGGATGGGATTTCGGGTGCTGATTTACCCTTCGTTATGACGTTCAGAGCTTTCCAAACAGATGCCGTGTCCTTTTTGTCACGAATCATTTGTTGGAAAAAAAAAAGACTTCTTAGACGCTCTAACTAAATATTTGACACGATTGCGTTTTTTTTTTTTTTTTTTTTTTTTTGTTGTTGTATTCTTCGTACTTTTGCTCTTATTTAAATTTGTCTCTAATGACACGGCCTGCTTGATAGCCGCTGTTAACCAGGGTGGTATGGTGGAATGTTTAACTCGTTTTTCACGTATGGGCGCATGTTTATTGAGGACACTGAGAAACAGATCCATCCAGCATGACAAGGCACTGTCAGGAGATTCGTGATCATAAACCTCAGTAAACGGAGCATTGTGCAGGTCCCACAGAAATTCGTCTTTATTAAAGTGTTTAAAGGAGCGATATTTTAAATGTCTTAGTTTTATTCTTGTCTAGTTTCATGGAGACGTTACAGCATACTGGGTTATGATCGCTGACAGCTAAGGAGGGAACCTGCACATTTGATATTTTATCGTCATTTGTCACGTAATGTGATCAATTAAGGTTGAAGATGTAGATGTGGTTCTAGTGGGGTTTTTAACTAATTGTTTTAAACCGAATAAGGCTGTTGTGGATGCCCATGCAGCATGGTACCCTTTGGGCTTAAGTAGGTCAATGTTAAAGTCGCCCAGAAGAACAATGTTATCTTCACTTTGATTAACTTTATCCATCATTTCTACGAAGTCATCATACCAGTCCCAGTTGGCTGCTGGATTTCTATAAATAAAGCCAATCAGGACTGGGGGTGGGGGGGCGGGGGGTGGGGGGGGGGATTTAGATGTTTTCACCTCGACCCATAAACTTTCAACTTCGACTGACTCTAGGTCCCGTCGTCGTTTAACGTTACTAATTATCGAATCATGTATATATACTGCTAGTCCAGTGTGCTGGGGACTTGAGGCATCTCTGCGGAGTACTGAGAAGTTTGGGACTGAGATGGAGTTATCTCTGATAGTGTTTTTGAGCCTCGACTCGGATACACCAAAAACATGAAAATGTGTGGGCGTGTTCAAGAACACAGACAAATCTGGCACCTTATTAACTAAATGGTAAATGTTGAGGTGGCCAATTCTCAACTCATCAGTTCGTTGTGGGACGGTTTTTACATTATATTTTGGCATGTCGGCAACAGAACAAACCTAGCAATACTATTCCAACAAATAAATAAAAATAATGTCAATGTGTATAAATAAATAATAGGAGACAGATCGACCATGATACGTTCAAGGGTGGTGCCAGAACAGCTTGGCGCCTATGGGCGCCAAGCTGTTCTGGCACCACCCTTGAAGTGTCATGGTCGATCCATACTTAGCTGTGGTGTGTCGGGGCTAAACGAGTTAATTTATATCAAGCGACTACTGCATGTACTTTGCAAACTGTCAGCGATTTGCGAACTGGATGAACGATGCCGACAGGTAAATGCGTATAACGTTGATACATCTCGCCATTGTTTTACCCTGATCTGTCAACCCTTTGGCTGTCAGCAGCGCTTTTTATTTTTTTGTCCATGCAGGAATCATTGCGATAAAAAGCGCTGCCGACAACCAAAGGGTTAACATTAGCATAGTTCCCTAGGCGAAAAGGTGTCCTTGCTGTAGTTTTCAACCAATGGATAGCTTTGCTGGAAATGGCGTCTCAACTCCAATGTACCTTTCAAGTGAAATGAAATATTCTGGAAAAATAACTGGAACGAAAGAAAATCGTGATATAGTACGGTGAAAATAGATTGCGGGGGAAAAATGTCAAAGAAAGAAAGACATTTTTCGAAGCGAATCATAAAAAAAAACACCCCAAAGCAAAAATTAATGGAAAATGGCCAAATCCACTCGTGTAACAAAGGTGACTCAAATTTCACGCAGCAAAGGGAATCAAGCCCTCCATGTGAAAGAGGCATAGATACTCATGAGCCCCTGCAGCGCCGGGGCTCATGAGAATCTATACCTCTTTCTGACTGAGATCTGCTCCAACTGTGCATCAGGGTTGCGGGGAGCATCTGTGGTTAGGCGTAGGACTGATCATGAGAGCACTAGCAAGAGGCTGCGAGAGACAATAAGTGAAACACAAAAAGTCACATCTTAGCCGGCGCATTTTCCATGGAATATTTAAAAAAAAAATACTAGAGAGAGAGAGAGAGAGAGAGAGAGAGAGAGAGAGAGAGAGAGAGAGAGAGAGAGAGAGAGAGAGAGAGAGAGAGAGAGAGAGAGAATGTCCAAACGAAAGAAAGAATGAAGAGAGAGGGAGAGCGAGCGAGAGAGACACTGCACACACGAACGAACGGAATGAACGGAAGAATGAATGAATGAACGGAAATATGATCAATGAATGAATGAATGAAATGAAGTTGAATGGAATGGAATGAAATGAAGTGAAATGAATTATGAATCAAACGATGTACGCATCGAATTCTAAACGAAAACGCACATCAAGACTGCACTGTTTGAAGGGAATGCACTCTACTGATCCATCCGAGTACCCCAAAACAACAAACCACCGGGTACCTACTATTTCTGACACCACCACCCTCACATTCTTATCGAGTCAGGGCCAATTATCGTACTGCGTGCGAACAGTCGTTTTCTCCTTTAACACCTTTGGACATGTACTGTATGCGGCAACCGGTGGGCGCATCCACAAAGACGAAGGGAGAGGGAACTTGTTTGGAGTCAAATGTTTCACTTCTCATAACCGTAAACGTTGCACAGCGCACAAGGACGAAAACGAATCGACAGTAATTTCTCAAGGGTAGTGCCTGATTAGCTCGGCGCCTTTCAGGCGCCGAGCTAATCAGGCACTACCCTTGAGAAATTACTGTCGAGCCAACACAGTTGGCAATGAAAGTGAAGGACAGCTGCCACTGGAAGCGACAAACGTAGCCGACAACGCCAAAATTGACTCATTCAGTCCCGACACACCATATATGGCTCGACCATGATAGTTCAAGATATGGCTCGACTATAATAGTTCAAAGGTGATGCCAGAATAGCTTGGCGCCTGAATTGCAATGCAGTCCTCAGAGTACAACTCCAAAATGTGGGGATTTCGTACCTGGTACACAATGAGTTACGGAAAGTGCAACAACAGCTTGCAATCGTAGACTAAACCCTGGCTGGCCTACTCTATCCGCGGATGTAAAACAGTTCCATATTCGCCACAAAGGCATTATGAGCCCCTGCACTCGCACGGGGTCGTAAGAATCTTAGAATCTTAGCCTTTTGGGCGTGTGCAGAAAGGCTTGGCTGGAAAGAGATTTGCACGGTAATTTCCTGTCAGCAGTGAGCTGTGAGAGTGCCGAATAACTGGCAGGTAATAGTAATGCACCATGTCCCAGTGACAAAAACAACAAAGCTGCGAATATTGATAACTGCCGCCTGCGGGATATGACAGAAATTACAAATTGTGGATATGGCAAATAACATACATGGCTAAACCTATTTAAACCCCACGCCCGCATTTTCCAAATTTAGGAGGTGTCACCTAACGACTACGTACCAGTTGCAAGAGATGGATCGACCATAATAATTCAAGGGAGATGCCAGACTAGCTTGGCACCTGATGGCGCCAAGCTAATCTGGCACCACCCTTGAATTATCATGGTCGATCTATCTCCTGTTGTAATGCGTCGGGGCTAAATTGGTTAACATTACTCCTGTGTCAAAACAACATATGTCTGCAACGTGACTGGATTACTAGTTCACAAGGTGTGGATATGCAGCGTAGATATGCAGATGTAATAATTCACAATTAACGCCCCCGAAACACAAACAACAAGCGTGGGGCACGTAATAGAATTATTCAAGTTGTGGATATGCAGAGAACATGGACCGATAATAAAACGGTTATGCAATCAATAGCGGGCTATGACAATTGCATCATTCAGGCTCAAGGTGTGCCGGTTCATGATTTAGAACCTTACCTCAGCGGGCTGTGTACAGTTAAATATGTCTTTTGAGGTAATGCTGGTCTGTGATTTTGGATCTATTTACCCCCTACGCCGCTTCTCCCAAATTTTGGGAGCGTCACCTAATTTAAGGGTAGTGCCAGATTAGCTTGGCGCCATCAGGCGCCAAGCTAATCTGACACTACCCTTGAATTATTTATTTTGGCCGTTAGGACCAAAATCACATACCAGCACATAGTTTAACCCATGTAACCCCAAGGCCGATGTTTCCAAATTTTGGATGTCACCTAATTCTAGGTAGTGCCAGATTAGCTTGGCGCCATCAGGCGCCAAGCTAATCTGACACCACCCTTGAATTATCCCTTGCATTATCGTTTTAATTATCCCTTGAATTATCATGGTCGCTCCATCTCCTGCTGTAGCGCTGCGGGCTAAATGGGTTATCGGGGATATACATGCGCCCACGTCGCATGCCAGCCGGGACATGTGACAACAGCGGGATGTGACAAGTTATGCAGGCTACAGGGTATATGCAGAGTGTAATATGTGCGTGAATATCACATGTTTAGCTGTGAAATAGGACAAGTAACGGCGGGATATGATATGTGGCAGAGGAAAATAAAGTGTTGTGTCGTAAATCTTGTGACAAATGGCAGCGGAAAACACGCTGCTAAATCAGTCCCCCATACATCTTGTGACACATGACAATTTCCGACAAATTATGACAAACACAGCCACACTTTATTGATAGGCATAGGACACTTAACTCATACTACCCCAGACACACCACAGGAAGATAAGGATCGACCATGATAGTTCAAGGATGATGCCAGAATAGCTTTGCGCCTATGGGCGCCAAGCTATTCTGGCATCACCCTTGAACCGAATCATGGTCGATCTGTGTCCTGCACTGCAATGCAGTCTTCTTAGGACAACGGCAACATTTAAGGATTTCGGTGTTGGGGTACAATGAGTTAACTCAAAACTGGAAAGGACAATATCCCGACCAATACAATCACTGCCTATACAAGCCATATACATGAGATGATTTGGTCACATAATTTCAATTATAGCAGCAGGCTACATCCGGGGCACAATCAAGCGGTAAGTGATTATTGTCACCCTTCTGGCTGTCGGTAGCCGGTTTTTTTTTTTTTGTCGCGATGATTCCCACAGGAATCATTGCGACAAAAACTGCAACCGACAGCCAAAGGGTTAACGGTGTCAATATGTGTACGTAAAATGTGTATGTAATTTCGCTGACTTCTGCTTTAATACGTTTAAAATCCTGCATTTGATACATTGATTTTATAAGATGGCCTTTGACGACTATGCACCAGCTGACATAGATGACTAAGACAGATGAAAGGTAGTGCCTGATTTGAGCTTGTCGCCTAAAAGGGTAAAAGCCGATGGAAAAGTTAACGCTCGGGCTGTCGGTAGCGCTAGTGTTCGAGGTGATACCTGCAGGATTAACTTTCTCGAGTGGTTACTGTCTCTGACATTTTTCCCCTTCCCACTCACTGTTTGTGTGTGTGTGTGTGTGTGTGTGTGTGTGTGTGTGTGTGTGTGTGTGTGTGTGCGTGCGTGCGTGCGTGCGTGCGTGCGTGTGTGAGTGTGTGCAAAATGGAGGGCACCAATTGTGATTACTAACAATGTGAAGAGAGAGAGAGAGAGAGAGAGAGAGAGAGAGAGAGAGAGAGAGAGAGAGAGAGAGAGAGTGTGTGTGTGTGTGTGTGTGAATGTGTCTGTATCTGTTTGTCTGTGCGTGCGTGTGCACGCGTATGTGCGTGTGTGTTAAATGAATTGTCCATGATACTCTGAAAACCAATTAATATTTTCTATGTGTACTGCGCAACACGTTCGAGACGTGCCGCATCCGCAGACGCGGCATAAAGCCGGCATAACGCCTCGTATCCGGATGCGGCACGTCGCGAATTACTTTTAGTTTAAAAAGGGATCGACGTTACTAGAAGTGACCTAAATAATGTAATATAGGCTTACTTAACCCTTTGCGTGTCGGTGGTGGTTTTAGTCGCGATGATTCCTACAGGAATCATCGCGACTAAAACCGCTACCGACACGCAAAGGGATAACATGGGTACGTTAGATTGGCGAAAGAAAAAACCGACCAAAAAGGATACTCGGCGAGTGTATAACATGCATTGAGAAAATGCCAAAATAAAAGTAAAATTAAAAGACAATTACAACACAATGCGTGTCTGCGTTTTAACCATGGACTCTGTATACAGGGACAGTGTTTTAGCTATAGGACTATGCTTTTATCCGTTGGCATCTGGCTCACCAAAGTAAAAAGCACACTGTGTATTTGTGTTTATGTCCATTTTGAAATATGATTTAAACTGTGTTGAAATTTACTTTTCTAAGCATTTTATCTTTTCATTGGAATTTTCATGGCCGAATGATAAAACGTGAGAAAAATGAAAAAAGAAACAAATATATAATTGTTAGACGTGCCACGAAAGTGATAATTACCGATATTTTACATTTTTAAATTTCTGGTTTTTACTCAAAATTGTATAATACATTATTTATGTTGGCTTTTTCTCTTAAAAAGTATTCTCGGTACAGGTTTCTCTACAGATAAAAGCATTCGACCTATGTACAGAGTCCTTGGTTAACACACACACACACACACACACACACACACACACACAAACACACACACAGGGCAATACGTGCTATTATGCTGCGCAGTATTACCATGCTCATTTCTTGGCCCCCCAAGAAAAAGCTTGATGTTGCCAGCCTTCAGCGTGACGATGTGAAAGCTGCCTTTCAGACAGATTTACAGCGCAGGCTCAAAGACACAGCGGACCCAGTAGACTCCTCCCCTGAAACACTTTGGGAACAACTGAAAACTGCTATTGCAAAATCCTCTGCAGAAGTCTTGGGTTTCGCCAGAAAGAAGAACAAAGACTGGTTTGACGAAAACGATGTAGAGATCCAGGAACACCTAGCAAAAAAAAGAGCCGCTCATCAGGCCCACCTAGCCCAGCCTTCCTGCCCTGTGAAGAAGTCTGCCTTCCGCCTCGTCTGCAGCAGTCTCCAGCGCAAGCTCAGAGATCTCCAGAATGAGTGGTGGACCAGACTTGCACAGAGGACCCAGCTTTGTGCTGACAATGGTGACTACAGGGGCTTCTACGAAGCACTGAAAGCAGTGTATGGCCCCAGGCACCTGGTACAAAGTCCCCTGCGAAGCGCGAATGGCCAGGCACTCCTCACAGATAATACCTCCATCTTGAACCGCTGGTCGGAATACTTTCAGAGCCTCTTCAGCGCTGAGCGCACTGTTCAAGAAGCAGTCGTCCTACAAATCCCACACCTCCCAGTAAAGATTGAATTGGACGAACCGCCCACCGCTGAAGAGACCCTCACAGCCATCCACCAGCTCAAGAGTGGCAAAGCAGCAGGCATTGATGGAATACCGCCAGAGGTCTGGAAACATGGAGGCACAGCACTGCACAACAAGCTCCATGACCTCTTTCTTTGCTGCTGGGAGGAAGGAACACTACCAAAAGATCTCCGTGATGCAGTCGTTATCACCCTGTACAAGAACAAAGGCGAGAAGTCTGACTGTTCCAACTATCGGGGAATTACCCTGCTGTCCATTGCTGGGAAAATCCTTGCAAGGCTGCTCCTGAATCGGCTGGTACCTGCCATCGCTGAAGACCAACTCCCAGAGGGCCAGTGTGGCTTCAGAGCAAACAGGACCACCACCGATATGGTCTTTGTGCTGAGACAGCTACAGGAGAAGTGCCGCGAGCAGAACAAAGGGCTGTACGTAACATTTGTCGACCTAACAAAAGCGTTCGACACTGTGAGCAGGCAAGGCATGTGGCAGATCCTGGAGCGACTTGGCTGTCCCCCAAAGTTCCTCAACATGATTGTCCAGCTACACGAGGACCAGCAAGGCCAGGTCAGACTCAACAATGACCTCTCAGAACCATTCCCTATTCTCAACGGCGTAAAGCAGGGCTGCGTGCTGGCACCAACCCTCTTCACCATCTTTTTTAGCATGATGTTGAAGCAGGCCACAGTGGACCTCGATGATGACGATGCAGTGTACATCAGGTATCGTCTCGATGGCAGCCTGTTCAACCTCAGACGACTGCAGGCCCACACAAAAACCCTAGACCAACTGATTCGTGAGCTGCTTTTTGCTGATGATGCTGCCCTCGTTGCACACACAGAGAGAGCCCTGCAGCGCATCACGTCTTGCTTCGCAGATGCTGCCCAGCTCTTTGGACTCGAGGTCAGTCTGAAAAAGACAGAGGTCCTCCATCAGCCGGCACCCAAGACAGTGTATCGCCCTCCTCACATCACCATTGGCGAGTCTGAACTAAAGTCAGTGCACCAGTTTACTTACCTTGGCTGCATTATCACGTCGGACGCCAAGCTGGACAAGGAGCTTGACAGCAGGCTGGCAAAAGCGAACAGCGCTTTCGGGCGACTTTTCAAGCGGGTGTGGCACAATCAACAGCTGAAAACAGGCACCAAGATCAGCGTGTACAGAGCTGTGGTCCTCACCACCCTGCTGTATGGTTCCGAGTCCTGGGCCCTCTACCGCAGCCAACTACGACTCCTCGAACGCTTCCACCAGCGCTGCCTGCGTACCATCCTGGGCATTCACTGGAGTGACTATGTCACCAACGTCGAGGTCCTTGAACAGGCTGAAACTGTGAGCATCGAGGCTTTGCTGCTGCGGACACAGCTCCGCTGGGCGGGGCATGTCTCCAGGATGGAGGATCATCGCCTACCAAAGATCACCCTGTTCGGCGAGCTTGCTACTGGACACCGTGACAGAGGGGCACCAAAGAAGAGATACAAAGACTGTCTCAAGAAGTCACTTAGTGCCTGCCAAATCGACCACCACCAGTGGTCTTCGCTTGCTGCGGACCGTGACACCTGGCGCTCCACCATTTACAAGGCAGCTGTCTCCTTTGAGGACTCTCACAGAGCTAGCCTTAAGGACAAGCGGCTCATGAGAAAAAACAGAGATGCCGCAGCTCAGAACCCTGGCCATACCTTCCCCTGCAGCCACTGCGGTCGAACCTGCCTGTCTCGGATTGGCCTCCGCAGCCACGAACAAGCCTGCAGACGTCGTGGGCAACTCCTATAAAATCTTCGTTCGCGAAGTCAAGCCAAGAGATTACCATGCTGATACCTCCCACTGCTGAAACCAACATCATTTGCTCGCAACTAGGCTGAGTTTAGTCTACTCTTGTTCAGAGAACACACAGGAGATTCCAATTATTTGCCCCATGATTCGTAAGGTGCCATGAGCACACTGGTTGCCTGCTTCCATCCGCTACGCGCGTGGCGCAGCGGATCGAGTGAAGCAACACGTGTGAACTTGGCGAGTAGTACCATTTCAAACAATCGACGCTGCTCGCACTGTCTTGTAAACACCCCTAGCAAACTTGGCTATACCTGTAAGCTTATTGTTAATCCGGGGAGAGGGGGGGGGGGGGGGGTAGGGGGAACTCAGTTGGGTACGTGAATGAGTCTGGTCTCCGCCAACAGGTGCAGATTTTTATAGGCCCTGCTGCTGCTAAGACACAATAATATATATGCCTGCAGCAGACAACTGGGATTAGCTGCGCATGGGCTGGATATAGCGACGGGAAAGGAAAATCTTTGCTTCTGGAACCATTTTGGTGGAATAATTGCATGGACCAGTTGCATGAGTGATCTTCGTCCTACGCCAGCCACTAAGCAAGGTGCTCCGCTGAAGCGGAGCACCTTGCTTACTGGATGCCGCAGGACTATAATAATAATAATAATAAAAAAGGTAATTTGTATAGCGCCTAATCACCAAGAAGCTCTAGGCGCTTTACAATCACAGTAATGAAACACAAAGCAAAATACAAAAGCAAGCACATACAACGACAAAAATACATTGATTTACAAGGAGCAGAAAACTCTCTCTCTCACAGACTCACACACACACACACACACACACACACATGATGAGCCGGCAGACAAAATAATAATAATAATATCTACGGTATTTATAATGCGCTTATCTTATAATAATTATAACTCTAAGCGCGCACTCACAACTAGCGCACGCATGCGCACGCTTTAGACAACGACTAAAGTACCACAAAATAGTGAAATACATTACGACAGTCAGCTTGGGGTGGGAAGTGTAGTGATATAGTGCTAGAACTGTTTTGAGGGCGGACTGGAAGGAGGAGAGAGAGTGTTTCTGACGGAGAGAGAGTGGGAGAGTGTTCCAGGTGGATGGACCGTATACTGAGAAGGAGCGGGGGCCGAAAGTGCTGAGTTTGGTGCGGGGGATGTGGAGGCAGAGAGGGTTGGAGGCGGAGCGGAGGGAGCGGGAAGGGTGTAGGGGTGAAGTAAGTTGGAGAGATAGGCAGGAGCGCAGTTGTTCAGGGATTTGTAGCAGAGAGACAGAATCTTGTATTGGATGCGTTGTGGGATGGGAAGCCAGTGAAGGAGCTTGCGCAGGGGAGTGATGTGGTCGGATTTTTTCTTTATGAGGACGAGGCGGGCAGCATTGTTCTGGACGCGCTGGAGAGTGAAAGTGGTGGAGTGAGGGAGGCCGGAAAGGAGAGAGTTGCAGTAGTCGATGCGAGATAGGATGAGAGCGACAGCAAGTTTGGTGGCAGCTTCGGTAGTGAGGTATTTTCTGATCTGACTGATGCGGCGGAGGTGGAAGTAGCATGCCTGGGCCATGGCGGAGACGAAGCTTTTATGGAAAGAGAGGAATCGAGGATAACGCCGAGGTTTTTGGCCGAGGCAGAGACGGAGATGGGGGTGCTGTCGAGTTGAAGGTGGAGAGAGGGAGGGAGCTGGGAAAGTTTCTGGCGAGTGCCTACCAGCATGGCTTCCGTTTTGTCGTCGTTCAGTTTTTTTTGCTGTCATCCAGTTTTTCACGTCTTCGTAGCGAGTCAGTAGTGACCGAGTGTTGTCGAGTTTGTCTTTGTCTAGTAGTTGTGAGTCGACAGCGTAGAGGTGGTGGTGTATGTGGTGAGACTGGATGATGTTGGACAGGGGAGAGGTGTAGAGTGTGAAAAGGACCGGGCCCAGGACGGACCCCTGTGGAACTCCGCAGGAGAGCGTGACTGGGTTGGAGGAGACGCCGTCGATGGTGACGGACTACTGTCTGTCAGAGAGGTAGGAGAGAAATCAGGAGTGAGCAGAGTCAGTGATGCCAAAGGAGTGGTGAAGGCGGTGGAGGAGGATAGAGTGGTCTATAGTGTCGAAGGCGGCAGAGAGATCGAGTAGCGTAAGAAGGGAGATGTTGCCCGAGTCGGTGGAGAGAAGCAGGTAGTTTAAGATATGTTGAAGGGCTGTTTCAGTGCTGCGATGTTTGCGATAGGCAGACTGGAAGGGACTGAGGAGGTTGTTGTCGGCGAGGTGGAGGTTGAGCTGGTTGAGAACAACCTTCTCAAGAAGCTTGGACAGGAAAGAGAGATTAGAGACTGGGCGATAGTTTTTGAGTTCGTTTGGGTCGAGGTTGTGTTTTTTTTAGGAGAGGACGGACGATGGCGGACTTGAAGATATCTGGGACGGAACCGTTCTCTAGAGATGTGTTGATGATGTCGGTAATGAAGGGCAAAAGCTTTGGAAGGCCGTCCCGGTAGAGAGAAGCTGGGAGGGGGTCTAGTTCGCAGGTTTTGAGGGGCATGGACTTTATGGTCTTGAGGGCTTCGTCCTGAGAGACGGGGCGGAAGGACGAGAGGGGGGTGCCGGAAAAGGGGGTGCCGGGAGGGCAGGGCAGAGAAGGCAGAGTGTCGAGTGTGTTGCGCAGGGTTTGGATTTTGTCGGAAAAATAGGTGGAAAAAGCGGACGGGAGTTCTTCTTTGCTGTGTGTGTTGGGAAGAGGAGAGTCTTTAGAAGTGCCTAGGAGTGTGTTCAAGGTGGCATAGAGGGTTTTGGAAGAAGTGGATTCCAGGATTTTAAAATGGTCTTTACGTATATGCAACAGAGAAAAGGTGAGTTTTAAGCTTGGATTTGAAAATGGAAAGAGATGATGAGTGACGCACATCAGCTGGGAGAGCGTTCCATGTAATGGGACCAAAATACGAAAATGCACGATGACCTTGAGTGACCTTATTACTTCTAGGGATGCGGAAAACACGAGTGTCTGAAGCAGAGCGTAGTGAGCGGGACGGTGTATACAGCTGGACAAGATCAGATAAGTAAGGAGGGGCAGAACCAGAGATGATGTTGAAACAAATATCACAGACTTTATACTGAATTCTGTATGAAACTTGCAGCCAGTGCAAATCAGCTAGTAGAGGCATAATGTGTTCACGTTTCGGTACACGAAAAATCAGACGTGCAGCACAGTTCATGACTCTCTGGATTTGGTCAAGAAGATTTTGCGGAACACCGGACAAAAGAGAATTGCAATAGTCTATTCGGGACAGCACAAGGGAGGTAACAAGTGTTTTGGTAACTTCAACAGTCAGCAGATGTCGAACAGTGCAGATCCTTCTGAGTTCAATGAAGGCAAGCTGGCAAATTTTCTTCACTTGTTCCTTTATTGTCAGCCTGTTGTCAAAAATGACACCCAAGTTACGGGCCGAGCTAGAAAAGGAGATGGCGCTCTCGCCCACCATCATTGACTCATGAAGATCAGCACTGCACGTAGAGGAGCACGTCATTCGGAGGGACTCAGTTTTGTCACTGTTCAGCTGGAGCTTGTTCTGTGTGGTCCACGTCTGAACATCACAAATACAAGCCTCCATAGACTGCACCATCCGATCAACAAGTTCGCGAAGGGAGTGTTTGTACAATTCTGTATCATCTGCATATAAATGATAAGAAACAAAGTGACGCTCAATGACATGCGACAGGGGCTGTGTATACAAAGTAAAAAGAACAGGCCCCAAGACCGACCCCTGTGGAACGCCACAAAGCAGCTCAACAGGGTGGGACTCAAATCCTGCCACTGAAACCATCTGCAAGCGACCAACAAAGTAGGATTGGAAAAATTTCAGTGCAGTGCTTTGAATGCTAAACACATCACGAAGGCGGGCAAGTAAAATGTTATGGTCAATGGTATCAAACGCTGCGCTCAGATCGAGCAGAGTCAAAACAGAGATTAGATCTTCATCGCTAGCAGCAAGTAGGTCATTCACAACACGCAGCAATGCTGTTTCCGTGCTATGACCACACCTATATGCTAGGTGGAACACATGCCACAGACCATTATTCTTGATATGGTCTAGCAGTTGTGTGAGCACTATCTTTTCCAGAAGCTTTGAAAGAAAAGGTAGGTTGGATACGGGTCTGCACTTTTTCAAACTGCTGGGATCAAGTGAAGGTTTCTTTAAGAGCGGCTTAACAATTGCAGTTTTGAAACAGGTAGGTACAGTGCCGTGCAAGAGGGACTCATTTACAATAGCTGTAACAACTGGTACAATTACATCTTTACATTCAAAAAGAAGGGACGAAGGCACAGGGTCTAGCTCACAGGTCTTGAGAGACATCTTACTCATGGTGTCTAGCACTACCTTTTGAGTCACTGGACTGAAGCACTGGACTAAGCCCATTCACGCAACGGACACATGGTCCTTACAGGAGGGAACTCTATTTCTTTTCTGCAAGAGACATAGATCTTCGTGAGCACTTGCAGCTGCAAGGGCTCACGAAGATCTATGCCTCTTGCTGATGAGAATGGGCCATTTGCATGCAGCTTTAATTGCCGAGAAAAAATGTACAACACCCAACTGCAAGAGGTGTAAATATCCTCATGAGCCCCCGCAAATGCTGATCTACGTCTCTTGCTGACACCAGCCTGTATATGTTGACGGCTAGGGCTCTTTGGCGTAACATTTGCAAAGATTCCAGAAACACAATCTGCGTCCACTGGCATTGATGGAGTTAATCATTTCTCGGGGGGACAATGGATGACGTCGAACGATCCAAAACCGCAAGTGGCGTACATACGTGTGACCCCACCGCTGCACTGAACACGCTCTAGAAATGTACGAACAACTCTTGCAGTTGGGGTGTGCGTGGCACGTGCCGGTAGTACAGCAGAGCCTGTTTCCAGCGGCCACCCTTGTGAGAGATCACCTGTCATTAAAGGCCATCACTTTGCTGGCTGTATCCGCCTACATGGTGGTCCTTTGTGACATGGGACAAAAACATTCTCTTTAGGGAGCACCTGCCTTTAACCCTTTTAGCCCCAAGGTCCCATTTCTCAAATATGGGTTGGTTGGTTGGTTGTACATTGCTTAACGTCCCGACAGCAACAAGACTTTCTCAGGACGTGCCTGCACTGCTTGTGGAAAAAAAACAAACAAAAAACAAACAAACAAACTAAACAGAATATTGAATGTACGTCGCCAGCCGGTCTAATATGCTAAATAAATCTAAGACCATTAATTTAGCAATACACATCCAATATCATGAGCTACAGACAGCGCAGACAGTAGGGAGAGTTTAAAAAAGGAAAATACAGGTGAATAGTCCAAGGGTAGACAGAAACACATGCCCCAGAATAAAGGGGAAAACCCACCCTGTGGGACTGACCAGGGTGACCCTGGGAACTAAAAAGTAGTTAACCCCCACCCAAGTCCTCCAGAGCAGACCCGGGTGGGAGGTGTTGCCTAATGACTATGTACCAGTTGCAGGAGATGGATTGATCATGATAGTTCAAGGGTAGGGCCAGATTAGCTTGGCGCCTTCAGGAGCCAAGCTAATCTCGCGCTACCCTTGAATTATCATGGTCAATCCATCTCCTGCTGAAGGGACTCGGGGCTAAATGGGCTAAAGACCATTTCTTCCTTGGGAAAAAAGTGGTTGCTCAAATCAAAACAGGTTCTACTGTAATGTTTTTCAGACAAATGGGGGCATTGGGTATTTTTTATTTTTTTTAAATTTATTTATTAATTAATTTATTTATTGTGAGACTGTAAAGATGTTATGCATAACGCTTTGAAGCCTGGGAAGAAAACAGCTAGATTATGTTTATATATGGTATTGCTTTACATACAAATAAACTGACAAATACACATGAAGTATAAAGAACAATTCTGCCACGTAAACGACTATTTCGAACAATCAATACGATGCGTCCCATGACGGTTGTCCTGTTTTAAACACGAACACTGAGCAACGTAAACAACAGTACAAAATTCGATGCCATCGCAAACTTGCAAATACATATAACTTAACAGCAAATTTGCATTCTGCATTTGAATTGTTAGCTGTTCACCACATATTTCATACAAGACTTCGCTAAAAGTTGACAGAACCTCACAGAATCGATACAACGCTATCAGCACAAGCATTTGCACGACAGGTTGCAAAACAGCATTTGTCGGTTATGTGAGTCTCGCTCAGGAGAACGAAACACTAAGATTCAATAACCACAGACGTGTCGATGCGAGTGGCAAAGCTCTCTTGCTTTTTCCTTTCAGCCTCTCAACAGCCCGCGCCATCTGCAAGAGGCGTATTCTCATGAGCAACCTGCAACCGCAGGGGCTCATGAGGATCTACGGCTCTTGCTGGCAAAGATTGTGCCTATGATCTGGGTTGAAGCGTACAGCTGCACTGTTCGATTGTTGCCTACAGTTTCACCCGCAGTTATACAATTAGAAATAGCCTTTGCATTCGTATCATCCTCTGCATCAGTTCATATGCACGGCAACTGCGTGAACTGACGGGAACGAGCTCTTGCAGGTGTAGCTACATAGGTATCGCAAAGAACGCTGATACACGGATAAAAAGATGTGTCAGCAAGAGGCATAGAACCGTCATGAGCCCCCGCAACTGCGGGGGCTCATGCGGTTCTATGTCTCTTGAAGCTGGATCGTGTTTCATTTCCTAAGCAGAGAAGGGGTTGAAACAATCACTCACAACATTCACATCTCAGTCACACACACTGATGTGCATCGATTCTTGGAAACAAGAGTCGCACTCGTTTTACAAACGAGAGTTTCGATCTTTGATTTATTAATGACGTACACAGTTGCTCTGGCCACCACCCGGTCGACCACAATCATGGTGATAGCGAGTAACAAGTAAGCATACAATTGTGCCATGCAATCATTAAATCTACAGCGAAATATACAAGTCGTTCGGAACTTATCCATTAGTTACCCAAGCAATGTCCATACAGATGCACGTTCGATAGTGTGGGCAGTGTTCCAGCGTTGTAAAAGCACGTACCGTTTTGTTCTAGCGCCGTGCAGATTGCCTCTGATGGCATGCTTGAAGGGCGGGGGAGGGGGGGGGGGGAGGTGGTGGTGGTGGTGGTGGGGGGGGGGGGGCAATGTTACTGGTCAATCTGCTGTATGTTTGGAAGTGGCATTTGACTCGCACTGAGACAGCATACCAGAATAACGAGCAACTATTTTTCAGTACAGCATTATATACGTGTGCATTCATGTTTGCGTCAATATATATTGTGGTTGCAGCAGCAGATGGCGAAAAATTAGTTTTGAGCGTTACGATTCTCTCTCTCTCTCTTCCTGCTCGTTCGACCATAATGACCGCATTGTGTCCGTGTCTGGACAGCTTACCTCACAAGGTCAATGGACCAAGCGTTTCCTTCAGACAGCAATATAAATCACCATCTTACCACAATCAAGCCAACGGGGTCGACCTCTCACAGCAACAGGCATAGATTCTCATGAGCCCTTTCGGCCGCGGGGGCTCATGAGAATCTATGCCTCTTGCATACACATGAATCGTTTCGTGAATCTATGTCACTTGCAGATGGGCCATGCGTTCCAATCATACACCCCAATAAATGCCAAATCCCACTCCCTTCCCCTCGGAAACCCGCGCGCCATTACACCACCAGAATATGGCTGGGGAGTCAGGGGCACGTTGCAACCTGGCTGGCGCAGGACAAAGCTCACTCATAAGTAGCGGAGCACCTTGCCTAGTGGCTTGCGCAGGACTAAGTTCACTCATGCGTGCGTGCGTGTGTGTGTGTGTGTGTGTGTGTGTGTGTGTGTGTGTGTGTGTGTGTGTGTGTGTGTGTGTGTGTGTGTGCGTGCGTGCGTGCACGGACATGATTTTTTTAAAAAAAAGGTCTGTGTACCTAATCAATTATCCTTGAGAAATACAGTTTAATTTCATTTCTTTTCAACTGGCCCCCGGACCGCAAAGACGCAAGTTGCCTCAGACACCCGATGGCGTGTTAATACGAGTCAGCCCCTAGCGTGCGCGCAGTGCACTACTCATTTTTATGGAACTGTTGGCTGCTTAGTCAGTTATTAGGGTTTAACCCCGAGCAGGCGGCTATGGCCACCTCACTTCGGGAAGGGTAAACGTCTGGCCAGCCACACTAAAAGGAAGGTCTAAAGATGTAAAGATGTAATTTTGGCTAAAGAGTCGCACAAGTCTATAATGTCTACAGACGTTTGAAAGGTCAGAACACCATGGGTGACAGTGCAAAAAACCTGAAATGATTGAAACTGAAATAGTCCACGGACCAACTATGCCCTCATAATCCATGGCCAGCAAGAGACGTAAATTCTCATCAGCGCCTGCGAATGCTGGGGCTCATGAGAATGTATGCCTCTTGCAGATGGAACAGGCAGGCCAAATGACTGTTCTGTCGGAATCAAAACGCAGAAATTCAGCAATCTGGGATTTTGAAAAACTTAAATCAGTCTCCAATACTAAAGACTGTCACTCTTCAAACGGTAAAAAAAAAAAAAAGTACTTGGTCTACATAGACTCAAGTCTTGTTAAAAAAAAAAATTGTGCCTCTCTCAGAACATTGCGCGCGAGGGCTAACTCGCACATCAACACGCGATGAGCACATAAATCACCTGGATGCAAGTTGCTTACAATGTAAACCGCACATTGAAAAAAAGCAACATAGGCAAAACTTGGACAGGTCCAGCTGTAAGCTACTCTTTTGCGGTTGGATCTGACGGTGAAGTAATCCTGACCCCAGAACATGGCTTTGCTCCGACTGTTACGTGCGGTGTGGCCTGACGAAACCAAGCGGCTCAAGCTCCCAGAATAATCCCTCTTTTGGCAAAATAGACCACTGAGTCTACTGCCCTGCAGCTCCGAAAGACACGGGCTCTCAATATCCCCTGCAAGAACATAATTGTCTTGGCCGCAGATCTGGTGAACTCCCCCATAATTTGAGCAAAGCGCGACTCTGCAGCGCGAGCCGTGTCTCTTGCTAAGCTTGGTGTTTCGCGACTGCAACACTCATGCGGGAAGTCTTCCTTGAGATATGTGTGCTTAACCCATATCATACTGAGGCTAAAAGCTTCAAATTTGCACACTGCCATAATATTATGCAAGCTACATTATAGTACTTACAGTTAAGGATATAGACCAGTGGCTTTAGTTCAAGGGTGGTGCCAGAATAGCTTGGCGCCTAGAGGCGCCACGCTATTCTGGCACTACCCTTGAACTATTTTAGTCAAACTTATTTCACACACTGGCGTATTCCGAATGATAAGGGTTAATTAAACTTCACTCGATTCTGTGGCAATTAAGGACGCGGCGATTTTCTTTTAAACTGTTCGCTGCCAATGGACGCAGACTGTGCTTTTGAAACAACCGTCGAAGGCACATGTATACAAAGTGGTTACAGCAAAAGGCATAGATCCTCATGAGCCCCCGCTATGCGAGGGCTCATGAGGATCTATGCCTCTTGCAGTCGGGTGGTGTTCGATTTTTCTCGGCAGTTGATTAGTGACATTGAAAAGTGTACTGATAGAACGTGTTCTTGGTCACTGATAGTCTGGATCTTTCGACACATAAACCTTATGACTCTACATACGTGTTCGTTTGTGTGTGTGTGTGTGTGTGTGTGTGTGTGTGTGTGTGTGTGTGTGTGTGTGTGTGTGTGTGTGTGTGTGTGTGTGTGTGATTACGGAGCAGAGGGCGGTAAGGTCCAAATTCACCAACTTCTCTGCCGTTTGAAGGCAAAAAGCCAGCACGTCCATTTTTGTGAACTGCGAGATTTTCATTGTATTACAATGACAACGTCGCTTTTTAACCAAAAATGGACTGACCGTCTCTTGCCTACACGGAGCAGATATGTCGCAAACAGTCTGAGGCCACCCATACACTCTTTGGGCCTTTGCAGGATACATGCAGGAAAGGAGTTGCGCATCACTTCAGGCATGTAAAGTTCGCTGTGTCCGTCGCGCGACAGTCTCGTTCACGTGGTATACACAGTGTAGGTCGAACAAGTGGAAAGTCGTGACAAGCGCATTGGATATTTTGCTGAGAAATTCGAACCGAAAACGAGTGTAGACTCAACGCCGAACGGTAAGCTATTATTATTTCGTTTTTTTCCTACTATGATAATATAATAATCTGTGCTGGTCTGTGCGTCAGGGCCTTACGGCCCTCCGCTGACAGGTCCACACTCACAGATCAGCAGACAGGTCTTAACCCCTTCACTGCCAGGGCAAGGCGAACACTACCCATCTGCAAGAGACATAAATCCTCATGAACCCCCGCATTCGCGGGGGCTCATGAGGATTTACGTCTCTTGGTAGCCCTATGTTCTTTATGACTGTTTGGTCCCGGTTGCATTGTGCTCATCACGCGAATGTCGGTCAGTGAGCACTTCCTGATTACTGGCAGCGAAGGGGTCAATGCTATCACGGACCTTATACCAGTAAGTTAGTCTGTGTTATTTGAGAGCATAAATTATATAATAGGCCAAAGAAAGATTTTCGTTCTAAGCAGGGGGGGAGGGGGGGAGGGGGGGGGGAAGGAAGGCGGGGGTGGGTGGGGGGGGAACCTCCTCCAGCTCTGTTGTAGTTCAAAGCATTTGCTCTTGTACATTAACAATGACTTCATGCTGTGATAATAATGATGACCTCTCTCTGTGTGTTTTGGGGAAGGCGGTGTGTGTGTGTGTGTGGGGGGGGGGGGGGGGGGGGGGGGGGGGGGGAAGAAGTGGGGTGGTGGCAGGTTGCTGATCTTGTTCTCTTTTCTTACTTTCTTATACACGTGGTATGTGTGTGTTTGGCCGGGAGGGGGCGGGGGGGGAGAAGAAGTGGGTTGGTGGCAGGTTGCTGATCTTGTGTCAGCAGCTCTCCCATCATGTTATGTATGCACGTTATGCTTGTCAGACCTAGACACACTCAATCCACCCACGGTCCGGCTTACTAATGCAAAGCATAGGAAGCCGCGGGCGATGGCATTTCCTTTCCCCCGCTCTCTCGCTCTCTCTCAATAACTTTTACCGTTGGAAGATAAAGGTTCATTGTCATTGTCTCTCAACTGTGTGTCATTTACAACACACTAGACTACTGGTGAACAATGTTTCTTCGACTCGTGTCTATCCGTATGCTGCATGTTACACATAGTTTCGTTATAGTTTGAACCAACTCTGCTTGTATCGTAAGAAGTTTTCGGTGCCCGCTTCGTCTGTTTTCTCTCTTTCTTACACACTTCCTTCTTTGTTGCCTTTGAGCGGAAAAGTTGTATCACGGCCAAGTGAGCACAAAAATGTCTTGTAAAAAGTCTGGCCTATAAAAAGGTACGGGCACACGCGATACTGAAACCTGACCTGCTTTCAGCTCACGTGCAATGACATCATTTCACAGTGACGATTGGCACTCTGGCGTCATGAATTGCAATATTACATCATGTAGTATGCAAACCAAGGGGAATCACAGCGCTGGACAGACAACAGTTAGATCCCCTGCCCCCGCCTATCAGGCACCCAATCGCCAGCCCACAGAGAAATACGCAGGTATAGAATAAGAAGATCATTTCCATCCTCAAAACGAATGGATCAGGTCTCTTATATAACCCATGTCTTTCTCCGGAACTTAGGAAGTGGGCAGGAGAAACATACATACACAAACATGAAGGTGCGCTACTATATGTGGTCGGGTAAATACCCTGATTTCCCACAGTAGATGCACAGAACATTACACAACAATGTAACGATACAAATTTGTCTCGAGTTATAGATACTCACAAACCAGATAGGTGAGGCTAGCGCTGGCAGAATTGTATGCAAACCAAGGGAAATCACAGCGCTGGACAGACAACAGTTAGATCCCCTGCCCCCGCCTATCAGGCACCCAATCGCCAGCCCACAGAGAAATACGCAGGTATAGAATAAGACGATCATTTCCATCCTCAAAACGAATGGATCAGGTCTCTTATATAACCCATGTCTTTCTCCGGAACTTAGGAAGTGGGCAGGAGAAACATACATACACAAACATGAAGGTGCGCTACTATATGTGGTCGGGTAAATACCCTGATTTCCCACATTAGATGCACAGAACATTACACAACAATGCAACGATACAAATTTGCCTCGAGTTATAGATACTCACAAACCAGATAGGTGAGGCTAGCGCTGGCAGAATTGTATGCAAACCAAGGGGAATCACAGCGCTGGACAGACAACAGTTAGATCCCCTGCCCCCGCCTATCAGGCACACAATCGCCAGCCCACAGAGAAATACGCAGGTATAGAATAAGACGATCATTTCCATCCTCAAAACGAATGGATCAGGTCTCTTATATAACCCATGTCTTTCTCCGGAACTTAGGAAGTGGGCAGGAGAAACATACATACACAAACATGAAGGTGCGCTACTATATGTGGTCGGGTAAATACCCTGATTTCCCACAGTAGATGCACAGAACATTACACAACAATGTAACGATACAAATTTGCCTCGAGTTATAGATACTCACAAACCAGATAGGTGATAATGTATCGTTACATTGTTGTGTAATGTTCTGTGCATCTACTGTGGGAAATCAGGGTATTTACCCGACCACATATAGTAGCGCACCTTCATGTTTGTGTATGTATGTTTCTCCTGCCCACTTCCTAAGTTCCGGAGAAAGACATGGGTTATATAAGAGACCTGATCCATTCGTTTTGAGGATGGAAATGATCGTCTTATTCTATACCTGCGTATTTCTCTGTGGGCTGGCGATTGGGTGCCTGATAGGCGGGGGCAGGGGATCTAACTGTTGTCTGTCCAGCGGGGTGATTCCCCTTGGTTTGCATACAATTCTGCCAGCGCTAGCCTCACCTATCTGGTTTGTGAGTACATCATGTAGGAACATTTGTCTGGCATCCAAAATATTGATGTCACTTTACAAAGAAAATTACGTCCAGATTTTTGCCAATACACAATGGCGGCTGTGTTGTGACTAGGCGTGTGCGGAAAACCAACTTACATCGGATTTATCCTACTCGCTTTCGCTCGGCTTAGGATAAGGTTTTAAAACCACTCGAGTGATATTTTCAGTATCACCTAAACGCCAATGTAAGAATCTATATTTCTCCTGCTTTTCCCTCTCGCTCTCGCATATCTTGCCCGTTACCCATTTTGTCTGACACTCTACAATAAAAGGCGAATCGACCCTGATTGTACAAGTGTGGTGCCAGATCAGCTTGGCGCTTTCAGGCGCCAAGCTGATCTGGCAGCACCCTTGAACTATCAAGGTAGACCCGGCTCCTGAACCGTAGCGCAATCTTCAGAGGATAACGGCCCAAGTTGACAATGGCGATCCTAGGTCTAAAAGTGTTCACAAAAGTGACCATATTGGGGAGTTTTCCACCAAAGATTACATCAATGTTCATGAGATAAAAGGTGTTGACGGTTCAAGGGTGGTGCTAGAATAGCTTGTCGCCTAGAGGCACCAAGCTATTCTGGCACCAGCCTTGAACTATCATGGTCATTCATTCCTGTCTGTATGACCATATGAAAAAAAGAAAGTGTTGTACTCGTCCCTTTTAAGTGTGTTTTTGCTTAGCTAAGATTTTCTTCGGATATGTAACAACTAGAAATAACTGGGTCCCCTGGTGATTTGGTAGATCCGAAGTTTACCGCACCTTGTGCTAGCAGTCAGGGTGAAGTGGTTAAGCCACAAAGACTGCTTCTACCCTCTCTTGACTTTTCAGCCACATCTTCCCACCTATTGCTGTTTACCGCTTGGCATTCTCCCGTCGTAAGTAATAAGCACCATTTACCCTTTCTCTAAAGCACAGTGACTCGCTTTCCCAGGACCTTCGCCTGCCATCTGCAAGAGGCATAGATTCTCATGAGCCCCTGCACCGCAGGGGCTCATGAGAATTTATGCCTTTTGCCCGTCCGGATCGGCTACATTTACATCCGCACGTTGATGTGGTTATCAGGCGTTCAATCTACGATTGCAGACTGATGACGGACAAGATAACAGGTAGAAGGCCACGCTGCCCTGTGCAGGCAAAAAACAATTAGTCCACGTGTTAACAAAAGCGAGATTTTCAGTGGAACACAACGGAAATCGTGCTTTTCACAAACATGGGCTTACTGCCTTTTGTCTACACAAGAAAGCACTTTTGAGCCTTTTCTTTTCTGAGGTAAAAAGGCTCACGTTCTTCGTTCGTGTGCAACTAACAAAGAAAGCGCGGGAGATGGATCGACAGTGATAATTCAAGGGTTGTGCTTTATCATAGGTGCGTTCACTTTAGAAATCAAGCTTCGAACTTTCTAGTCTGCTGTATAAATATCTGAAAATGTCAAAAGTCCCCCATATGTGAAGAGCAAGAAATGAGAAATCATGGCATTAAAAAAAGATTAATACGATGTATTGCCGTTCTCATTTTAACGAAATACGTCTAGACACACCCGTTTCCAAAGAAGTGAATCATTTGTTTAGTAGTTCTAGTACGGCCAAAATATTTAATCATTTCACGTACAGCCACACGTTTCAAGCGTTGAAGCTCCAAATCGAGACTAAGAGAGAGTGAGTGCAAACCGTGTGAAATGTAAAGAAATCCAAAACAAAGAAGAAACACGCTTAGAAAAGGCAAGTACAATGCAAAATAATTGTTACATTTTCGGGGTAACCTTTTTTAAAGTTGACATAGCAGACAAGAATGCTATTTATATGTCTTTGGCGTGATGGATGCTTGTTAACATAATTATATTCAAGGGGTCAAGCATCAATAGCTGCGAAAGTGTCATATAGCGTTGCCGGCAACGCTATACGACGCTTCCACAGCTATTGATGCGGGGCCCCTTGACTGAGTTAAAAGCGCTTGGATAGGACTGACGGGAGAACAAAGCAAGTCCCTGCTGGCTTTTAAAGGTCTAGAGTTGCATGAGCCTCTCCCGCTCACGGTCACAAGAGAAACAAAGAACGCTTAAAAGTATCGGCACTGTTGACTTATTTTATGTTCCTCAAATACAAGGTGGGCAATTTTAGTCTGTGACTGTGGAGAGAACTTACCATAATGGTGCCGGGCTAGCTGCCCTAAACGCCCACCACTTCTCGTCTTCATTACCGGAAGTGCGGGATTGATTGATTGATTGTACATTGCTTAACGTCCCGACAGCAACAAGGCTTTCTCAGGACGTGCCTGCACTGCTTGTGAAAAAAAACCTAAACAGAACATTGAATGTATGTCGCCAGCCGGTCAAATACATTAAATAAACCTAACACATGGGGCCTAAATAAAGCTAAGACCATTTAGCAACACACATCCAATATCAAGAGCTACAGGCAGTGCAGACAGTAGGGAGAGTTTTAAAAAGGCAAATACAGGTGAATGGACAAAGGGTAGACAGAAACACATGCCCCAGAATAGAGAGAAAAACCCACCCTGTGGGGCTGACCAGGGTGACCCTGGGAACTAAAAAATACCTAACCCCACCCAAGTCCCCCAGGGCAGACCCGGGTGGGGGGGAAGTGCGGCCGGAAGTCTGGTTCACTCCTCCAGACTAATTCATCAGCAAGAGGCATAGATTCACATGAGCCCCTGCAGTCGCACGGGCTCATGTGAATCTGTACCTCTTGCTTAAAGAACGCTCGGCTCCAACTGTTAAGAAAACAGAAGCTGTTGTTTTGGATTAACCTTTCAGTGCCCGTTGACGCAGACCAGCTGTGTTTCTGCAATTTTCGTTAATTCAACACCAAAAAACCCTAGATGTCACAGGATCATGGATTCAAAGTGGTGTCAGCAAGAGGCATAGATCATCAAGCGCCCCTGCAACTGCGGGGCTCATGAGGATCTATACCTCTTGCAGTTGGGTGATGTTCAAATTATCTCAGCACTTAACTGGTTAAGCGTAGGGTCGTGCGCTTAACTCGAACTAGACTCTCAGATTAGGAAAGTTAAAGAATATAATGTTCTTCGTCTGTGGTCGCGTTCCGGGAGAAAAAAAAAAAGAAAACAGGTGAATCGCTCGCGTTTCCTTTCTTGCAAAGTCTTGCCAAAGTCGCGGTGGATACTAACCAAAGAGATGCATGTTTTGACAGACTTACATTAAATGATGGTAAGCGAAACACAGCACATGAACTAAACCTGGGCGGAAATTGTGCAGTTAGTGGTTCCCATCCAACCGCCCGGCCTTCACTGCCAGTGGGCGCAAATTGTATTGTTGAAGTTACTGTGAAGTCAACGTTAAAGATGCATTACCGTCGAAGGAACACAGGATGCAAGGTGGTTTCAGCAAGAGACAAAGAACCTCATGAGCCCCCGCATCTGCGGGGGCTCATGAGGTTCTTTGCCTCTTGCGGTTGGGTGGTGTTCATTTTTTTTTTCTAACAGTTAAGGGACTGAGACTTTTTTTTGTTTAAACAGCACATAAGCCTTGGTCGATTTTGATCGCTAGTATATATACGTGTGGTGGTCCTTTCAGGTCCGGCACACGAATTATTATATGCCACACTGACAACACAGGCATAGCTTGCCTTTTTCTTTAGACGTAAGGTTGAAGAGGGGAAGGATAGCGATGACGTTTGACTGACACTGGCGTGAAACAGACTTAACATCTTTAGAACTTGACTGAAGACAGTCTCGACTGGAAGAATAGCTTGAGCTGTAGGGTTCACAACTCACACATCGGCACCCATTACCTTAATGGAGGTTTTTTGCCCCACACAAACGTCACCTCATATCAGTCGCCTCACCTTTTTCCGCATCCCGCGTACGGCAACGGTAGTACTAAAAGAGAAAGTAGATAGGTACGCCGAACGACTCCCAACAACAAACGAGAGCAAAGTCAAAGCATGTACCGTAAGCGTAGACATCACTCCCAACATCTCCAAGGGAGGGATGGGGCTCATGAGGATCTATGCCTCTTGGAGATGTTGGGAGTGTTGTCTGTGCTTATGGTACAAACTTGTTTTCAGCCGTGAGTTCGCTCTCTTTCGTTGTTGGGAGTCGTTCGTTTGAAACGAAACCAAATACTTATTCTGCTGTTGCTACTTGTGTGCTGGTCTCTGATCAACTTTAGACTTAATGTCTCTCGGCCGTATGACTTTTAAAAAAAAAAGTCAAACAAGTACACATCTTTCAAATTATATGTGTTGAAGAAAAAAAATGGGGGAGAGAGAGAGAGAGAGAGAGAGAGAGAGAGAGAGAGAGAGAGAGAGGTAACCGCATGGCATTTAACGATGAAAAGCAATGTCGATGCATCCCAGCTAAATTAAATGACTTTACATCTTTAGGCGGTATAATCCCTAAACAAGTACAACTATTTGAAATTATATGTGTTGAGAGAAAAAAAAAAAAAAAAAGGTGTGGGGGGGGGGGGGGGGGGGCGGGCGGAGGGGGAAGGGAGGTAACCGACTGACATTTAACGATGAAAGCTATGTTGGTGCATCCCGGCTAAATTAAATGAACTGGCAAACTCAGAAATGTCACTCTCCCGGTTATTATGATTCATAAAAATCCCTGAAATACGCTTACAAACTAAATAATTGCTTCTAAAAGCTGTAAATCCTAAAAAAGAAATAGCCATGGGTCGACAATTACCACACAGAGATTTTTACGAGCCCCATGCTGCCAGAGAACCCGTATTATCATAACAGCAAATTGTTTTGCTGGCTGGATTGTATCCTCACACTGAAAAGCCATTCGGGAATAATCTTGTAACTAGAAGGTTATATCCACGAACTCGAGCCAATTTCTAATGATCACACAAACACAGCTGATTTGTTCACAATTTAGTCCTGACCCACTCCAACAAGAACTAGGTCGACCATGATAGTTCAAGGGTGGTGACAGAATAGCTTGGCGCCACAGGCGCCAAGCTATTCTGTTACCACCGTTGAACTGTCACTGTCGATCTGTTTTATAAACTGTATTGAATCTTCGAAAGAAGCACTAACCTTCTTCTTCAAAAGATAGATTCACAGCTATTCTGTCACCAGCTCTGAACTATCATGGTCGATCTGTCTCCAAAACTGTAAGATGTCTTTTAAAAGCATAGGCATCAAGCTATTCTAGCACCACCTATAAACTGCTATGTTCGTTCTGTCTCCTGAACTGTAACGTAGTCTGCAAAGGACAACTCCTAAACAGGGGATGTTTGACTTTGAACTCAATATTATTAAATGCCAATATCCGCATTCCCAAAGACCATAACGCTTCTAAAAACGTTTGGGTTCATTCAAAGTTAACAGAATTCAGCAAGGATTACCCTGAATAACGCGCAGAAATGCCCAGTTCTAAACGGCGGTTCCAGACACTTAAACCGCATCAAGCGGCACATTCGCGGCAGTCGTAACCTGAATCCTCGTAAGCCTTGAATGTGGAACACAGATATAGGTACAGCTCAGTGTCAGAGGCGCCGCCTGCAATTGTAAAACTCATGAAGATTTGCGTCTACTGAATATACAGCCTACTTCGCTTATAACAAGTTCGGATATAACGAAAAGCCGGATATAACATAAAGCCGGATATAACAACACTTTTTCAGAGGTCCTGACAACTCTCTGTGTAAATTACATCGCCTAGAACAAACTTAACAACAAGAAAACTGCGATTTGGCGATCTGTTGAATCCGAAGTTTACTATATTATTATGTAACTGTATGTATCTGTGAGTGGAGTTTATCTGCTTTCACACAGGTTTTTGTCTTTCTTTATTTTTTTTCCTTCTGCCTTGAGATGGCCTTAGTCGCCTGCTCGGCGTTCACTCATTCAGCCCGTCGCACGTATTTCCCAAATTTTGCAAGCGTCATCTAACGGCTATGGACCAGTTGCAGGAGATGGATCGACCATGATAATTCCACGGTAGTGCCAGATTAGCTTGGCGCCTGTCGGCGCCAAGCTAATCTGGCACAACCCTTGAATTATCATGGTCGACCCATCTTCTGCTGAAGTGCGTCAGGAATGAATAATAATAAAATAATAATTACGGTATTTATAATGCGCTTATCTTATAATAATTATAACTCTAAGCGCGCACTCACAACTAGCGCACGCATGCGCACGCTTTAGACAACGACTCACGTACCACAAATAGTGAAATACATTACGACAGTCTGCTTAGGGTGGGGAGTGTGGTGGTATAGTGCTAGAACTGTTGAAAGAGGTGAGTTTTGAGGGCGGACTGGAAGGAGGAGAGAGAGTGTTTTTGACGGAGAGAGAGTGGGAGAGTGTTCCAGGTGCATGAACCATATACTGAGAAGGAGCGGGGGCCGAAAGTGCTGAGTTTGGTGCGGGGGATGTCGAGGCGGAGAGGGTCGGAGGCGGAGGGGAGGGAGCGGGGAGGAGTGTAGGGGTGAAGTAAGTTTGAGAGATAGGCGGTAGCGCAGTTGTTCAGGGATTTTTAGCAGAGAGACAGAATCTTGTATTGGATGCGTTGGGGATGGGGAGCCAGTGAAGGAGTTTGAGCATGAATGAGTTAAAGAAAGTAACCAACTAATTTGTTTTTCTCCCTGCTAACAACTGATTCCGAGCTGATTGATTGTACATTGCTTAACGTCCCGACAGCAACAAGACTTTCTCAGGACGTGCTTGCACTGCTTGTGAAAAGAAAATAAATAAACAGAATATTGAATGTATGTCGCCAGCCGGTCCAATACGTTAAGTTAACCTACGCCATGGGCCCTAAATAAATCTAAGACCATTTAGCAACACACATCCAATATCAAGAGCTACAGGCAGTGCAGACAGTTGGGAGAGTTTTAAAAAGACAAATACAGGTGAATGGACCAAGGGTAGACAGAAACACATGCCCCAGAATAGAGGGAAAAACCCACCCTGTGGGGCTGACGAGGGTGACCCTGGGAACTAAAAAGTAGTTAACCCCACCCAAGTCCCCCAGGGCAGACACGGGTGGGGGTGATTAATAATAATAATAATACATAGTTCTTGTATAGCGCTGTTCTCCAGGAAAACACTGGACTCACTGCGCATGCACAACAGCACACCCTCTCTCTCACACACACGCACGATTATTCACTACTTTAAACCACCCCATCTCTTCCCCACACCTTACATTCACTTCCTCTAGGATCAAAATAAAAGGCAGTCAACAGTTAGCTAAAGATGAGCTAAGTGTTAAATGCCCGACAGAAAAGAAAAGTCTTTAAGTGAGCTTTGAACTGTGACAATGTGGGCAGATTCCGCATTTCAGTTGGCAGGGAGTTCCACACACTTGGGGCTAAAAAGGTGAAAGAACGCTCCCCGACAGTTTTCATGTTCAGCTTCGGGATTTTTAAAAGTTTTACACTAGAGGAACGGAGGGTGCGTGATGGCTGATAAACAGACAGCTTGGCAGAAAGGTACGGCGGGAGAGATCCGTCAAAATGCCGATAGGCGAAAATTGCAATTTTGCACTGGCAGCGGAATTTTACGGGCAGCCAGTGCAGCTGCTTCAGTAGAGGCGTAACGTGGTCTCTCTTTTGTTTCTTCAAGATGAGACACGCCGCATTGTTTTGAATCATCTGCAAGCGTGAAATCTGATCTGCCGGCAAACCTGCCAGTACAGAATTGCAATAATCGAGCCTGGACGTAATGCATGCATTTACAATTCTTGACGCCGCACTTTCTGTGAGATACGGTCTTAGGGAAGAAATTCTGCGCAGCTCAATGAAACCAGCTCGGCAGACGCTACTGATATGATCATGCATGGAGAGCGTCGAATCAATCTTCACACCCAGATATTTGACACAGTTCTGGAAGGGAACACTGCAGCCACCAATGTTTGCGAACTCGCCGTTAATCAGACTAAGGCGAGACTGAGAGCCAACAGGCATGACTTCGGTTTTGTCGGAGTTAAGCTTAAGTTTGTTGCTTGTCATCCAGGACAGGACGTCGTCAATACAACACTGTACACTCATCTTAGCGGAGCTGAAATGGCTAGGCGCGCTACTCCTTGACAATTCAGTATCGTCAGCATACTTGTGAAAATTACACTCATGGGCGGCAATTACATCAGACAGAGGTTGTGAATGTAGAGTGAACAAAACAGGCCCTAATACGGAGCCCTGAGGGACTCCACACAACAAAAGACTAGAAGCAGATAGCTGGCCATTAACAATAACAGCCTGAGAACGATCCTTAACGTATGAAGTGAACCAGGCCAGGGCAGTACCACGGATGCCAAAGGTCACCTCTAACCTCTTCAGCAAAACATAATGATCGAGCGTGTCGAATGCTGCACTGAGGTCCAGCAGAGCAATGAAAGAGACAAGTCTCTTGTCTGCTTTCACTAGCAGACCATCCAGGACGCTCAGCACAGCAGTCTCCGTGCTGTGATCCTTTCTGTATGCCGACTGATGTATTTCTAACAGACCGTTTCCAGACAAATGGCTTTGTAGCTGTTTCAAAACAACCTTGTCCAAAATCTTTGAAATAAACGGAAGGTTAGAGACGGTTCTAAAATTCTTCAATTCCGAGCTGTATCCCAACTGTGCAATTCCTCTTCTTCTTACCCCACTTCAATGTGAATGGACGCGCGTTGTGTTTCTTATATCTTTTGTAAATTCAACGCCAAACAGCCCACGCCGTCCAAGGAACATGGAAGCAAGGTGGTGTCACCAAGAGGCACAGATCATCATGATCCCCCGCAGTTGCGGGGGTTCATGAGGATCTTTGTCTCTTGCATTTTTTCTCGGCAGTAACAAGTTAAATGCATTCCGAAGATTACACTTTCACATTACGGCTCGCAATGTTTCCCTCGTCCCCTCTAAATTGACGTAATGCTGCAGAGACAGAAAAACCCAATGGCCATGAATTGCAAACGCTATTTCTCACAGAATTATAAGCTTAACCATTTCCATCCTCAACTGCTCAATTCGTGGCGGGCGAGGTAACAACTTCAAGCTGCATTGTACAAGCAATGAAGGGTTAATGGTTCAAAATATTTCATTTATACATGTTCTTAGCATGTCGCACGTTTGCTACACAAAAGGACCAACTAAAATTGTGCTTAATTGTGAAGATTGACTGCCGTAAATTGAAATGACTTTTCTGAGCTGCTTCTCCTTAGTTACGTCTGCCCAGTGAAGGCGAAAGAAAAAAAAAAAAAACTATATTGTTGTGAAAAACGAGATTTGTATTGTATTACAATGAAAATCTCGCCTTTTGCAAAAAATGGACTCGTTTGCATTCACAGGGCAAACGTGGGAGCTACGTGGAAAGGCACCAAGTCAATCTGACACTATCCCTGCGCTATGCCGGTTCGATCCTGCTTCCACCACTTGCCATATCTGAGTGCACAGCAGAAGATTTACTCACGCTTTCCCATGCCTGTCCCCGCTACACGTTTAAGATTGATTGATTGATTGATTGTACATTGCTTAACGTCCCGACAGCAACAAGACTTTCTCAGGACGTGCCTGCACTGCTTGTGAAAAAAGAAAACCCAACTAAACAGAACATTGAATGTATGTCGCCAGCCGGTCCAATACGTTAAATAATCCTAACACATGGGGCCTAAATAAAGCTAAGACCATTTAGCAACACACATCCAATATCAAGAGCTACAGGCAGTGCAGACAGTAGGGAGAGTTTTTAAAAGGCAAATACAGGTGAACGGACAAAGGGTAGACAGAAACACATGCCCCAGAATAGAGAGGAAACCCCACCCTGTGGGGCTGACCAGGGTGACCCTGGGAACACATGTTTTAGAGTTAACAAATTTACCAACTAGCGTTGAAACGCAGAAGCAATCGGAGCACATTCGTATCTGATTCGGGGAAGTGGGGGGGGGGGGGGGGGGGGGGGAGTTGCACGAGTGAGCTTAGACGAAGCTCATTTATGCAACTGGCCGCAGGACTCATCTCACTCGTGCAACTGGCCCCTGGATGGTAGGGCCGTAAGGTTAAAACACAACAACAACACACAAACACATTTTTGTTCGAAAGTTTATCACATGGCCGACGCGTGTCTCCGCCCGGTATCACAGAGATAAATAACAGACTGATATGAAAATCAGACAAAGGGAGATGATCTACGCTCTCTGACGTCAAGTTATTTGTGCATATGCCAAAAGAATCTTAGCCAATAAGCGTCTTTGAAATATCTCATGAGGAACCCGTAAAAAATGGACGTCGGCGAACAAAAACCCTGCTATTATTTGAAATACATTTCTGCCAAGACAAACGACCGGGTGGGAGAGCGGAAAACTAAAAACGACACCAACAAAATTATTCAGCACGGCAAAACAATATTTTGTTCAACACTTTTTACTGTGAGTGATTTAGATCCAAATAACGGTAAATGTTGTTAGCAACAGCAGCAACAAATTCTTCCGCACAATTTTCGAAATTGGAGCCCTAAAAACATGGAATAGGCTGCAAAGACATTTGATGCTGAAATCTAATAAAGTCTGAATTAAGCGTCAGATCGGCAAATGCAACATCAGACTCTCTTTGCGTCTGATAATTCAATAACAGCTCACAACTCAGAATTGCTTTGAATCGGCCAGAGTGTATGTATGTGTGCGTGCGTGCGTGCGCGTGTGTGTTTGGCGCGCGCGTGTTTGCGAGTGTGTGTGTGTGTGTGTGTGTGTGTGTGTGTGTGTGTGTGTGTGTGTGTGTGGCCAATGTTTTGACTTTTGGCCACAGCGGGCATAGTGTGTATGTGTGCCAGATCGACCAAAAGGCAAAACATCACTGTTTCCTCGCGGCCAATTTGCTCTCTGAGTTTGTCGCGTCCATTCAGACAGCATGACAATGCAATTGTTTACAATCAAACCATTAAGCCCCGACGCACCACAGCGAGATGGATAGACCATGATAATTCAAGGGTAGTGCCAGGTTAGTTTCAAGCTAATCTGGCACTATCTTTGAATTATCATGGTCGATCCATCTCTTGCAACTGGTAATAGTCGTTAGGTGACGCCTTCGAAATCTGGGGAAATGCGACCATGGGGTTAAAAGGGTGGACCGCTTTGAGAATCACCTATCTACAGTCGATTCTCTCCACAAACAGCCACATATTTTCGTGAGACCCCGCGACTGCAGGATCTATAAGAATCGGTTGTAGACTATGATGTACGGGTGTTGCTTAGGGTTTGCGCGATAAGGAGAGATTTATCTTCAATGCATTTTCAGCGTTGCATTCCACTGAGTGGGTCATTCAAACAGGATTTTTATGAGAGAGAGAGAGAGAAAAAAAAAAAAAAAAAAAGGTGAAAACTCAGATAACGAAAATGAAATTGAAACGCTCAAAATTGACTTTTCCTATGTAGTTAAACTTAAAAGCGAAGCGGTTAAAATCCATGGGTAGGAGCTTTCGGAAGCAAGGGAGCACATGATTTTGTATCTTTGTTTGACGGGATCTTTCGTAAGGGATTTTGTTAAGTGTGTGCGTTGGGGGGGGGGGGGGATCGGAAGTGACGTCAAACTATCCTAAAGTCGGTAAGTTAAACTGGCGTTAGGATGAAGACATTCATGGTTTTTTTCAAGCCCCAGTGATTTCAAGTCTATTGCCAGCCTCATCCGTCATCACGTGTCACTGCGACTCCAATAGGTACCTCACCCAGGCCCATCCGTCTGCAAACGGCATAGGCCTTCATGGACTCTTGCAGCAGCAGGGGATTATGAAAATGTACGCCTCTCGCTGGCAGGTATCAGCCCGACTTACACCCTCAAACTGAGGAGTTATCCCGGGTTATCCCCAATGTTACAGAGATCGAACCCTAATTTCCTACGATGCTCCCTCCAAATCCGAATATTGGGAGAAAGACGCCTTCCAAACACGGCTCGCGTTCTGTTCAATTATTTTGCCCTTCACATTCTGAAAAATACGGGTGTAAATGAGTCGGATTCAGGCTAACAAGAGGCATAGATCTTCATGAGCCCCCGCAGTTGCGGAGGCTCATGAGGATCTATGCCTCTTGTGCTGATGCGAGATGTTTCCTGTACAAGCTGGTACCTGTCGATGCATACAACACTGACGCGCAGGGGCAAGCAACGATTTTTTGGATGGACACTCATTTACACTTCTACAGCGAAACAGCTCGCATTCTGGAGCCTGCTCCAAGTCGCGAGAGGTGATGCAACTGGCCACCAGCGAATAAAATACTGTCCTTCAGCTAGCTTAAGCGATTCATCTCACGTACGTGCCTGGCAGTGGGCGTAGTAGAAGTCACGAGAGATTCAAGCGCCAAGCTGATCCTGTTCTACTTTTCAGATGTCTTAGTCGATCCATCTCCCATACTATCACAGGGCAGCTTTGGGTGTGAAGTGGATACTAGGCACATTTCTTGATCCATCTGGCTCAACTGGATTGCGCTTGGTGTGGGATAATTACCAATACATGTCATTAAAGTAATAGTCAGACGCGAAACCCAAACCGGTGTGATCTCCGGATATGATATCTTCCCGATGTCGAATTTCTTCACATTTCTTTTTGTGACCGGTCGCATACGTGTAATGAGATTACTTGGCGATTGCGTTCTGGGCGACAATACCTCTTTGGTCCATTATTAGAACCCATCGTGCCAACTAATTGGTGGCAGGCACGTCTGGTCAACCGGAAAACGGACAAGCGCGCTAAGTGTTCACTAGCTGTCAGCTCCTGATGAAACCATTCAGCCGTGACACACATCAACAAAGGTACGGACCGAGATTAATGTTATTAATATTTGTTATGTGCAAATGTCAATGTATTTTTATTTTTGTGTACACATTGTAAAGTGCTTAGAGCTTAGGATTAAGATTAAGCGCTATATAAATACTCATTATTATTATTATGAATATGATCATCATAAAAAGTCTGGGGGAAATGTGCCCTACTCAGACAGAGTCCTTCAGCAAGCTTAAACGATTCATCTCACGTAAGCTCATGCAATGTTCTTCTGTAAAGTCATGATTGCCTATAACGGACTAACCCTTTGGCTGTCGGTAGCGGTTTTTATCGCGATGATTCCTGCAGGAATCATCGCGACAAAAACCGCTACCGACAGCCAAAAGGATTAACATGGTTGATTGATTGATTGATTGTACATTGCTTAACTTCCCGACAGCAACAAGGCTTTCTCAGGACGTGCCTGCACTGCTTGTGAAAAAAAAAAAAAACTAAACAGAATATTGAATGTATGTCGCCAGCCGGTCCAATACGTTAAATAAACCTACGACATGGGGCCTAAATAAAGCTAAGACCATTTAGCAACACACATCCAATATCAAGAGCTACAGGCAGCGAAGACAGTAGGGAGAGTTTTAAAAAGGTAAATACAGGTAAATGGTTGATTGATTGTACATTGCTTAACGTCCCGACAGCAACAAGGCTTTCTCAGGACGTGCCTGCACTGCTTGTGGAAAAAAAAAAAAAAAAAACAGAACATTGAATGTATGTCGCCAGCCGGTCAAATACGTTAAATAAACCTAGCACATGGGGCCTAAATAAAAGCTAAGACCATTTAGCAACACACATCCAATATCAAGAGCTACAGGCAGTGCAGACAGTAGGGAGAGTTTTAAAAAGGCAAATACAGGTGAATGGACAAAGGGTAGACAGAAACACATGCCCCAGAATAGAGAGAAAAACCCACCCTGTGGGGCTGACCAGGGTGACCCTGGGAACTAAAAAATACCTAACCCCACCCAAGTCCCCCAGGGCAGACCCGGGTGGGGTAAATACAGGTGAATGGACCCAGTGTAGACAGAAACACATGCCCCAGAATAGAGAAGAAAACCCACCCTGTGGGGCTGACCAGGGTGACCCTGGGAACTAAAAAGTAGTTAACCCCACCCAAGTCCCCCAGGGCAGACCCGGGTGGGGTGGATTAAAATGGGCACTCCTTAAGACTAAAGACTCTATCTTACACATACACCTTGCCAATTTGTTCAAAACGTGTTAGCTGTGTGCTCGAGCGTAAAATGCTGACTCACTTTATCCGTATTGTTGCATGATCTTTCATGCTGCCCATTGTCGTTCCTGAGACGCACTTTGAAGAATTTCGGCTATCTCAGAAGACCGACGTACACTACTTGAAGAGACAACTGTAAAACTTGGTTGAAACACCAAAACTTCACAGGCGCATTTGGAAATCGCACTGATTAGAAAACTGCACATAAATCGGTAGGTGTTCGTTAACTTTTTGTGACTAGTTTAGTACTTCAATACAGTAGCGCTGTTCAAGGGACGGTCCAGAGCTGCTTCTGCGCTCTGGGTCGATTACGAATGCAAGAGTTCTAAAACTGGGCGTCTGCGACGGAATTAGAATGGGAAATAAGTAAAACTTCTATGTCTGGCGCAAGTTCGGAAGGAGACGCCGTACGATCGTGTACCCTTTGCGGCAAATGAAGCGTTCAAGAGTAGTTCTGATATCAGAAAGAGATTTTTTTAAGGCGAGGCTAACTAAACAGTATGTCTGCACTGCCACTGAGCTACTTGGGTCGAGGTATCTCCCACAATAGTGTATCCAGTCAGTGGATCGCAACGAAAGTGTCAGAACTAAAAGTGTTAAATTTCAACTCGATGACTGCTACAGACGATACCGTTATTCGGAGAAGACGAGTAAGTATGCGTCTTTCAGTTCCGCCAAGCGGCATCATTACTGGCAGTCAAGTGGTTAATCAATCAAGAGCTTCCGTCCAAAAAGGGGCATGATTTATCTCTGACGTTTTCATAAGAGTCTATCTCATCCCCGCACAGGAATAAGCAATTTCAAGATTGGCCTGATCCGTAGTATATCTTGTCAAACACATATCACAGAGTAGACAGGGACAATTCTGTCCTTCGAAGGCGGAAGCGTACAGTCAGTCCGTTCTGTGCAAAGCAAAACTTTCATTTTAATACACTTAAACTCCTACAATGAAACTCTTTTCTTTTCACACAACTGGACTTAAGTCTTTTGCCTTCACAGGGCAGACGTGCAAAGTTCGACCTGAACACGTATCAGTTCAGTCATATCGCAACTGTGCCGCATTTTAACCCTTCGGTTGTCGGTAGCGATTTTTGTCGCGATGATTGCCGCAGGAATCATCCCGACAAAGAGCGCTACCGACAACCAAAAGGTTAATTAACGCATACGACTATCCCTTTGCGTGTTGGTAGCGGTTTTTGTCGCGATGATTCCTCTAGGAATCATCGCGACAAAAACCGGCTACCGACACGCAAAGGGATAAGACCTATCAACCAGAACGCCTGAAGACAAGCCAGCCCTTTTACTCTCCTAGCCGCGAAAAGAGTACAGTAATCCCCCTCCCCTCCTCCTCTCAAGACCTGAAGCTAATAGTAAAACAAAATTAGCCCCGTTACACACGGCAACAAGAGACCTAGCCGCCATGATAGTTCAAGGGTGGTAATAGGCCCACCTATTCTGGCACCATCCGTGGACTGTCATGGTCGATCTATCTCCTGAAACGGTATGTAGTCTTCAGATAACAACTCACAGCCCAAATTGCTGACGTAGTTACGACCTTGGGCAATGATGTGCTACTGATTGAAAAAAAAAAAAAAAAAAAGAGTCGGAGGTGGACAGCTTCTCAATAACCAGTGCTAGGGTCGACGCCGACCCAGGCGCCTCGGGTTTACTGGATTCAGCTTCAAGAGCACGGTACAATACACTTGAAATATTCTCAAAACTATCTCCACATTTACACATCTCCCGTATACATTTAGACTTAAACAGTATAACTTAAATAATTAAATAGGTACAAGGCAGGTAATAAATAAATAAATAAATAAATAAATAAATAAATATTAAATAAATAAATAAATCTCAGCATTGAAAACATATTTCTAACGCCAAGAGCGGCTGCAGAAGGTAATGAGTATGACTCTTCAAATGATGCGGGCTGGCTGAATGCGATGGGTGTGCGAACACCTTATTTCTGACCAAACTCCTGATTTAGTTAGGAATAACCCCTATTAGCGATCGAGTCGGTTTGGTGGAGGCGGGATCATAGACAAGATCACTGAATCCTGACGCCAGTTGCAGGAGTGGGCTGAAATCCTGCACAACACACTAAACGAGGTGCTCCTCTATAGAAGCACCTTGCTTAGTGGCCAGCGCAGGATTTAAGCCCTTACATACAACTGGCCCCAGACCCTTTCAGACAGTACTGGCCTACAGTCGGCGCAGTGGCCGTGCAGTTTCCAGGTCGTTCGTCTGAGGACGTCAGTGCGGCCAACTGCCAAAAAGAGGCATAGAGTCTCATAAGCCCCTGCAGCTGCAGGGGCTTACGAGACTCTATGTCTCTTGCACTGGGACGGAGCTGACAATATCGACTTAGAGTGGAGTCGACCACAGTCGTGCACATAGGCCTGTGTGATTTCCTCCGTCTGCGGATGTTGTTACACCCCAAGTTGTGGAACGCCCCAGCTCGTGCACAGAAGGTCTTCCGGTCTCGAATTTATCACGTAACCAGTGGAAATACTTGGGGTGTCACGATGTGCAGACGTAGGAGCTGATCGATTACGTGAAAAAATATTTTTAAAACATATGGTGCAGATTTGACCGTTTTAAAGATCAGTTTGTTAAATAACCAGAAAAGTGCCCACGTAATATTTTGTCGTTATGAAGTCATTTCGGACTTTCAGAATGTGCGCCTTCTGCGGATTTTTCACTGCTGAATTGAAACAGCTTTCTGTAACTAAGATCCATTAAAACGTCATTTAATTTTCCAAATCTAGATCAAGATCTGTACAAGTCAGTTTGTAAATGGTCCCAAATGATCAACCAATCACCAAGGGGCATGCCTCCATTACGAGACTACTCGAGACCGGAAAGGTTCTTGTGGACGGGCTGGGGCGTGCAACACCTTGGTGTGTAACAGATGCAAATGTAGTCGTAATGGGGCACTGATTCTCATTGGCACCTAGTTTTCACAGAACGGACGGGGAGGGGGTGGGGGGGGGGGGCTGTAAGAGTGACTAATTAGGCTAAGAACCAAAGTAAAAGTATGTCTCTGGTTTACTGCTTCTCTCAGCTGGGTACAGCTGCATGAGTGAGCTTAGTCCTGCGGAAGCAACTATGCAAAGTGCTCTCCGTTCTAATCAGCGAGCTTAGTCCTGCACCATCCACTAAGCAAGGTGCTCACTCGTGCAAATGGCCCCTGCTCAAGAAGGCTCTCACGTTTCCTTCAAATAAAATGAAATAAATGCGAGAAATAGAGGTTATCAGAAGCAGGTTAAGCATTGCATTCCGAGGATTCATTCAGCCCGCTCCATCTACAAGGGAGTTTGTTCTCATACGTCCACAGTTTAAAGTATACTGGCGCGGAGCAAAAGTATGCGACATTTTTCAGAGGAATCATCGGAAACATTAAAGTGTTTCCGATGATTCCAAAAATGTCGCATTTCTTTTGCTCGTCAGTATACTTGTCTGGTATAAGCAGTGCGACTACTACAAGAGTACATGCCGCAGTGATCGGGGGGTGGGGGGGGGGAGGGGTGGGGGGGTGGGGGGTGGGGGTGTAATACAGTGTGTGGGTTTCAAGCGAACAAAACTGAAAGATTATTTTCGGAGTGTAGTGTTACAACGCTCTTCTGAACTACAAACATGCTGTCCTGCATAAAATACAGTAAATAACCTACCCACACCTTCCTGGTGAAAATACCTTTTTAACAGCGCCCAAAGCCGCTTTTGGACGAAAACACCCCTTTGCCAAGACACGCTCGATTTCTTTCTGAGCCCCCACAGAAGGTCGGCCTATTGATCAGTAATTCCTGCCTTGGCCGATCTGGGCGAAGATTATCGGGGTGTCTGGAGGGCCAACGGACGTTTTCCATCATTTCAAATGACGAGACCAATCACTCCGGCACAAAACTTATTGTCTCCCCGGCTCACATTTAGTACAAGGCTCAACCCCACGACAGCTTCCTCGCTCTGCGGAGTAAACGAAACCGATCGATGAGCTACACTGGCAAGAAGCATAGATTCTCATGAGCCTCTGCATATGCAGGGGCGCAAGATAATCTATGCCTCTTTCAAAACGGAAGAAGGCTAAATTATCCGCTCCCATGGGCACAAAACCAGTAATTGCCCACAGGGCGCTTTAAGACACCGGCAGTAAGTGTGTCTTTTCTGCGCTTTCAGTACAGTTTCCAGTTCTAGCGCGTAGTACAACAGCCCACAATTTACACGCGAGCCGTTGCAGGAGACGGATCCAAACAAAAAACGCCTGTCGGCGTAAAACAATGGCCAAAACTGCATTTCCTCACACACACGATGAAATCCCACTGAGGAATCCAAAATGAACATGAACGTAACAAAATTCACTCATTCCGAAAAATATGTGTCACTCGTTCAACTGTTTAATTTCTTTATGTGTTTAGCGACTGTTCCAGAACATATGAAACAATCGCCAAACACATAAAGAAATTAAACAGTTGAACGAGTGACAGATATTTTTCGGAATGAGTAAATCTTTCGTTTCTGTAAACTTACTGCTCTGCGTTTCGCGGTGTGTGCTCGCGGTGGCTTAGTGGTTTTGGCTCAAACGTTATCGCGTTGAGTGATCGACCACAATGTGGTCGATCCGTCTCATGCAACGTACAGCAAGATTGCGTGTAAACGTGTAAATTGTGCGCTGTATTATCTGATGGACCATAGCCTATGGTGTCGAGAACAGCATGTGACGCTCTGTCGAGTCACGTTGGCCCCAGACGGGAAAGCCGAGGTTTCGTAAACACGCCATACCCTGTAATTACCACAGAAATTCCCAAAAAAAAAAAAAAAAAAAAAAAAAAAAAAAAAAAAAAAAAAACCACGCTTAGAAAGGGCAAGTACAACACATTGTGTTGACTTGTCCTTTCTAAAGTTTTGTTTTTTTTTCGGGGGGGGGGGGGGGGGGGGGTCTTTGCATTTCACACGCTTGGCAGCCACTTTTATGGTCTGAATGTGCTGTAATTACAGCTTCGGGGTATAAAATAACGAAGTGCTAACTTTGTCGCTTATTTTCAGACTATACTGTACGGCTGAACATTGTGTGGGTGTCTTGTAATCTGCGAATGTGCTTTCTAAAGGCAGTGTGAAAATATTGTCACACCTACTGGACATATTACTGTTATCCTGTACTGGAAGGCAAAAAAGTTCGTGACTGAATCAATGTTTTCAAGCGACCAGACAGGTATTTGGAGCTACACAGTGCGACTGCAGCACTGAATAATCGATCGTTTCTAGTGGTACATAGATGTCATTGTTTAAACGCTAATCAAGAACAAACAACCTTTGAATTATGTATAAAAATGTAAGCGTGCGCATGCGTTCTGCAACTATCGCCCATGCACTTATGCTTGCTTATTTGCTCTCTCTCTCTCTCTCTCTCTCTCTCTCTCTCTCTCTCTCTCTCTCTCTCTCTCTCTCTCTCTCTCTCTCGTTCATGAAACAACTATGCTTTTCAATTCAAGACAAGTAAAAGAAACTGATGCATAATTTCATGGAAAATGCACTTGATACTTACTGTTCAACATCGAAAATTGATAGAGCATGTGACCAGTATTTTTCTGGCCTGCAATGAAGCAAGTGTTAAAAAATGACAAGGTGTAAACAAGTTTTAATGTCCTAACTCCATGGTTGTGAGTTTATAATTTTTAACAAGTTCAGTCATTTTTGTTTTGTTGCTTTATTTAACATGTCTTCTTCTTTATGAAGTCTCCAAGATAATTTTGATGTAAAATGTACGCATAAAAACTTTACACTCTGTTGAAAGTTTAAAGGCGTCCCGTTAAGGGATAATTTTGGTAATGTTTGAGCACTTTCCCCATTATTGAAAAGCATTTGACATGTGTTTTTTTTTCTACCCCAGATAGTTCTAGCCCATTTGCTTTCATATAGTTTGATAATTTGTCCAATTCAAACTGATAAATGTTTTGAAAGTAATCTACGATTCTTTTTGTGGTACGTTTTCAGAGATTAATGTTTATCCATATAGCAACATCATCTCCATATTGTGCCACAGTTGTGTTCTGTGATAGAGATTTTGGGAGGTCGTAAATTAACAGTGAATAAAAAGGGTGAAATTATCGATCCCTGAGGAATACCCAAATCTATTTTCTTAAAGGTTGAATAACTTTTACCAACTTTGGTGCAGACAAATCTTTTAGACAAAAAGCTTTTAATGTACTCATACATAAACCCGGTTATGTCAATCTGTTTTATTTTGTATAATAATCTAGCATGCCAAACACTATGGTAAGCCTTTTTTACGCCAAAAAAGGTTATTAATATACTTTTTCTTCTTGAAAATTGTTTTTTAATGTTATTTGTGAGTTTAACTAAATTGTCTGTCGTACATCTACCTTTCCGAAAACCAGCTTGATTAATTGAAATTATATCCTGTTTTTCACAGTAATGAAATAGCCGATTTAAAATAATCTTTTCCATTACTTTGCAAGCTAGTGAAGTTAGTGCAATAGGTCTATAACTACTAATCAATGTACGTGTTTTACCCGATTTGAGTACTGGAACAACTACTGACTGCTTCCAGATCGTAGGATGAGATCCAGTAAACCAACATTTTGGGTAAAATGTACGTAGTAATTTTCTCCACGGTTCAGATAAATGATTAAGTAGATTGTAAGAAATTCCATCTATAACCACTGCACTAGAGTTATTTGCAAACAACTGTAAAACATCTAGGAATTCATTATACTGAATTGGAGCATTTATGTACTGAGATTGATTAGAAACTGGATCTTGATATTCTGCTTTTACTTCTTCTTGTTTTCTGAGGTTTATGTTTGGTAAACTAAGACTTGATGTGAGACTGCTTTCTGCAAACATATTAACAAAGGCTTCCGCGTTATCTACTGCACTAGGGAATGTGTTGCCTTCTACTGCTATCGGATACACTTGTAATTTGTATCCATTTTTTAATTCTATATTTGTTTCAAAACCTTATATGTATCTTTTGATTCAGACACTTCATTTTTACAGAACTCAGCCCAGTGATTCTTTTTGGCTCTTGCCACTATTCTGTTACAATGTATTTTTGTTTTCTTCATTTCACTAAAGTTCCCTTCAGATTTATTTCTTATCCATTTTTTTAAAGTGTTCCTTCTTGTTATTTACTTCTTGTTGACATTCTTTATTCCACCAAATATTACCTGAATATTTCCTTTTGATTTTCCTTTGCATTTTGGTATAGACTTCTCCGCAGCAGAAAGTACAGCTTTTGTAATATTTCCGTAAATTGTATCTATAACTTCATGTTCTATACTTGCAATGTTATGGGACAACAGTTTTAACGTCTCATCGTGCCACTGGACTCTGTTTTCTGCGGCCGAGAGGGTGGGGTTGCTCCAGCGCAACAGCTTCTCCGCCAAAATCTCCTTCACGAGCAGGTTTTGTGCATGGATCTTCACCTTCACCAAATCTGCTTCTTCATCTTCTTTTTTTCTTCTGCCTCCTCCAAAACCCCTGCGGCGATGGGGAACGGGCGAACCGACAGGTAGAGGTTACTACTGGGAGTCGTAGCTCCGAACCTGCACGTAGGCGGCCTGTGGACCAGTGGTCGCCCTTCCCTGTACCAGGGGCAGCAGGTTCGGCAGCATCCCAGGCGACTGAGCAGCCCTCTTCAGGACAGCACTGCTCACCCTAGTAAGGGAGGGAACTAGAAAAGGCGTTCCAAACATTGCCTGCCCTACACAAACCGGTCATCTTACCGCGGCTGGCGGTTTAACCCTTTTATGCGGTCGAAAAGAAAAACAAAGAAAGAAACTTATTTTCGGTACGTGGAATGTACGAACCCTGTTGGACAGAGATCAGACGAAGAGTGAGTGAGTGAGTATAGATTGCTTTACGTCCCGTAAGCGACAAAGGCCTTCTCAGGACGTGCCTGCGCTAAATGAAGAAAAGAACTGCAAGAAGCGCAGACAGGAGGGAGAATTTCAAAAGAAAAAAACAGATGAATGGACCAGAAAGACAGAAATACAAACCCCCAAAAGAGTAGAACACACCTTGCAGGGGGTAGACAAGGTGACCCTAGAAAATAAAAAGTAGACAACCCCACCAAGGTCCCCTAGGGCAGACCCGGTGGGGGTCAGACGAAGAGACCGCACAGAAGAACAGCCCTCATAGCCAGAGAGCTGGCGAGATATAAGATCGACATTGCGGCTATTAATGAAACCAGATTTGCTGACGAAGGCTCGATCTGTGAACCTGAGGGCGGGTACACCTTTTTCTGGAAGGGCAAAGCTGAGAACGAGGACAGGATACACGGGGTTGGCTTCGCCATCAGCACCACGCTCCTCCGACAGCTGCCTTATCTTCTCACTGGCATCAGCGAACAAGTGATGAAGCTCCGTTTCCTCATCTCTCACACCCGACATGTCACTATCATCAGCGCCTGTACTCCGACACTCACCAGCGCCGATGACGACAAGGAGGCGTTCTATGAGAGCCTCGACTCCCTCCTGAAGTCCACTCCTGCAAGTGACAAACTCATCGTGCTTGGTGACTTCAATGCTCGAGTTGGGCGCGAATGTGACTGCTGGGAAGGAGTGATGGGCCCACACGAACTGGGCAAGATGAACAGCAATGGCCTGCTGCTGCTGACATTGTGCGCTGAGAATGGACTCGCCATCACCAACACCCTCTTCAGGCTGGCTAGTAAGTACAAGACAACATGGATGCATCCCAGGTCCAAGCAGTGGCATCTCATAGACTATGTCATTGTCCGCCAGCGGGATACTCGTGATGTCAGAATCACCAGAGCCATGAGAGGAGCCGAGTACTGGACCGACCATCGGCTGGTGCGGTCTGTCCTCAACCTGCACATTGCACCAGCACACAGGAAGAGGCCGAAGCTCACCCGACCTTCATTCAACCTGGCCAAGCTTAAGCGCCCTGACGTCAAGGAAATCTTTCAGTCCCACCTTGATGACCTGCTAACTGCCCATGTACCGTTGACTGGCAACCCAACTGAAATGTGGGACCAGTTCAAGGGAATGGTGGCGGAGTCTGCCAAAGACGTGCTTGGACCCAAGCAGAGGGTACACCAGAATTGGTTCGATGAGAACAATGAAGAGATCAACAAGCTACTGGAGCAAAAGCGCACTGCCTTCATCGAGTGGCAGAACGACATCAACTCCTTGTCCAAGAAAGACCGCTTCAAACACCTCTAGAAAAAAAACCAGAGAGCTCTGCAACATGCAGGACACCTGGTGGGACAGCAAGGCAAACGAGCTTCAACACTTTGCTGAATCCAACAACTCCAAGGAGAAAGCTGTCTATGGCCCTGCCAGACCCAGCACAACCCCTCTCTTTTCTTCCGACGGCTTCATCTTGCTGAAGGACAAAGGCAGCACCACTGAGCGCTGGAGAGAACACTTCTCAAATCTGTTGAACATGCCTTCCACTGTCGACCCCGCGGCCCTGGACATGATTTCCCAGAAGCCGACACTGGATGATCTTGACCTGGACGAGGTCAAGAAAGCGATCAACCACACTAGCTCCGGCAAGGCTGCAGGCATGGATGGCATCCCCGCAGAGCTCTTCAAAGCAGCTGGACCTGAGACCCTTGACGCCTTCCTCCACATTCTGACATGCGTCTGGGCAGAGGAGAACATGCCACAGGAATTTAGAGATGCTACAGTCGTCTCCCTGTTCAAGAACAAGGGCAGCAAAGCAGACTGTGCCAATTACCGAGGGATCTCACTCTTGTCCATTGCTGGCAAGATCCTCGCGAGAGTAATCCTCAACCGCCTGATCAGCTCTGTATCTGAGGAAGCACTCCCAGAGGCTCAGTGTGGCTTTAGACCCGGCCGCAGCACAGTCGACATGGACATGTGAGACAGGTCCAGGAGATATGCATTGAGCAGCACATGGACCTCTACGCTGTCTTCATAGATCTGACCAAAGCATTCGACACCGTGAACAGAGAAGCGCTTTGGGTCATCCTCGCAAAGCTCGGCTGCCCCAGGAAGTTCACCAACATCATCCGCCTCTTCCATGATGGAATGGTAGGAGTTGTCCAGTCAAACGGCGACACATCCGCACCCTTCGACATTTCCAACGGTGTGAAACAAGGTTGTGTTCTTGCCCTCGTGATGTTCAACCTGTTCTTCACGTGTGTCCTGACCCATGCAGTACGCGACCTTGAGAAGTGAGTGTACCTGCAGTACAGACTAGACGGCTCTCTCTTCGACCTCCGTCGACTGAACGCCAGGACCAAAACCATCGAGAGACTGATCCTTGAGGCGCTGTTTGCCGATGACTGTGCGCTGATGGCGCACACGGCGTCTGACCTCCTGACCATCGTCAACAGGTTCTCGGAAGCCTCTCGACTCTTTGGCCTCACAATCAGTCTCAACAAGACCGAAGTCCTGCACCAACCAGCCCCAGGCACAAGAGCGCCCCCCCCCTCCCCCCCCCCCCCCCCCCCCCACACACAAAGTGTATAACGAAGGCACTGAGCTGAAGACTGTCGACCAGTTTAGGTACCTGGGGAGCATCATCTCTTCTGACGGTACTATCGACAAGGAAATCGCAGCTCGCATCAGCAAAGCCAGCCAAACCCTGGGTCGTCTGCACACTCGTGTGTTGAATAACAACAACGTCAAGCTCTCCACCAAGATCAAAGTCTACAAGGCAGTAGTCCTCCCCAGCCTCCTCTACGGCTGTGAGTCATGGACGCTGTACAGAAAGCATATCAAGCAGCTTGAACGTTTCCACATGAGATCCCTGCGCTCACTCATGGGCATCAGATGGCAAGACAAATTGACAAACCTGGAAGTCCTGGACAATGCTGGCTTAGTGAGTGTTGAAGCCTTCATCTTAAAGACACAACTTCGCTGGACAGGTCATGTCATACGCATGGATGATTCTCGTATGCCACGCCAACTCCTGTATGGTGCACTCTCAAAAGGCCACAGGAAGCAAGGACGGCAAAAGAAACGCTTCAAAGACTGCTTAAAAGACAGCCTCAAGTACTGCGTCTTCCCGGTTAAGGAACTTGAAGCACAAGCACAAGACAGATCTGGCTGGCGTGCCGCCACCAGGAAAACCTGCACGCTCTTTGAACAAAATCGGCCCGCACGGATCACCAGTGCCAGAGCTCGCAGAAAGACAACGTCGACTCTCCCTACAGCTACGTTCCAGTGCCCCCATTGCCCTCGCAGGTGTGGCTCCAAGATTGGCTTGGCCAGCCACACACGCACCTACAAATAGAAGTCATGCACAATGACGACATCGTCGGTTTCGATGGTCTACCCATTATGGGACAACAAGACTGTCTCATACAGTTCCCAATTAGCATTGTTATACTGAAACTTTGGTATTCTGTCCCCAATATTCCAATATTCATCTTTTTCTTTAAGGTTTAATTGTATACTGATTGGGAGATGATCACTTCCCAATCTTCCTCAGTGATCCAAGTGCAATGTGTTGCCAAGTTTGGGCTTACTAGTGATATATCAATAGCAGAAAAGTTTTGGGTATAGACATCTGGGATTCTAGTGATTCTGCCATCATTTAAAATGATTAACTTGGAGTATGAAATATTTTCTAGACTCCCAGAAAGGTGCAAGAGCATTGAGGTCTCCTAGGACCATCCACTGACTGGAAGTTGTCTGCTGAGAATCAATATCTATTAGCCAGTCAGTGTTGTCATCTTTTGGCCCTCTACGGTGATTATTAATTTTTACCATGGCCCCAGTGATATAGATATCATTTATATCTTTGGTTATTGAGTACGTATTCAGTGAAGAATATTCTAGGTCATCTCTAATGTATAACGTAGTTTGGACTTTATTCGTTATTGCGTCATAATTGTATAGAGGAGGATAATAATATCCTTGAAGTTTATATAATATCCTTATCATTGAATAATAATATCCTTGAACCGATGCGTATATGATGTGGGCACTGTTCCAGTGTGTAAAAACAAGTACACGTTATGTGCCAGCATCGTGCAGATTGACTGTGGTGGCGTGCCTGAGGGGCCAGCGGCTTTTATGTGATGATCTCCATGCTATTTGTGTGAATGTGGCATTTGACTTGCACGGGGGGGGGGGGGGGGGGGGGGGGGGGGGGGAGGGAGGGAGAGAGAGAGAGAGAGAGAGAGAGAGAGATATGCACGTGCAAAGACTAGGACTTAAATCGTACACACTAACGCAGCTACAACCTCCGTTGAAATAGCAATACAGCTGAGCATTACCAGCAATTAAGAGGCATAGATCCTCATGAGCCCTTGCGACTGCAGGGGCCCATGAGGATCTATGCCTCTTGCAGACCGGAAAGGGCCTGCCGGTGGAGTGACCTATTACATGTGAATGGTCTTGGCCGTGCGAGGCAACATAAACTACGGCCAGGAACCCGCCACAAGCTCCAGGTGCCCAAACAGCATTGCGGGTACACACCAATTATTTACTGAGTATTACTCCCTCAAGAACTAAATTCCGACCTACACAGTATACGTCAACCCATCCATCTGCAAGAGACATAGATTTACATGTGCCCCTGCTGCCGCAAGGGCTCATGAATCTATGTCTCTTGCTGATCAAGATGATCGGTTCCAGCTGTATCTCGACTTAGTTATTTAGTTAATTATCGGCTGCTGAGGCAATCTCACGGGGAGCTGTAATCTTTTGAGAGCGTAATTTCGGGCTAAGTGTGCCCGCACTGGCACTCTAGATCTAGTGCGGCGGGAAAGCGCATCGGGTTGAGCGCCGACTGAATTGGAAATACACGAAGGAGCGCGATAGTATCTCCTTCCAAAAGATTACACGAGCTAGTCGAACCTGCCAGATCCTCATCAGCACACGGAGGAACTGAACTGAGAATGTACTTTCTACGGATGGAGAAAACTGGCACGCCGATCCGCTCATTACATGTTGAAAAGAGGCAACAGACGACAAGGAGAAAGAAGTGACCGACAGGTCGGTGTCACAACAGTTCATTCGGTATCACATGCAAGTCTCAAAATCGACACATACTCACATAAGGAGATAGAACGACCGTAGTGTTTTTTCGCACTATTCAGTCACTAACCCTCCAGTCGCGTGTCGGTAGCGGTTTTAGTCGCGATGATTCCTACAGGAATCATCGCGACTAAAACCGCTACCGACAGGCAAACTGTCATGGCCGTTTAGCTTTCTGGTGTAGTGTACCTCAGTGACAAGACTGCGTGAGTTAACAGGGCAACTTTAACCCCTTGACACCCACTGACGAAGTGAGGATGTATAACTTCGCGTCTTTTCCGCCGAGCTGTCTCGTCAGTAGCAGTCAAGGGGTCAACAAACGATGTGTTGGGGACGGCGCGCCGATGTGTGTGCTAACGCCCCTTTGCCAAACACAGGCAGAGTTCAAAATGAGAGCGCGTACACAATCTGTGATCCTCAGCCGGCTACGTCATGTACGCGCAATGACAAAGCCAACTCGGCACTGACGGCGACACAGAATCCACAAGCAAACTTTTCCGCCCTTGGTGCATTAACCCTGTTAGCCCCAAGGTCCTATTTCTCAAATTTCGGAGGTGTTGCCTAATGACTATGTACCAGTTGCAGCCGGATATGGCTTGACCATGATAATTCAAGGGTAGTGCCAGAGTAGCTTGGCGCCTGAAGGCGCCAAGCTAATCTGGCACTACTCTTGAAATTATCACGGTCAAGCCATCTCCTGCTGTAGGGATCCGGGGCTAAAAGGATTAAACGCCGTATCACTTATTACGACTAACGAATACTAAGTCAAATGAAGCAAAAACCGTACATCCGCATGTGCCCCCGCCGCTTTTGCCGGGGCTCATGAGGAACTATGCCTTTTGCAGATTGCGACATTTCACTGCGAGAGTCAACCTAAGACAGTGTCACTCGAGCTATTTCTGCCCATCCCACTCTGTACCCAAGAGACATCGATCCTCATGAGGAGCTATGCCTCTCGAAGACTGCAGCATTTCACTGTGAGATTATACCTACCACACTGCCTCTTGAGCTATTTCTGCTCATCCTACTCGGTATTATTGTGATTTTGGCAGTAAATGCCGGTGGGAACAGGTACAAGGTGCGTTTGTATATGTCATACTTTTTACTTTCGGTATATGTCATCGTAACATCTGCTACCTGTTCTCTTGACGATATAATGAATCTCAGTATAACCTATATCGTTCTCTATGGTCTGGGGATAAACAGTTAGGGCACAGTCGAAAAGTGCGTTTCAGATTTCATCCTCTGATATACTCCACTTCAAGTTACAGCTACAAGGTAGGTCATGTCCAATCCGGCCCACACCGAACAATGCATGCTCCTTAGCTGTCAGGTGTTTATAAGGAAGACGGTGTTTTTGTCTACCGTATTGAAAATACGGTAGACTTTGAAATGGGGCTGGTCGGAGCGCATTCCGGAGCATGCACATGACGTTTTTGGCGTGCGGGGCAGAAAGTCTGGCAAAGAAGTGACAAGATAAAAATGACGTCACGTCTGGTTACGCAAACCTTGCTAGAGAACGTCTGTTTGGCGCCAAAGCGCCGTGCGCGTGTGTGTGTGTGTGTGTGTGTGTGTGTGTGTGTGTGTGTGTGTGTGTGTGTGTGTGTGTGTGTGTGTGTGTGTGTGTGTGTGTGTGTGTCAGGGATTAGAGCCCGCGTTTGAGAATGGGCAAGCTTGAAATTTTGGGATATTGTCCCTAAAAAACTAAAAAATTTTCTCGAGACCTTTCTTTCGATGTTTTGATTAAGGTGCTCATTAGCGAGAACATGGCCGTTTCACAAAAACCGGTTGATCCACACTCCACACTGGAGTGTGTTTTTTTTTTTTTTTTTTTTTTTTTTTTTTAACTAGATATTTGGAATATAGCTAGATAAAAGGAAGATATTGAATGAGTTCGTTAACCAGCATTGTACCTCTAGAACATTTTGAGTGATAATTATATATTTTTAAAAAATATATTTTCACGTTTTGGGGATTAATTTCATGAATTATATGGGTTAATCTGAAAACAATTGAATCTTTTTTACGAAAAAACAAAATTCTTCTCATTTATAATCGCATGATTGTTCGTATACGGTATTTACATAAGCCTACAGTTTTTCTCGGCTGACGGGTACGATTAGGTCCACTGTGACCTGTATGCCCTAGTTGTGAAAATCAGACAATTTTCTGCACCACTTTTTGGGAGTCATTTGTAAAACAGCTAACATAATTTTGATTTTTCTTTTACGAAAGAAACTATCTTCTCATAAATACCCGCATGATGTTTCATAGTGTTTGCATAAGCCTGCTGTTTGTCCCGGCCCTGGGTTAGGATTAGGTCAGATTGTGACCTGTAAGCCCTAGGCGTGAAAATCGGCAAGAAAATTGCAAAGTTGATTCTCTGATACGTCAAATGTTAGTACTGCGATGAGTGACGTATAACATCGAGTCGTCACTATGAACACGGCGTCGTGGGACTAATGATGCCATGACGTGAAGCTTGAAGTGACGTCATTTCGCTGCTCGTGCTATTCTTCTTGTTCAGAATAGCTATGCTAAGCCAGACCACACAGCTTACGAATGGCGGGAATCGCCGTGTGTCCGTCTTCATTTCTGTGTGCCAGTGTGTGCGGATCAGAGGGTGGGTTAGAGTAGAAGGAGATGGATTCATGTCGCTACACGAGCCCATAGAGCGTACTAATGGCGGAAAGCGCCGTTGTGTCCGTCTTTATTTGTGCGCCGACGTGTGTGTTGATCAGAGGCTGGCTTAGAGAGGAGGGAAAAGAATCAGCATAATAAGCCTACAAATATGAACAACTGTGAATGTTCCTACAAGATAAACGCATCTGAGCTCCAAACAATACGGTAGACTTTGGGATGAAATCCTCATCTTGTTTTTGTTTGCGTTTCATTGTTAAAATTGGTGTCAGCAAGATGCATTGATCGATGAGGATATGTGTCTCTTGCTGTTGGATCGTGTTCACATTTTCTCGGCAGTCATGTGGTTAAATGGCGCCCGGCTTTCGTCTATACGGCCCTGTAGACAAGAACTAGTTGCATGATTACCTAGTTTCGCGCTACTGGGTCTCATCCATTACCCGATACGTAAATATTTTTATGCAGTGGTACAGTAGCGTAGGGATTGCCACCGCTCCCCCCCCCCCCCCCCTTTCCGCATCCCTTGCTTAGTGGCTAGCGCTGGACTACGTTCACTAATGCAACTGGCCCCTAGACCTCTGTGAGTTGCCATGATAGGTGCAATCTAAAGTTCGGCAGATTTCGCCAGCTAAGGCTCTTTGGACGATGAATCGATCCACCCGCAGCGGACTGTTTATAGTCCAAGACCTTCTCATTTAGTGAAACTTGAAAGACTTAACAAGACCCTTATGCCATTTACCGCCAGCGGCTACAAGTTGCGTTTTTCAAATCATCGTGAATTCAAAGCCGAAGAACTTGACCGCATTCTTCCAAGGAACACATGTACAGAATAAGGCGAGTAAGAGCCATAGAACCTCATGAGCCCCCCCAGGTGCAGGAGCTCATGTGGTTCTGTGACTCTTGCAGTTGGTCGGTGATAATTTTCTCGGCAGTAAAGTTTTGCTGACTTATCTGTTGCAGACTACGACCGAGCAAACAAGATACGAGAGGCAGGTCCAAAAAGCCTGTACCCTGCACAACGAGGCTGACTGACACCGACTGTGAGATTGTCGGTCAGTTGTGTTCCGCCCATCCCCAGCAGCCGCTCTGGAAAAACAAACGGCATTCTCAGCGGCTTTTGACGTGCACGTGTAGGCCTTTACAAACACAGCGTCGCAATTGTGTGGGACAGTGACCAGGCCAGAGAGACACTACTGTAGGAAACAGTCCTAGTCTAGAACCAGCATCTGCGACAGAGACTCTTTAGTGTGCACGACGAAGACTAGTCCTGACAGACAATAAGGTGATACTGGGCCAGGAGCACAGCCTCATCAGTATGTAGAGCAGTAACTGGACCCACCACCTACACATCGGTGACCATATATTTAGGAGTCAAACAAGGGCATTACGCTTGTGAATCTACAAGCTTCTAGGCAGCCATGGACGCCGAGTACCACAACATGAGAGCCAACCTGTCCTACTTACACGTCAACTTCTCCGAGGTCGAGACCACGGGGAGGTCGTGTCAGGGACTGGACTGTTATCCGGACAGCGTGTTCATGGCTGTGACCGTTGTCACTATCGTGTTGGCCATCGTGGGTTTCCTGGGCAACGCGCTGACGGTGGTGGCCATCTTGACGTCCAGCCTGAGGAACAACCTCAACAGCATGCTGATCGGACACCTCAGCTTCGCCGATGTCCTCTACACGTCTCTAGTGCTGCCGCTGCAGGTCAGTAAAACAAAATCACTACAAACACCGAGATGTATTATTGATGCCCGGATAATTTCACGCATCCACAATATTTCAGTAACCGAACTGTTCTTTTACAATGCAGAAAGGCAAGCCGCCCATCCCCCATATATTGGCGCATTTTCTTTCAATCTGGACATGATATTGTTCTTGTTGCTATTTCTGTAATTGTGGATGTCGAAGACGACTATGCTCGAGACTTTCAATGTACTAATTTCCGTGTTCCCGACGGCCAAATGTCATGCATGTCCAGTGTGCTGGTTTAGCAATTTGAATCTGGAGTCATCAATCCGCAAGATTGATTGTACATTGCTTAACGTCCCGACAGCAACAAGGCTTTCTCAGGACGTGCCTGCACTGCTTGTGAAAAAAAAAACTAAACAGAACATTGAATGTATGTCACCAGCCGGTCAAATACATTAAATAAACCTAACACATGAGGCCTAAACAAAGCTAAGACCATTTAGCAACACACATCCAATATCAAGAGCTACAGGCAGTGCAGACAGTAGGGAGAGTTTTAAAAAGGCAAATACAGGTGAATGGACCTCGGGTAGACAGAAACACATGCCCCAGAATAGAGAGAAAAACTCACCCTGTGGGGCTGACCAGGGTGACCTTGAGAACTAAAAAGTACCTAACCCCACCCAAGTCCCCCAGGGCAGACCCGGGTGGGGGCCAATCCGCAAGAGACATAGAGCCACATAAGCCCTCTCTATTCATCCTGCCCTAGTATTCTACACGTGCAAATGTACATCTGGGCTATCTCTACAGGCCGCGGCGTTTCACCATCGCCAGTGGGTGTTGCCCGAATGGGTGTGTGTGGTGGTGGCTGCAATCAGGATCTGGCTCATCGGGGTTATCATGCTGCTTCTCAGCGCCATAGCCATGTACAGATTCCTACACATCGTCCATCCACAGGTACGCGCTACAACGTACTAGTTTGTCTTGGCCTGACTTAAGCGAATTACTTGGAAGAACTGAAAGACAAAACTAAAGGAAGTCCCACACTGGTTGTCTTCCTCGATTCGCTGCACTGATCAGCACAGAGAATCGAGGGAGACAACCAGTGTGTGTCAGTCCCTATTTTCATCTTAGCTCCTATGTCATTTTGACCAAGACAAAGTGAATCCAGCAAGTTCTAGAACCACTTCGGGCAGGCAAAAGACGCTTCCATGTTTTTAGCATTTCTCTCCATCTTCTTTTCTGTCTACCTACAGCCTGTTCCATTTTATCGCAAAGCAGTTTGTCTGTAGAACGGAGTATGCAGCAGGGCGTCGTGAGTCAGTCTGTGCAAACAGTGTGAGCTTCATGCCTTTTCCAGGCCCTGCAAATGACTAATAAGCAGTTAAATATTCACCGACCTATTGATGTGCTTGAACGCATTACTTACTTTATTTAATATGTTCTCTTATTTTCTTTGTTACTTATTTATTAATTACCCATATATCCACCCATCCATCCATGTAAACCATTTATTCATCCATCCATCCTCCATCCATCCATTCATTCATTCATTTATTCATTCATCTACCCATCCACCCACCTGTCTATTTATATAATTGTCTAATGTATTTTTATCAATTTATTTTATGGTAACAATTTGTTGTGTTCTATCTGCAGGTGTACCCGCGCCTATCCCAGAGGAACTGTTTCCTACCTATAGTGGTGGTATGCTGGATCTTCTCGGCCTTTTTCTCCACCACGCCCATACTGGGCGTCTGGGGCTCCTTCAGCTTCGAGGGGTCCATCCTGCAGTGTACCTTCACCGCGCAGGTTAGTATTGCACGTGAACGCACAACTTAGCATTCTACTCAAATAAGTCTGGGACCACGTTTGAAATGCTCATGATTTCAAATAAGCACTGGAATTAACTGTGGAATGTTTGGACAAGATCTTAGAGGTAGTATACATTATCTTGTCCCAAAATCTCAAGACACAATCTTAAAATTCGACAGAGTTGCAATTATATGAATCATTACCGGCTTTCACAGTGGTCATTAACCATCTTGTGTGTGAGTCACTGGACGTATGTTCTGTTCATGAAATCGTCGTTCATTCAACGACCAAAAGCCGCAAAGGTCCAAGGAACATGGATACACACCGGTCTCAGCAAAAGGAATAGATCCTCATGAGCCCCCGCCGTCGCGGGGGCTCATGAGGATCTATACCTCTTGCATTTTGACCATGTTGACGTTTTCTCGGCAGTCAAGGCGTTAACATGGTGAGTAGTATATGATACAGAACTGTATTCCAAAACAGTGAACTGCACAATGATACTCATTACTCACCTCGCGCCCACCCACCTACCTCCATCACTTTGCACATGCGGGGGGCTCATAGTGATCGATGCCTCTTGCAAATGAAATGGGTGACTGAGTCTTTTGTAACAATATTTGAAGGCGAGGGACAAGTCGCACAAGATCGTGGTGATAACGTTGGGCTACGTGATACCCTGCGTCTTCATCTGCTTCTGCTACGCGCGCATCGGCTGTGTGGTGGCCAAGACTAGACAACGCGCCTCCAGGGGCAGCATATACCGAAAACAGAAGAACCAGGTCAGTTCCTCTCTGGAGCCATGCCAGTCTTATTCTGTTCTGATCTGGAGTCATTCCAATCCAGTTCAGTTTCAAAATTCAATTCAGATTCAGAAATCTTTATTGTCCATTAAATATATTAGTATAAAATGGAAATTTGTCTTTGGCACACAAACACGAACATGCAATTAAACACATATTTAAATAAATAAAATCCCTCCCCACGCCTGTTAAAATCTATAATCCTTGCCGAATCACATTCTAATGATCACTCTGAATCACATTATCACAACTCCTTTCTATCACAGTACCATCCCTTGCTATCACAGTTTATTACAGCTTATGATTTGTGTCAGGGAAAAGGACCATAACCAGCCTTCTGATTGGGCGGCACATGAGGGTCCCAGCCCCTGGTCACACACACACACACACACACACACACACACACACACACACACACACACACACACACACACACACACACACACACACACACACACACACACACTGTAATGTGATGGATTTAAAATAATTAATAAAAAGAAAATGTAATTTATAAAACCGCATTCTTAGTTGTCAGTGTATAGAAGTTTTTAAATCGAAATATCCCAATCCAGTTCAGTTCCATTTCAATAACAGTTCAATGAAACATATGTAATTTTGTAAAAGTGAAAACAGTGGTCAAAAACTTAAAAGGGGTCTGAAAAAAAACCAGGAGTGCCTTTCAACAAAGTTAAAGAATAACGAGAAAGGGTCCACCTGAAAAGTATGTCGAACCAGCTGCCTTGAAATGCACCCTGCATGCTACAAGAAAATGAATCTGAAGGTGAGCCAAATCGATCTACTGAAATTATACAAGTGAAATTAATCAGGGATACAGTATTCTTGGCGGACACTAGCACGCACGTTTGTTTGTGTATTTTTCGTCTACTATGAACACACAATAATACACAGTAACTGTTATCTGTGTGGCAGTCTCCGAAACAAATATATTTGATTTTTGTCTTCCAGCGTGACCAGTTACGCTTGACGGCCATGATGCTGCTCATATTCGTGGGCTTCTTCCTTGGCACGACGCCCTACTTCACCATCAACATTGTGGACCCGCGCATGACCATGCCCCTAGTACATATCTGGGCCCCGTGTGCCACGTGGCTGCTGTACAGTCTAAACCCAGTCATCTACACGCTCATGGACACGAAATTTTTGCTGGCGTACAAACAGCTCATATGCTGTAGATTGTGTAAGGACGGGGACGCCACGCAAGGAAGTATTAGAATAAGACAGCAGCCTTCTGTCAAATAGCTGGGCTGTTGTTGTCTGTGCGAACACTGATGAGACGCCGTGACTGAAAGAAGTTCCTGACTTGGTCATGTCCTCGGTCGGTCATTTTACAACTGTCACAGATTCGCATGAGCCGGTTCCAGCGACCGCAGGAGCTCATGAGAATCTATGCTACTTGTGCATCTATGCTTCTTGCTGGTAAAGAAGGAACCCTGTCTCTGTCATTGGCGTCCGGTGCCACTAAATAACCGTTCCACAGTCTCAGACCTGTCATCCACAAAGTGACGCTTGTGAGCAAGAACTTCTTGCAAATATAAAGACAGCGCCGTGGCCTGCAAGAGGAATGGATTCTCCTGAGCCACCCACAGCTCCAGCTGAGTGGGAAATCACACGCGGATTCGGTGCCGCAGAAGAGAAACGTCCTAGGGCAACATCCCCTTCAGATGTCCCCGGGCTACTTAATCCCTTTGCTGCCGAGGAGAACTAAACACAATCCAACTGCAAAAGACATAGATCCTCACGAGCCCCCGCAATTGCGGGGGCTCATGAGGATCTATACCTCTTGCTGACACCACTTTGTATCCACGTTCCTCGGACGGCTGGGGCTCTTTGGCGTGAATTAAACCTTTGGAGGGTGGTAGCGCTTTAGTCGCGATGATTCATGCAGGAACCATCGCGACTAAAACCGCTACCGACAGCTACAGGGGGAACAAAGATTCTGAAACACAATCTTCGTCCACTGGCAGCGAAGGCGTAAAGCTACCGTCCCGAAATATGTGTGGAGAATCACGTGACCACAAAAAGAACACCCTGAATCCCAAAGACGCCCGGACCTATACCAACACTTCAGTTGTCCCCAATCAGTGTTGAGGTCGGTCCGGGGACCTTTTGGTCACTCGGTCTCTGATGTGCACTACTGCGATCATCCAATCAAGATCATCGTCCGTCGCCAAATGTGTCCATAAATGCTAAATTGTGTCGCAGTTTGAATCCTTTTAAACGTATAATGTCTATTTCGTTGTATGTCAAACTCAGAAAAATTATACGACAGACCTCGATTTTTATGCTTAAAGTAACCCTTTGACTGTCGCTGGCAGTGTTTGTTGAGGCGATTCCTGCAGGAATCACCTTTAAAAAAAAAGAGCAACCGATAGCCAAACGGTTAAACTAGAGTGGCATCGACGCATACCGTCTTATTGTCAATTTTTATCTAATGCCAAAACCATGTGCGAAACAAATTTGTTTTAAACGTACTCACAATATATATATCGCAACAAGGATCATCACAGAAGGGTGCAACGAGGAAGAATGCTGAATGCCAGTTGCATTCAAAGTACATACAATGTAAAGCTGTATGAAAAAGTAGTTTCAAAGATTTCAATGTATTATACACTGAAAATGTTTGAATATGCTACTTTTCACGTGGAAATAATAAGAAAACACTCACATTCTTTACATATTTTCCTGATGACCAAAGTTTCTTCAGTGAAAATGAAAGACATATTGTGGGTATTTACGAGATTCGTACCTGATTAGTCTGTGATATTTAAGATAAAAATGTATGTGAATGTTACGTAAAAATTGCTTTTGCTTGTTTTTGTTATGTAATCAGTGCGTATGCGAATAAAACTAGATATGTGTTAAACTCAGCTGTAACGTACAAACATATACATAGGATATGGTAACATAAATCTTACGCTCGAATGAATGAATGGGTGTGTGGATGGATGGCTAGAAAGGTGGACGGACGAACGGACGGACGGAAGGAAGGATGGACCAGTCAATCAATCTATCAATCAACCAATCCATCCATGGGTGAGTAAGTGGGGGGGGGGGGGGTGTGGGTGGGTGGGTGGATGGATGAGAAACAAATACTGCGTTCAGTCCGTTTACATAAAAAACGTAAGATGAAAGAAAAGACAAAGCATTATACAGGGTAAAAGGACGACCTTGGCATTCTGAAAGGGGCGATCAAAGTCAGTGTTTGAAAATGAAAGTTCTAGCGCTCCATGACAACACCCTCATCAAAACAAACAGCAAGAGGCATAGATTCGCAGGAGCCCCCCCCGCAGCATGCGGGGGCGCATGCGAATCTATTCCTCTTGAACATGAAAAGGGCGATCTCTACGATCTCTCTCGCTCACCTGGAATACATGCAGTCCCAAGTGGGCCTAACGTGGGCCTAACCTTTACGCATCTCCATCCGCCAGACATAAAAAGGTTTTCATATTGAAGGAGGATATCCTAATTCCATAGATAGCAGGCGTTCTTCGGAAATCAGAAGTAGGTCAAAACTGCGTGTTTGGACGGAATACAGTGGATTAAAAACCCAGACAAACATACAATTCCGGGCTTTTCATTTTACTGTTGTTTTCGTGTTTGCCCGGGCTTTTATTTCAGTTTCGGTGCAAACACGTGCAATCTTGACCTACTTAATATGAAATCGTCTATCAGATGCAGACTGCATCTACACTTACCCTGATCGTGAAAAATCACTCTCATGCACACAGGCCAACAGAAAAACAATAATGAACACACCTACAGACTCAGACACACACACACACACACACACACACACACACACACACACACACACACACACACACACACACACACATACAGACGCACACCCCGCCTCTGATGTTAATAAAGCAAAACAAAAGGTAGACATTGCCATAAGCTCCCGCAGGTGGCAGGCGATCTAAACCTCTTGCTTTTGAACGATGTTGGGCGAGTGGCATGATTAATCCGTTTAAAGCGACCAGCTCCAGGCTATGTAGAGTAATAGTTCACAATATCTCCTTTAGTATGTCTTAGAATAATGCTGTACAAAAAAGAGTAATTTAACTCATTCAGTCCGACGGCCGTACTTCACAAATTTTGGAGGCGTCATCTAACGACTATGCACCAGTTACAGGAGATGGATCATGATAATTCAAGGGCAGTGCAAGATTAGCTTGGCGCCGACAAGCGCCAAGCTAATCCGGCACTACCCTTAAATTATCATGGTCGACCCATCTCCTGCTGTAGGGCGTAAGGGCTGAATGGGTTAAACGTATCGCGACTGAATGTTGTCAACTGAAAGAATTTTCTGCTATTCTTCTCCTTCGCATGATGCCGAGTTCCACGGGCACATGGTAGAGGCAGCAGAAAACCTCTGTACCCGTGTGCCTACTCACATCGATCGCAGAAAGGTGGCAAGAAATGTCTTAGTTGTGCCAAGGCAACATTGAGATTCCGTTGTATCGGCGAATTTCAGCAATCAATGCCGAGAGCCTTAGAGCCGATCGCTTTAATCACTTTAACCCATTTAGCCCCAATACCCTACCGCAGGAGATGGATGGTCCGTGATAATTCAAGGGTAGAGCCAGATTAGCTTGGCGCCTTCAGGCGCCAAGCTGATCTGGCACTACCCTTGAATTATCACGGTCCACCCATCTCCTGCAACTGGTACATAGTTGTCAGGTGACAACTCCAAAATTTGGGAAATGCGGCATTGGGGTTAAGAGGGTAAAGTACACCAAGAACATGCAGGAACTGAGCCTTCGGTCTGTCGTAGACAATGGTTACAAAGTAATAATAAAATAATAATAATAATACATAGTTCTTGTATAGCGCTGTTCTCCAGGAAAACACTGGACTCACTGCGCATGCACAACAGCACACCCTTTCTCTCTCAGACACACACGCACAATTATAACCACCCCATCCCTTCCCCACACCTTACATTCACTTCCTCTGGGATCAGAATAGGTGGCAGTCAGTCAACAGTTAGCTATATATGAGCTAAGTGTTAAATGCCCGACAAAAAAGAAAAGTCTTTAAGTAAAGCAGGTAAAAGCACTGTCAGGGGAGAGAAGTGTGCATGATCGACCAGTGGTCATAGATCTACTGTGGTCAAGCACACAAAAAAAAAGAGATAGGAAAGTGGGGGTTGCGCTAAGAAAGTGACTGGACGCAATGCATATGGAAGCCCCCCACCCCCCACCCCCGTCCCCCCCCCCGCCCCCCGAAAGTGGGCGTATCACATATCCCACTGTTCCAGCCACTCTTTCCTATCTCTTTTTTCTTTTTTTTTTGTGTTTTGGCCACAGTAGATCTATGATCACAGGTCGATCATGCACACTTCTCTCCCCTGACAGTGCTTTTACCTACTTTACTTTGTAACCTTCCTAAAATATTAGCGCTGGCAGTCTCCCCTTTTCTTGTCGTAGACAATGTTACGCTGGTCCAGCATAACAAACCAGCGCACAACTGTGAAAAAGGCAGACAAGAGATATAGCTCCTCACGAGGTCCCGCAACTGCGGGGGCTCATGAGGATCTGTGCCTCTTGCAAAACTTAAAATGGATAAGGAACTGGACTTACCCTTCTAGTTGCGCAGGGACCAGACTCTCGTCCGAAGCTATCGCGGGCTCTGGTACCTTCACTGAAACAACAGACCGTTTGACGAATGACGACTTAATTCGCTCAAACAACAACGGAACAACACCATCATCATCTACAGCAACAACGACAACAACAAAAACACATAAACTACAACTCTGAATTGACAAGAAATTAATGTGCAACAACGATGACACATCAAACAAAAGGTTTCCATCTGGAAAAGCTGCATGTGTTCAAAGGTTTTGTGGGGTTTTTTTTTTATTGTAAAGAGCTTAGAGCATTTCAAAGTTTAGGTGCTATAGTAAATAGTCAGTGTTGATGACGATGATGAAGAAGACTATGATGAAGTTGTTGTTGTTGATGATGATGATGATACGTTGTTGGTAATGATGATAATGATAATGATATTAGTATTAGTATTATAATTATTATTATTATTATTATTACAGATTAGCCGACAGGTAAACACTCAACTTCGAATGATTCATCTGTCAACCCACAGGCAGAAGCGGAGACGAAATATGACACGGACGATCGGCCCTCATATCGTCACTGGCCGTGCGTCTATGTACACGCAGGCTCAAATCGAGACACGGGATTTTCAAGCAATAGTTCAATCGGCAGTATCGATCACTCCAATCCCTAATGCGAGATGGAAAATCATCTGCAAATTAGCGCTCGAGAGTCTTGTTTCCCGATCAAAGCTAGTGCGTTCACTTTGATTTTCAATACGTCAAAATCTCTTAATTAACCCACTCAGCTTCCGACGCACTTAAACGAGATTTGGGTCGACCATGATAGTTCAAGGATGGTGCCAGAACAGCTTGGCGCCTTCAGGCGCCAAGCTGTTCTGGCACCACCCTTGAACTATCATGGTCGATCGCGTGTGCTGAAAGCAGTCTTCAAAGGACAATTTCCGCGACCTTAGTGGAGGTGCCAAGTTATTCTGGCACCACCCTGTAACTATCAATAGTCGATCTGTCTCCTGAATTGTCCTGCAGCCTGCAGAGGACAACTCCCGAATTTGGGCATTGCGACCTCAGAGGATCCAGGAGGGGGGAAAAAAACGGGCTTGTTCAATAGCATGTCAGTTGACAGAAGTAGCACAATTGCAGTGCGACTGAATTGATCAGTGTTCAGGTCGTACTCCACAAGCAATAGATTTCCCTGTTCCCCCATAACCCGCCCGTCAGGGTCGTCTACTATCACTTCGGTGCCGTGGACGTGAAAACCCCAAACTAACCATCAGCCAGAACTGGACCGTATGAAGCAGAAAATGAACCTGCTTCCTCAGTTCGCGTGAACGCACAGTGTTCTTGATGCCCTCAAACCCATTGCCTGCCGGTGCACGCAGACGGTGTTTCTGAAATCTGTGTGAATTCAACGCCGTACAGACACCCATGCGTCCAAGGAACGTGGACACAACGTAGGTTCAGCAAGAGACAGACCTTCATGAGCCCCCCCCCCCTCCCCCGCGCAAATACGGGGGGCTCATGAGGATCTGTGTCTCTTGCAGTTGGATCATGTTCACTTTTTCTCGGAAGTGAGGGGGTTAATATAACTAAGGGAGACAAATCCACATAGAATGCAAGCAATCGCGTTGCGATATAGGGTTCCCTTGGCCTAATGCCAACAATTTCCTTCTGTGCATGATACAGTCGTCTGAATCTGAATAAGAATCTGAATGCGTTTGAAACTTAGTTGTCAAGCCGTCCCCATCTAACAGTGTTCAGCCAACTCCCTCCCTCTGCGAAAAGAACACAGAGTCTCATAAGCCTCTTCTACAGGAGCAGCAGCAAGGATAATTATGAAGCTGATAAACGACGATTCGCCATCTACCGGTGTCCACCAGTGCATTTCCTTCCTTCCGGCACAGTCTCATAGGTCCTTACAATAGCGGGAGGAGAAACAAAGCAAGTTTAGAGCGGGCATATATCTTTCTCGTCTGTCAGTGGCTTGTCACCTCGTCCGGTCTGCCAAAGGCATAGATTTTCATGAGCGCCCGCAAACGCAGGGGCTCGTGAGAATCTATGCCTTTTGCTGGAGTAGATCTGCTCCATTTACTTCCCCCTGAATGAGGAATTCCTCCAAACTAACCGTCAGCAGTTATTGAATTTTGCGCATGTACTGCCAGCATTTTCCGCAAATACGATTTATCTAGACGATAAGTATCAATCAAGTAGCGCAGGGTCTTATGGCATGGAGATAAGTACGGATAAAAGCAAAATGATGATTAACACCACAAGCGACAGCAGCAGCAACATCCACATGAACGGCCAGAAGTTAGAAGAGGTCAATAGCTTCAAGTACTTGGGAGCCACCCTGTCCAAAGACGGTAGTTGCATAGCAGAGATTCGTATCAGGATAGGTACAGCAACATCCGCAATGGCCTGGCTGGACAAAATCTGGCGAAGTAATTCCATCAGCTTCATCATCAAGTACAGGCTTTAGTGTCTATTCTACTCTACGGCTGTGAGACTTGGACACTGCTTACAGACTCGGAAAAGAAAATCCAGGCCTTTAAGAACAAGTGCCTGAGGAAGTTGCTCCGCATCTCGCACCGCGAGCACAAGACCAATGAATATGTACGGAGCATCGTCACTTCCCTGGTGGGCCCACATGAACCCCTTCTGGCAACCGTGAAACGGCGCAAGCTTGCTTGGTTTGGCCATGTGACCCGACACAACACCCTGTCCAAGACTATCCTCCAAGGCACTCTCGAAGGAAGCCGCCGGCGAGGTCGTCAGAGAAAGAGTTGGGTCGCAAACATAAAAGAATGGACCGAACTCGAGATGCCAGACTTGCTGGCCACCGCCCAAAATAGAACTCAGTGGAAAGCACTGTCTGTTGCTGCTGCCTTTCAGTCCCCCCAACGCCCAGCTCGGGCAAGGGACTGATGATGATGAAGTATCAATCAGGCAGACATAATTTACGAGGCTGCACTCATCGAACTTCAGCAGATTGCTAATGAAGTCCATAAAACTCCGTAACCCTGCCAACGTAAAGGATGGGCGGTTGGATCTATTACACCAAAAGAATTAACCACAAAAAAACAAAAACAAAAAACAAAAAAAACCCAGACCCCCTCTTCTCTCTCTGTGAATATATCGGCTGACCGATCGATCGACCGAACGACCTATCAATCGATCAATACTGCCTACAGATATTTTAAATCACTCTTGTCGATTCAAGTCTGTGCAAATGATTTATGCAAAAATGTCTGACTCGGTAATGCTAATAACCGTCACATCTACAGAAATGAAATGCAATTAATTCATCGTGCCCAAGCCGCCAGCAATAACCACAACGTTACAAATCAGTGCTGGTCTGTGATTTTGGACCTTCCGGCTTCAGCCGGAAGGTCCACACTCATAGACCAGCACACAAAACGTTATCGAGGCTCGTCAGCTAACAGTTTCCTAGTGAGATGGGCACACAGCCTAATGAGTTCAGAAGAAGGGGCTGTAGATACAGTTTAGAATTCTTGCTGGCACCAAAAAAAAAAAAAATTCATGATGGGATGAACCATAACCCGCAAAGTCAGTTCTATAAGAGAGCTGTCCTCGCTGTCAATGGTCTCTTTCACCTGATTCTGATGTTGAATCATCTCCTATTGAAAAAGTCTCGCAGATCTGCCAATGCGTCGGTGAGTTCTATAAGGGGCGCAGGACATACGCGTCATTGATTTGTCAAACGCCATTTGTCATGAGGTAAGTTTTAGTTTTTATGTAATTTTACATTTTACGTGATATGAGTTTCACTTTCGCTTCATAGGCTTGAGAAATAGTAACAAAACTAGAACTTCACGGTACATTTCAGTCTTGATATAATTTGTGTGAAAGCGGGTTGATTTTACCTAGTTCAATACATGATATACTAAGTACAAGGGTCACCTGCATGCTCTACTGAAAGCGCGTCGATGTGTGTGTGCGTTCATGCGCGCGCGCTCCAAACATCTCCAAGAGGCATAGATCCTCATGCGCCTGGAGGGCGTTGAGGGTCTATTCCTCCTGGAGATGCGCGCACGTTTGTGAGAGAGAGACAGAGACTGACTGACTGACTGACTGAAACTTTATTTATCAAGGATTGAGATATTAGGCGCACAGGCCTTTCTTCCAATCTGTCCTTGCTACATCTACTGACATAATAACAGGCAAAGCTACATTACACTCACAAACAACATCGAAATTAATGCGAATTACGACAACACTACAGACTGCAACAACGATTTAACAAAACACACAGGTACCCATACGAAGATGTTTGCACGTGTCATAATATCCGTTTGCGGGAGCCCTCCCCAGACACTCCCACCCGGGGGGGCAAGCCACAAATATACTTTCACTCGAATGACATACTAAGCACATCGTTTGAATAAACTGTGCACCGGCACTGCATCCCCTGACCAGGTCTATACGGGAAGCACCCCCCACAAACGGCACGTGAACGCAAATGGTATAATAAAAATAATAGTTGCATAAAAAAAAAAGAAATAAAAATATATTATGTTTAGACAACACGAGATAATTAAATTTACGTTGCCTTGGATAAGTGCTTGTACAGTTTTGCTTTAAAAGCAGCTAGGGAATTAACTTGTTGTAGATGCAGAGGAATAGAATTCCACAAGAAACCACCTGAGTATGACAAACTGGATTTATACAAATCAATGCGGGGCCGTTTTATGCTCAGGTTGCTCCGAGAGGTGCTGTATCTCTTCTCAGTAAGAGTAAAAAGTTCCGATAAGTAGCCGGGGGCCTTACCCTTAAGAGCTTTGTGCACTAGTACGCACTTGTTAAATACTAAGTGTTTGTCAAGAGGAAGGAGTCCAGCTGCCTCGAGCCTCGCCTCAGTGGGTAGAGATGAGCTAGGAATAATGAGTTTGGCTGCTCTTCTGTACAGAGAATTTAGAGAGAGAGAGAGAGAGAGAGAGAGAGAGAGAGAGAGAGAGAGAGAGAGAGAGAGAGAGAGAGAGAGAGAGAGAGAGAGAGAGAGAGAGAGAGAGCCGCGCGCGAGAGAGAGAATGACGTCATATTTCGAGTATTATGTCAGTGTCTGCGTGGTGACGGAGTTGCCTCTTTTACGTCACCGCCACTGTCTGACTTTCTCTAGAAGTAAAGTTTTTATAGTGTTTTAATTCTTTTCTGAAAAGAATTAATTTTTGCTAAAGAAGTTGAAAGGATACAAAGCTGCTAACGAACTCATCCAATGTCTTTCTCCAAACTAGATATATGCAAAGGTTCAAGTAAATATAACAAAAATTACGGACTCTAATCTGGGTCAACCGACTTCCTATAAACGGTTGTTTATGTCTTCAATGAGACATTCAATTACAATAATTATGCTCGGAGGCTCTCTTAGCCACCCACTTAAGAAAGTTTTTCGCAAAGTTTCAAGCTTGTGTGTACAGAAATATCGTAGATTCTCTTGTTTACATACATACGCACACCACACGCACATACATGCATACGCACATACGGCGCTTCGCGCCAAATGTACGTTCAGCAGCGAGGTTAGCTTAACTAGACATGACGTAATTATCATCTTGTTACTTCAATTGTTATTGTTTGGGGCGGTCCGTGGCGCAGTGGTTAAGGCGCCTGCCACCAATGCCAAAGGTGCGCGGTTCGATACCGGGTTCCGGCGTTGGACTTTTCTCCTCTGGTAAGTGTCACCGTTAATTCGGGCGGACTGTCGGGGGTTCTTTCTCCGGGTACTCCGGTTCTTCCACCCCCCCCCCCACCCCCCACACTTTGGTACCGGTCTCAGGCCACTTTACAAATTTCAAATACAAGCGATCAAAATTCTCTGTAACTTCAGTAGCTGACTGGCCCCTCGTTTGTCTTGTACTGTGTTTGTCTTAAATGGCGTAAATCCGTGTCTGCTTCGTGAGTGTGTGTGTTGGGTTTCAGGCGCGGCGCTTTGAGTCGATTTCCCCAAAAATTGAGAAAAAGCGCCTATATAATAACGGTATATTATTTTATTATTATTATAGGTTTAGCCTGCCCACCTTTGACATCATGGACATGCTATTAAATTCGCCTCACCGCGACCCGTCCTAAAAAGCCCCTTCTATAAATAGTAGGGAGCTAAAAAAAAAAAAAAAAAAGAAAGGCAAAGCCATTATGGCTCACGTGTATGACCTATTTATATATGTGACTTTTGGGACAATAAGTAAAGGGCTGGCTTCTGCACCAGCAACATCCATGTTTTCTCAAAATGTAAGCATTTTTCACACATCTGTCCAACCCCCCCCCCCCTCCCCCCATGACCCTTGACGTCTGTGATGAGTCGACTAAATTAGTATGCATAGGAAGGTTTTATCATCAGCTACATGTGTGCCAAATCTGATGGAAAATTTTTGCAAAAATGTTGATAATACCTACAATGTTATAAAACATTCGCTGGCTTCTTGTGACCCTTGACCGTTAAGAGGGTCATCCAAATTATTATGTATAGATAGGTCTTACCATCAGGTATCTCTATACCAAATTTGGGTTTGAAGTTGTGAATAGTATCTGAGAAAAGTTGAGAATAGTATTTGAGAAAAAAACATCTTTTGTCAAAATATGGATATTTTGGACCTATTTCCCGAGGTCTTGTGACCCTTAACCTTTCCGAGAATAGTATGCATAGAAAGGTCTTACCATCAGGTATATTTGTAATAAGTCTGGGTTTCAAGTTGTGAATAGTATTTGAGGAAAAATAAATCATGTCAAAATATAGCTATTTTTGACCTATTTCCTGATCCCCTGTGACCTTGACCTTTGCAAGAGGTCACTCAAATTGGTATGTTTAAAAAGGTCTTGCCATAAATTATCTTTGGGCCAAGTTTGAAGACTGTGGCTTGAATAGTCTCCGCGAAAATGCCAACGTTAAAGTTTACCATAGACGACGCCGGACGGACGACGGCGGACGGACGGACGACGGACGGACGACCACTGGCCCCAAACATAGACTCACTTTTGCTTCGCACGTGAGCCAACAAAAATAAAATCAGAGCAAGACCTGGAGAAAACGACGTCATTCATCACCGGTGCTGGTCTGACCGTATAGCCCACTGCGAACGACAAGAAGAAGAAGAAGAAGTCGCATCCGTGCAATCGATTCCACCTTGGAGGGGCATGAGTTCTTGTAGGTGCAAAGGATGTGTGAGGTTTCCCTTCAGTGCTCGCAAGGCAAACACTTACGAGTACATCTGCGCTCCAAAGACGGAGCAACAAAATAATGATTATAATAAACTTCGGATATAAGAAAGGTTACTGCGATCGACCAAAATTGGTTGTTTCCAAGTTTCCAAATCGTCAAGTTGTCGGGCAGAGGTGTAACGATGCAACGCCATGTTGCTGGGCAAACGTGCTGACGAAGTTTGTTACAAGCGAAGTCATCCAAGCATAGCCAACAGGACCGGCCACGAGCGTCCAACTCCTATACTGGCCTATTTCCAGTTTTGGGCTGTGTGGGTATTCTGAGACAGCAGTCAGTTCTGTTCACGTCGGCTGTGATTTTAACGCCTTTCTCTGCGGCAAGTGCCATAATGTCCGGATTTTGTTATTTCCCTAATAAGCGACGTTTACAGTGCACATGTCTACGGCTGCTCAGAATGCTGAATCTATTGTCTACGGCTGCTCAGAATACTGAATCCCTATTGTCTACGGCTGCTCAGAATGCTGAATCTATTAGTTCGCCGCTAGAACATGACGTGTGCATGCACTTGTACGCTGGAAACATGCCCGATCATGCTGTTGAAGTCCGTAATGAGTTAACCGTTTCCCTGCTGCTACACACTATCGATACCCAAATGCAAGAGGCATAGATTCTCATGAGCCTCCCACAGTTGCTTGTCAACCCAGGTCTTTCAATTCTCACTATGGGTGAAACCTTGGGTCTCAATCGCTGCCTCGACAGGCAGAAGCGGTTCTCCGTCAATTAATGCTTAATCTGAGACAGTTTCAGACATTTCAAACATTGAACGGGGGTTAAGCCCTGCTGACACCCGCAATCGGAGGAACAGCTGGAGCTAAGTCTAACGCCGCAAGAGGCATAGTTTCTAGAAAGCCCTGCTGGGACTCATTAGTGTATATGCCGCTTGCAGACTTGAAGGGTACAGCCGGAGTGTACTGTAATTGTCTGCAGCGCTGTGAACGAAACTGCTTGCCTCCAAGCATTGCGTCAGCGTGCGATATGACAGAACACATGGCGTCCTGAGTCGGCATTCCCAATTTGGGGCTTGTCTTAGAGAACATATTATTTTTACAGTTCTGGAGACAGATCGACCACAACAGTTCAAGGGTGATGCCAGGCTATTCTGGCACCACCCTTGAACTACTATCCTAATCGATACACACACTGTGCCATGGTTGAACAGGTTACAGATCGACCATAACAGTTCGGGGGGGGGGGGGGGGGGGTGCTTGGACGGCGCTACTATAACTAGTTACTACCTTTACATAAGTAGGTCCAGGAAGTACTACTTTGATCTTGGCAGGGAGATTTCCCAGGAGCAAACTGTTAAATGTTCTCTTTTACTAGCATTTACATACGTGACCTGTTTTCCTTCTATTATCCGAATCATTTGTCCATAATCCGGCAGGAAATTCTACTTAACTCTTATAAACATCTCGCGGCACCCATGCGTCACTGTCAGGGTTATCTGTACAGCAGGAAACGACGACGATAATACACGGACGACACCTTAAACAGCTGGCCGCGTTTTAAGCGTAGCCGCCCCAAAGTAAAACGTTGGACTGCAATGCCTTGGTAACAAAAGTGGCGAAACCCTGTGCAGAAGCCTGAATCAGTTGTGATCTGGGTGCGGCTAAATACGCTCTCAAAGCGTGTCACCTGGTGTTAGCTCAACAGACACTCAACCTGCGCATTCCGTCTACAAGAGGCACAGGCTCTCGTGGTTCCTGCTGTTGTTCCACTTGCACACAGAAATCAAACCCATCTCAGTACATCTTCAGGTGGAGGAGAGCGGCCTACTTAGGAATACAATCTCTCAGAAATTTCCGACTGGAGTTCGGTTATAGAGTTAACTGGAATAATTCCCAGAAATTTCGTCCAACTGGAGTTCAGTTAGGGAGTTAACCGAAACAGTAGCGGAGGAGGGATTATTCCGGTTAACTCCATAACTAAACTCCAGTCGGAAACTTTTTTAGTATTGCTCCGACTGAGTTCAGTTACTATATGAAGTTAACCGGAATAATCCTTCCACTCCAGTGGAGGGATTATTCCGGTTAACTCCATAACCTAACTCCAGTCGGAAATTGATGAAAGATTGTTCCAACCGGAGTTCAGTTATGTCGTTAACCGAAATAATCCCTCCAGTCGCAATTTGTTGAAGTACTGTTCCGACTAAAGTTCAGTTGTGGAGTTAACCTGAATAATCCCTCCACTCCAGTGGAGAGAATAATCATGTTAACCCTTTTAGCCACAAAGTCCCATTTCTCAAATTTTGAAGGTGTTGCCTAACGACTATGTACCAGTTGCAGGAGATGGCTTGACCATGAAAATCCAAGGATAGTGCCAGAGAAGCTTGGCGCCTGATGGCGCCAAGCTCATCTGGCACTACCCTTGAATTATCATGGTCAAGCCATCTCCTGCTGTAGGGATCCGGGGCTAAAAGGGTTAACTTCAAAACTGAACTGTAGTCGGAAATTTCCGAGGGACTGCATTCTGCAAAGCGGCAAAAGACAGTAAGTCCATTATTTTTGTTATGGGAAAAAAGTAAGATTTTTATTTATTTACTATGAAACTTTCGCTTTTAATTAAAAAAAACAAAACAACAACAACCCCACACCCCAAAAAAAAAAAAAAAAAAAAAAAAACCGGACAATAGTATGGCATCACCGGGAGGCTTTCGACCGTAAGTCAGTCTTTCATCCAAACTTTCTTATCTGTAGGGCACATAGACAGCCACTTTCTGACCAAGACTGGCAAATAAAGGGCGTGTATTTCCGGTTCAACTTGCAGCGAGGCAGATGTTCGAGTTCTTAACTGAATGCACTGCGTACGCTGTTTAAGTAAACTTAAGTTACGTTGCGCATTTGAACTCGTTTGTGCCTGCCAGCCGACAGCAGGAAATGAACTAACCACGATTGCAGAATGATTGGACCAAATTCAGTAGCCAGTTGCCGCCTTAGAGAGGCGCCAAACTAATCTGGCACCACCCTCGCGTAAACTCTTTCACTGCCAGTGGCCACAAGCTGTACAACATTATTACTACTCTATTATCTGGCGTCAGTCTGAAAAATTAGCAAAGACTACCAGCCGTCCAAGAAACACAGATACCAAATGGCGCCAACAAGAGACATAGAACCTCATGAGCCCCCGCTTATATGCCTCTTGTAGCTATGTGGCGTTTCATATTCCCGGCAGCGACAAGGTTAGACTCAGGTGCGACTAGCACGTAGTGCTACGGCAGCTGACTACTGAAAACTGCTAATTCATCTGAATATGTTGTGAAACTGCAAACCCATTAACATCTGATATACAAATCGTCTAGGCGCTAAACTTTATTGGCATCATCCTTGAACTGTCGTGGTGATCTCGATATGTTGCGCAACTACACGCCCATGAACACCTGCTATTCGGCAACAGGTCTAGGCGCTAAACTTGACTCATGGCACCACCCTTGAACTATCATTGCCATTCTCTTAAATGCTAAGCTTCGCATATACGTAAGATCTTCAGAGGATATCTACACCTCTATATGGTGACTTTCGACCTGGCTTACGGCTTAATGTGTGAAAGCTGGAAGGCAGTCTCATTCAAGACGTGTTGCATTCGGGTACGCGGCTGCGTGCCGCGTATTCGGACGCAATACGTCTCGAGTGAGCTAACAAATCAAAGCTAGCGAGGGTGATACGTGAATTTGCGTGCGGTAGTTAAACTGTCTGCCCTCTCCTTCCCCGTTCCGACTTCGATCAACCCTCCCTCACCCACACCCAGCACACGCACACCCAGTCCCTTACCCCCACTACTGCACGAAAGCTGCTGGACAAAATAAAAACGTCTCGGCGATGATAGCAAAACCTTCACCAGGGCAGGTTAAAGGCGTATCCTTTACTTACGGGGCGATCGGTGACGCAGTGGTTAAGGCGCCTGCCACCAATGCTAAAGTTGCGAGGTTCGATTACGGGTTCCGGCGTCGGATTTTTCTCCTCTAGTAAGTGTCACCGTTAATCCGGGCGGACCGTCGGGGGTTCTTTCTCCGGGTACTCCGGCTCTTCCTCCCCCACGACTTTGGTATCAGTTTCAGCCCACTTAATCAAATTTCAAATACAAACGATTTGAATTTCCAAAACTTCAATAGCTCGCTTGAGCTAGCCCTTAGCACCACGTGAATGTTCCGTGTTTGTGTACAGTGTGTGAGTGAATGCGCGTGATACACGTGAGCGTGCTTGTTGGGTTCAGTTCGCGGCGGCGCTTTGAGCCGATTTTCAATTGGGATAAAGCGCCCATTTAATGCGCTTATTATTATTATTATTATTATTATTATTATTATTATTATTATTATTACTTACTGTACTCAGTCCCCTTGTAAGCTCACCATGACAGATCACTATGTCTATCGTAAACGCAAGTACCGATACGGTCTACAACGAAGTGCAAAACGACTTAGGTTAGAAGAGAGGTTCTACGCCCGAACCACTCAGAACTTGAAAGAGTCGGACTCGCTAGGCCGGGGCATCACTACTTTGTCGTTCGACCAAGAAGGGACGATCGCTCGGTGTTAAACCCCAATAACTAAGGAGTGACGACCAGGATGGGCTGCAGCTTTATTCTCTTTGACGGAACGGATAATCGGCAGCCCTAATCGCCCCGCTATGAACATCATCACTAGACGAAACTACGAAGTATGTGAGGAAAAAGCACTCTCAGGGGAGAGAATTGCACAATTCTCTACCCTGACAGTTCTTTTCCTACTTATAAAAACCATGTCAATTTCTATAGCGCGGCCGGAACACGGTGTCAGCAAAAGGCATAGATCCTCATGGTACTCCGCAACTGCGGGGGCTCACGAGGATCTACGCCTCTTGCACCTGAATCACTGTGTTCAGTTTTTCTCAGCTGAACCTGCCTGTCTCGGATTGGCCTCCGCAGCCACGAACAAGCCTGCAGACGTCGTGGGCAACTCCTATAAAATCTTCGTTCGCGAAGCCAAGCCAAGAGAATGAGTATCCACTAATCCGGCGGCACAGGAATGACTTGAATACCTGAGCACTGACGAAAGTCGGGAAGTGCCTGAAGGGCCGGCGCGCGCGCGCGCGCACCATTACTGCTAGTGACGATGGAGGGAACGCGAACCGGCTGACCATTTTCACGCGGCCTTTGCGTTTGACTAAATTGGGGGAGCTCCCTTTCACGTTTGTTAGCCGGATTTTTGCGTCAGTCTTTCCGTTGACGCCGGGAAGGACCCGAATGCACACTGCTTGTCTCCCTCGACTGATTCGCTACCGCTTATCAGCGGTAGGGACTGAATCGAGAAAGACAACCAGTGTGGGAGAGGAATCGGCCATGCGTGTTGTTTTGGGGATTGCGGATGACATTTACTTTTGACGCTATTGTTTATGATTCTGATGGTCACTGTCATATAAAATAAAACGTATCTGATATTGTTATATGCAATTATAATAATTGTTGTTGTGGTGAAGGTGGTGAAATTATATCTTATTCGTGTTTTGTAACAGCTGTGGATCTTTTGACACCGTTCTATTTATTTCATGACAGATGACAGTCATGCTGTGCGCCTTTTTGTACAGCGAACAAGGAACAATGAAACAAAACAAATGAATGAAAAAAAGAGTGAATAAACGAGCAAGCAAACAAGTCAAACCTGCTACTGGCAAACACTAACAGTAACACTGACAAACGCCTTAAAACTGCCGAGAACGCGATTATCCAACGGCAAGAAACAGATCCTTATGAGCCCTCGCAGTTGCGGGGGCTCATAAGGATGTATGTTTCTTGCAGATGGATATAATGTTCACGTTGCGAGGGCGCATAACGATCTACGCCTCAGTCTTACCGACACTGTTTGGTATCCACGTTCCTTGGACAACTGGTGAAATTTACACAGGCTTCAGACACACATTCTGTCAGCACTGGAAGAAGGGTTTAAAACACGCACGCACGCACGCACGCACGCACGCACGCACACACACACACACACACACACACACACACACACACACACACACACACAAAAGGACGTTCGAAAAAAGGAAACAAAACAAAGCAAAACACCAGGTAACAACAGGAAAAGCTCATGAAATACAGCGTGTCCAATCACCAACTCTGGTAATGATCAGTGTACCCACCAGCAGACTTGAGGCTCTTCCAGTGCTCCTTCTGCACCATCAGAACGTGACGGATGGTTTCTATGGCACTGAAACAGATACTGTGTGTTATGAATTATATCCCACTACATAAACAAAGAAAAAAAATCTGACCAGAATTTTTTTCTTTAAAAAATGTATTTGATAAAAAAAGTTTTAACACACTGATGAAACTGCCAAGTTAAAAATGAAAAATTTCCGAAAATCAGACGTAGGTCAAAATGTGCACGTGTCTGGCACAAACAGTGGATTTAGTTAGGCTTCTGAGCCACTGTTTACGTCAAACGAGCAAATCCTGACGTCCGAACAAAGCCCACTGTCCCCTGAAGATAACATACTAGTTCTTGGGTAAGACTGCACTAGAAAGGTCAAGCACATGTCCTTGCACCTCCCTTGAACTGTCATGGTGGACCAGTCTCCTACTGTAAGGTACGTGCCATGGCTGGAACGGGTCAACGTGAGTCCGACAAGCATTCCGGCCATAAACGAATTATTCTCCATGAGATGGACACCACAGGGGAAGAGAAACCGTGGGCGACCAAAGGAGACGTGGCGCCGAACCGTGGAGCGAGAGCTCAAGAACAGAGGCCTTACTCTGCAAACAGCACCCAAAATAGCAGCTGACAGACAAAAGTGGCGTTCCCTTGCCGTCGCCTCAAGCACCAGACGGCGCAGAGAGGACTCAATGAATGAATGAATATGTACCTACATCAGTCTACATCGCGGCCACGGCGCCGATAACACTCTGGAGACCTATTCTGCAGACAGGATCGGTTCCACTACACAGCGCCCTCATCAAATTCTCTGGGCGCTTAGGTCAAGATGATCAATGCCTCACTACATGTCTCCCTCCAGTGTGTATCGATGAATCTTGCAGAACGGCTGCGCTCATTGACAAGACTGAGGAGTCACCGTCGATTGACGCAGATCGTGTTCCTGAAATCTTCCTTAACCCATTTAGTCCGAAGTCCCTACAGCGGGAGATTGATTGACCATGATAATTCATGAGTAGTTCCAAATTATCTTGGCGCCTAAAGGCGCCAAGCTAATCTGGCACTACCCTTGAATTATCATGGTCAATCAATCTCCTGCAACTGGTACATCGTCATTAGGCAACATCTCCAAAATTCGATAAATGTGACTCAGCGCCAGAGGGCCTAGTCGTCCACGCAACTGACGATGACATACGCGCAAAGTGGTGGCAGCAAGAGGCATAGATCCTCAAGATGCGGGGGCTCATGAGGATCTATGTCTCTTGCGGCTGGATCGTGTTCGCTTCCTCGGCAGTGACGGGGTTAGCAGTGTCACTAACATGGCGCCGCAATAACAATCTTGAGACAGACTAAACTGCTTATCAATTCCATCCCACATTTCCGGAATCATCAGGGTTAGGGGGCTGGGAGTGTGTGTGTGTGTGGGGGGGGGGGGGAGCAGGGGGGAGGGTAGCAGGAGGAGGGGGGGGGGGGTCTTGCCTCTTAGTCCATCCAGCCTTGACATACTACACAGGGAAGCAGAACGACCGTGACAGTTCAACAGTGGCGCCAGGGGATCCTGCCGCCTCTAGGCATGACTCGTGAACTATTAGGGTCCATCACTCCTCCTGACCCGGTATGATATCACGCAGTCGTCTAAGGTGCTACATACAACACCACAAATCCTCCACACTTGACACAGCATGGCGCCAATAACAATCCTGAGACAGACCGACCAAACTGGTCGTCATTTCCGTGGTACAGTTCCCAATCATGTATCAGGGTGAAGGGGTCCTCTAGCTTGCGTCTTTATGAGTAACTCAATACTGAACAGCCCCGATAGCGATCGGAAATATAGCGACTATGGTAGTCCAGGGGTGGTGCCAGAATAGCATGGCGCCTAGTGGAGGCGCCATGCTATTCTGGCACCACACTTCAATTACCACGCCGGGTCGCTATATTTCCTGCTGTACTGTATCACAGCTTGTTCAGCAAGGCTCCTCAACTGGTATTCGTGTACTGAGTCTTCAAACGACAACTTCAAAATCAGTCTGGGAACTTTGATCTTGGGGTTAATCCATGCCATGCACTACAGATGGATCGACCGTGACAATCCAAGGGTAGTCGCCAAGCTAATCTGGCACTACCCTTGAATTATCATGGCCGATCATCTACTGCAAACGGTACATAGTCGCCAGGTGACACCATCATAAATTTGGGAAATGCGGCCGCTGCGGCCGTGGGTCAAATCGACAGGTATTGGAAGGGGGGGGGGGGGGGGGATATTAGCAGAGCCATAGGGTGAATTATCGTCCGGAGATCAAACATTGCCGACCGTGTTCTATCCTATTCTCCTAGACTCCCAAATCAAACTACTGGTGGGATAGATCCAATCAATATAGACCTGTTCCTCTGAGATGATTCTGCTGTTTATAAGAAATACCAGCAAGACCTTTTGACCACGAGCATTTATTTTGTCAACAGAAACCAGACCCCAGTTTTCGAAAAATACTTTTTTCGGCACTGCCGTTCTACGAAGGATTCTGGTCGATACAATCAACATAGCTAGGCGGATTCTTTGCCTCTGCTTAGTTTAACCAGAGAAAACGCGGACAGACCTTTGGAAAGAAAAAACAAACAAACCACAAAACAACTTTAAACTGCTAATTGCCAGTGAAAGCAGAAATCATTGTAAATTCAACATCAAAGATCCCCAGCTGTCAATGGAACATAAACGCAATGTGGTTTCAGCAAGAGGTATAGATCCTCATGAGCCCCCGTGACTGCGGGGGCTCATGAGGATCTATGCCTCTTGCAGTCGGGTGCAAATGAATCTTTCTCGGCAGCCAAGGGGTTAAAATCAGTTTTCATTTTCTCGTTGAAGGCTCCAAACTAACCAGGCACTACTCTGGAACTATCATGGTCTGTCCAAAATCTTGCTGCTGGTACGATGGCGTGTTATAGGTTACACCCCAAATCTGGGAAATTCTGCCGCAGGTCTCAGTGATCCAATTTAGTCTATAACCCTTTATCATCGGAAACCCTAGCCACAGCTCTCGACCAAGTTTTTTTGCACAGTACTGAACCCATTTATCCCCGACGCATCACAACAGGAGACGGATTGATCACTATAACACATGGGTAGTGCCGGAAGGCGCCAAGCTAATCTGGCACTACCCTTGAATTATCGTGGTCGACCCATCATCACCTGCATAGTCGTTAGGTGACATCTTCAAAACGGCCGCATTTCTGAAATTTGGGAGGTGTTACCTAACGAGTATGTACCAGGTGCAGAAGATGGATCGAGCATTATAATTCAAGGCGCCAAGCTAATCTGGCACTACCCTTGAATTATCATGGTCGATCCATCTCCTGCTGTACGCCGTTGGGGCTAAATGGATTAACTCAATTTGCTACCAGAAAACGTGATTCAAACCATGTCTAGCCGTCTCCATTAGTGGGCATTTCCAATGCTGCTAGGGTCTGAGAACCCCAGGTAACATCATTCAAGGGGCATATGTGTGGAAGCATGAAACACGATGAAAGCTACGTGTGCCGCTCAGACAAATCAAGAAACATGCCAGCCAGCAATACATTATGTCTCCCAAAACGCTGCTTGATTGGACACAAAGCTCGACCAAACTTGTAAACTGCAAGGAAATAACAACAGAAGAGAAATTTGGAGAGCTGCACAACTTATGTTACTCCGAAGATGTTTCTAACTTTGACTTTTCTGAAATATTGTAATTCTGCTGATAATGCAGTTTACAGTCGACTTCGCTTATAACATGATCGGATATAACAGACGGCAGATATTTAACACTACTTTTCTGAGGTTCTGACAGCTCTCTTTAATTGCAAATTGCTTCGGTTATAACAAACTTTGGATGTAACAAGAAAGTGTGAGCCTCCTGGCAATTTGTTATCACGAAAGTTTACTGTGTCAGTACACAAGAAATTGTCTTCTTTGAATAGTTCATGTGCACAAAAATGTAACTATCCACCACACAGGTGACACAACCGCTCAAAAAAACCCCCAAAAACAGCCAGAATGAAATTTATAAAATACCAGTAAGTTACAAAATGAAGTCTAGGACAGATCTACCTACAAAGCGTTCCTGGACAACTACTGTATAAAAGAAAACAAATTCAAAGATAAACAGGTGTGATGGTCTTTGACATTAGATCGTATGGCCTTATCCCACTTAGCTTGCCGTCGCCTCAAGCACCAGACGGCGCAGAGAGGACTGAATGAATGAATGAATATCCCACTTAGCTTGGCAGAAGACGGATCAACCATGATAATCCTAGGGTAGTGTCAGATTAGCTTGGCGCCATCAGGTGCCAAGCTAATCTGGCTCTACCCTAGAATTATCATAGTCGATCCATCTCCTGCAAACTGGTACATTGTCATAATGTGATGCTTCCAAAATTTGGGAAATGCAGCCTTGGGGTTAAATGGGTTCAAAATCACAGACCAGCAAACACAACAAGAAAGGTCCATCAAATGACAACAGCACCTGTTGAGCACAGTGACCCAACCATCTGCTAATTTTTCATTTTTCCTGTTCACGCTCCGTATATCCACCCACGCTGTTCAAATTTCTTTGATTAACCCATTACATCCTGAGGCTGATTTTGCAAAATTTGCTTTTTATCCTATGAAGGCTACATGACAGATTAGGAGATAGATCAACTGTTTTAGTTCAAGGAGGGTGCCAGAATAGCTTGGCGCCTCAGGCACCAAGCTATTTTGGCACCACCCTTGAACTATCGGTAAAATATATTTCAAACATTGGGTGTATCAGGATGAAAAGTGTTAAGAAATTCTTACTGACAGCCTCAAGCACTATAAAATCAGCATCATTATGTCATCATTATCATCATCGATAAGCTCACCTGCCTTTGATGTCACCAGTCTCCAGTGGTGGACAAGGGTCCCCCAGCAGCACTGAGGTACACGTAGCCATGGACAGGGAGATGGAGTTCAGGTTGTAGCCTCCCTGAAGGCAAACAAGATATTTCAGACTATAGGAGAGGAGAGAAATCAACTCACCACTAGCCACATACCTCTGGAACATGAACCTGTGGAACATGAACCTGTGGGAACGTACATGAAGCATTAACTCGTTCAAGGTGCCCTGCATCAATAGCTGTAGAAGTTTGGAATTATCTATCTATCTCTCTATATCCCGTAGTCTTGCCGACCGTTGGGGCACCACTGATGACTTGGCAACCAGCTCCCTCCATTCCTCTCTGTTCTCTGACATTCTTAGCGTATCACCCAGCCTCAGTCCTGTCCACTCTGAGATATTGTCCTCCCATCTTTTCCTCTGTCTTCCTCTCCTTCGTCCTCCTTGCAAAGTGCCCTGCAGGATTGTTTTGGCAAGCCCTGTTGAACGCGTGACATGCCCATACCACTTCAGTTTGCGTTTTTTCACAATGGCTAATAGGTCTTCATAAGACCCGATGGCTTGCCTGATTCTGCTTCCAACTTCCTCGTTCGTGATGTGATCTCTGTATGAAATCCCAAGCAGCCTTCGAAAACATTTCAGTGGCTTGTATCCTCCTTTCAAGGTCACAATGGCTAATAGGTCTTCATAGGGCCCGATGGCTTGCCTGATTCTGCTTTCCACTTCCTCGTTCGTGATGTGATCTCTGTATGAAATGCACAGCAGCCTTCGAAAACATCTCATTTCAGTGGCTTGTATCCTCCTTTCAAGGTCTGCTGTGAGGGTCCATGACTCGCAGGCATACAAGAACACTGAGATGACTAAGGAGCGCATCAGTCTGATCTTGGAGCAGAGCGTGATGTTTCTGTCCTTCCATATGGTCTTCAATCTTGTCAGTGCTGTTGTTGTCTGCACAATCCTGGACAGTATTTCTGGTTTTGATCCCTCATCTGTCACAATGGCTCCTAAGTATTTGAATTTATTTACTGTTTCTGGTTTTTGGCTTCCAATCATGATGTCAGTGCCAATGCCACTGGTGTTATTTGTCATCAGTTTGGTCTTCTCTGCACTGATTTCCATCCCATACGCAATGGCTGTACTGTCCAGCTTTTCCACCAGCTGAGCTGGCTCCTTCTCTGTTTCTGCAAGGCCATCAATGCCGTCCGCAAAGAGCAAGTTCGTGATTGTTCTGCCTCCAATACTGACAGTTCCTTCATGATCTTTCAGAGTGTCTGTCATGATTCTTTCAAGGAAGATGTTGAAAAAAGTAGGTGAGAGCATGCAGCCTTGTCTGACTCTGACTGTAGTCCTAAACCAGTTTCCTATTTTGCCATTGAAGCAGACTGCGCTAGTGGCCTTGTTGTAAAGGTTTGCTACGACTTTGATCAGGTTGGCATTTATGTTGTATAGCTTCATGGTGGACCAAAGGGCTGCATGCCACATCCTGTCAAACACTTTCTTAAAATCCACAAAGACATAATAGAGGTCTTGCTGGTGCTGGAGGTACCTCTCACATAGAACTCTCAGGTTGAAGATCTGCTCAGTTGTGCTGCGCCCTGGTCTGAAGCCTGCCTGTTCCTCAGCTATGATTTCCTCTGCCTGTGGCTTCAGTCTGTTCAGTAGGATCTTTAACATGACTTTGCTTGGGTGGCATATAAGACTGATCGTGCGATAATTCTGGCATTGATGTAAGTTGCCTTTTTTGGGGAGAGTTGTTATAAGTGATTGGGTCCAGGGTGTGGGCCAATCCCCTGACTGCCAGATCTTATTGCAGATTTTTAGTAAGGCGCTTATCATGTCTTCTCCCCCTTCTTGGACTAGTTCTGCAGGGATGTTGTCTGCTCCTGCTGCCTTACCTTTTTTCAGCGACTTCACTGCAGCCTCTACTTCTTGATGTTGATGAAGACTTTGAGATCCATGGCAAGGCGGTTGAGAAGCTTTTTAGCAAACTGAATGTTAAGAAAGCAGTAGGCCCTGATAATATTTGCGGTAGAGTTTTGAGAGTATGTGCCAGTCAATTGTCTGTTGTTTATAGCCGTTTGTTTAGCTGGTCTCTGAAGGATTGCACTGTACCTAGGCTCTGGAAAACATCTACAGTCTGCCCTGTCCCCAAGAACAACAAGCCCAAGACACTCAATGACTATCGCCCTGTAGCTCTCACCTCTATAGTAATGAAGTGCTTTGAGCGTGTTGTCCTTTCTAGACTGCTCGATCAGGTCAAGCCCTATCAAGATCCTTTCCAGTTTGCATACAAGCAAAACAGATGTACAGACGACGCCACACTCACACTCCTGCACCATGCATACACACATTTAGAAAAACCTGGCTCTTTTGTACGCATTCTTTTTATAGACTTTTCTTCGGCCTTCAACACTATACAACCCTATCTCATAGCTCAAAAACTTCTCTGTTACAATGTAACGCCAAGGCTTATCCTATGGATTGTCAACTTCCTTGTAAATAGGACCCAGTCAGTTCGCTTTCAAACAGCTCTCTCGTCCCTTAGGTCCACTTCCATAGGCGCCCCTCAAGGTACAGTTCTCTCCCCTGTGCTGTTCACACTGTACACTAACGATTGTAGTGGCACTGACTCTACCCTTCTTATAAAATACTCGGATGACACTGCCTTAGAAGATCTCTCCAATAATGATGCGACTTACTTTGCAGAAGTAGAACGTTTTAGTGTTTGGTGTAAAGATAATTTTCTAGACCTAAATGTGAGTAAGACCAAGGAACTACTGATAGACTTTCGAAGAAACCCTGCCCCTGTCCCTGTTCTGATGATCGATGATGTGTCTGTTGAGCGTGTGACTGAGTATAAGTATCTTGGAACAGTCATAGATGATAAGTTGTCCTTTCACGCAAACACCTCCCTCATACACAAGAAATGTCAGTCACGCATCTACTGCCTCCAGAAACTCAGGAAGCTGAATGTGAACCCCTCTGTCCTTCAAACTTTTTACTGCTCTTTTATTGAGTCTGTCATCACTTTCGGTTCTGTGTGCTGGTATGGAGGTCTGAGTGTGAAGAACAAGAACACCCTGGCACGAATGGTACACATCTGCAGCAAAGTGACTGGCAGTAAGCAAAACAGTGTGGAGTCCCTGTATGAACAGCGTGTGGTGAGAAAGGGTAGGCGGATAGCTTCAGACAGATCCCATGTCCTTGCCCACCTCTATGAACTCCTCCCCTCTGGCCGCAGACTCCGCACGCACAAAGCTAGAACACTTAGACTACAGCACAGTTTCATCCCCAAATCCATCACTCTAAGCAATCTGTAGGTACATCCACGCATACCCAAACCTAACTCCTCCCCCTATCCCCCTTTACCTGTGCAATCAGTAGGAATGGAGCTTGTTGATTTTAGATGTTAGATTTTATTGCGTTTCATTTGGTGGTGAACATGGACATATTGGGATTGTTGTTACTGAGTGTTTACCCACTAATTATTTTACTATGGTAGACTTTAATTATGCAGCTTGTGTAATAATGTGTAATAATGTACTGAGATGTTTGTATAATAAGTAGTGAGGGTTAGGACTAAGTTGAAACACGCGTATTATGTATGCATATGTAGAGGTGGGTGTGAATGTATAAGTGCCGCTCAGTTCAGTCCATAAAAGATGTTTGTGTGAGATGTGTAAGAGTTATGTGTAAAGATTTTGTAGTGTTTACTTTATATCCATTTGGAATTTGTAGCTGTGCAAGTGCAGGGAGAAAATGTTCATAATTATGCTATAATGTTTTTATGTCTTGTTTGTACTATTTGTTACTGATAAATGTACCACAAGCGAATTTCTCTTTTCGAGATAATAAAGTACTCTTATTCTTATTCTTATTCTTCTCGGAGGATGGGATAGTTGCCATTGTTGGTCACGGGTGGGTTGACAAGTATGCCTGGGTCCCCTGTACAAATCTGAGCAGTACTCTGTCCATCTCTTCAGTATGTCTTGGTCTTCCGTAAGACAGTTCCCTTCACTATCTTGAATGATCGAGGAGCGTCCATGTTTTACACTGGTCAGGTCTTTCACCAGCTGGTATGCTTTTTTGCTATTATTTTTGTTCAGATTTTCTTCTACCTGTTTACACTGATCTTCAATCCACTTATTCTTTGCCTTTTTCATGCTTTTCTTGATATCCTGGTTAATTTCCCTGTATTGTTTAGCTCCTTCTACCTCTGATTTAGTTTTCTTTAATTCTCGACGCTTGTCACATAAAACAAAGATGTCAGCTGTAACCCAAGGTTTCTTTGCTTATCGGTGTTTGCCAAGGATCTCACTGGCTGTTTGGGTTACAGCAGTGTTAAATGTGTCGATCAGTGTGTCCACATCCGTGTCTTTTGCACCTAGAAGTTTGGCAACGCTCTATGACATTCCTGAAGTTACTGATGCAGGGTGCTTTGAATGAGTTAAATTTTTACCGGTTAGACTATGGTGGTAGAGCTACCTGTTACATTGAAATCATAAAAAATTCATTTTTCTGTAAAAGGTATTTTTCGAAAAATACTTACCGATGACATGACTTTGTGGAAATGTCTACTACTAGCTCAATTTTAGCCTACTCACCCGTTGTGTGCCCACACAACCCGGGAGGCACTCGGGGAACCCCCCAGAGGGGCCGAGAGTTGTCTCCCGTTCCTGCCCTACTGGATCCGGTCACGAGACCAGCCAGTCTGATACTTCGCTCGAAAGCGGCAAGCGGGGCAGGTGGGAGGGTCCTCCGAGTCATGTCATCGGTAAGTATTTTTCGAAAAAATACCTTTTAGAGAAAAATGAATTTGTTTCCTCAAAAACATTACCGATGACATGACTTTGTGGAAGAATTGCGATGAGGAGGAGGGTGCCGCGTAAAACTCCTTAAGGGTAAAACAGCGCCGTCCTCCCGGTCGCAAACTCCCGACAATTTTAGTGAAGTGCATACCTACGGCGCCGGTGGCGCCGGGAGGGAGTGTTGCGCCGCGGCGATGTCCCCCACCAGTGCGAGATTCTCTCGCTGGCCTGCCAGGTCCCTGAGGTAGAAGCGGGCGAATACAGATTCAGTCTTCCAGCCCACAGCTGCCACGATGTCCTTGACAGCGCAGTTTCGATCAAACGCGACGCTCGTGGCCATGGCTCGTACCTCGTGTGCGCGTATGTGCAGCCTCTTCGCTCCCTGCGGGGAGATGTCTTGATAGGCGGAGCGTATGACCCAGCGGAGCCAGGAAGAGATTGTCTGGGCTGTTATGTCATTCCTGCTGGGTCTCAGAGGTAGGAAGAGGCGCGAACGCCCTCTGCGGAAGGCTTTAGATCGTCGCAGATAAACTCTAAGGGCGCGCACGGGATCCTGTTGCCTGGTCTCCTGGGACAGGGGGTTGGTTCTTAGCGGCTGTAAGGTGATAACCTGAGGCGCAGTCAAAGGAGACCTGTTTTTGGCAAGGAAGGCAGGGTCAGTGAGCAGTTGAACAGACCCGTCCGCTCGGAACTGCAGGCAGGTAGGACGCGCCGAAAGCGCGTGTAGCTCGCTCACCCGTGAGGCGGTAGCAAGGGCCAGCATTAAGCACGTCTTGCGTGTCACCTCTGTGAAACGGGCCAAAGGTAAGGGTTCGAATCTGGCAGAATTCAACCACGTTAGCACCCAGGGCAGGTCCCAGCGGGGAAGGAGTGAGCGGTGGGTTGGGCGCTGGATGCCGAAGTGTCCCCTAAGGTCGGCTAGGTCTTTGCAGGCGCCCGGGTCTGGGTGTCCAAGGTGTCGATAAGTGTCAGCGATCATGGACAGGTAACCCCTCACAGTGATGGGGGCTAGGCCTAGGTCTCGGAAGAGCCAGAGAAAGAAGTCCGCCATCTGAGGATTAGTCAGTTCCGTGGGGGACAGGCCGTGTTCGGAGCACCAGGAACACAGGACTCGCCACTTTCCCTCGTAGACTAGAATGGTCGAAGGTCTGCGGGCCACAGCGATCGCCTCCACTGCTGCACCCGAGTAGCCTCTAGCTCCGAGGGCTTGCCGCACAACCTCCAGGCGTGAAGGAAGAGCCGCTCCGGGCAGGGGTGGAACAGCGGCTGGCGCGGTTGCTTGAGCATGGTGCGTGGTGTGGGAAGCAGCAGGGGCGGGTCTGTGGCGAGGGTGAGAAGGTCGGTGGTCCAGGAGCGGTTCCAGGCGAACGGTGCGACTAACAGGAGGACCGCCGAGCAGCCCCGAAGCTTGAGGAGGACTTTGGGTACGAGGACCGTCGGGGGGTAAGCGTAGGCCACAAGGCCGTCCCAGGGAATGGAGAGAGCATCGACAGCCCAGGCAAGGGGATCGGGAATCGGGGAGACGAAGAGGGGAAGCTGATGGTTCCACCTTGTGGCGAACAAGTCGACCTGGGGAGTCTCCCACCGGGCGCAGATCATCCGAAAGATGTCCTGCCGAAGGGTCCATTCCGTGTGTAAGAGCTGGCCGCGGCGAGACAGCGAGTTGGCCAAGACATTCAGGTGTCCTGGAATGTGCCGGGCTCGAATGGTAATGCCCCGGTCCTCGCATCAACGCATAATCCGGTAGAGGAGCATACAAAGGTCGGGGGAGCGTGTGCCACCTTGTTTCTGGATGTAAGCCACCACAGTCGTGTTGTCCGAGAGAACGAGCAGCTCCTGGTGCCTGAGGAGATCCTCCCAGAACTGAAGGGCTTGCCAGACGGCCTGCATCTCCAGCCAGTTGATGTGGGTGTGCGCTAAGTCCGAGGGCCAGGGGCCCGATGTCGAGAGGAACCGAGGAAGGAGATGAGCGCCCCACCCAGTGAGGCTCGCGTCGACACAGAGAGAGGTCTGGGGTGGAGGAGAGGCCAGGGGAACTCCCGACGCTAGCCAAGAGGGATCGGTCCACCGACGAAGATGAGACAGCAGCATCTGTGGCACCGGAACCAATGTCGTTAAGTCGCCGGAAGACGGGCGCCAATGGAGTAGGAGATGCAGCTGAATCGGCCAGGAGTAGAGGCGACCTAGGGGGATAAGGTCCGCTGCGGCGTTCAACAAGCCCAGAAGCTGAAGCCAGACTCTGGCGGGGGCTGCGTCCTCCCGTGCTAACTGACCGGCTAGATTCGCAATCTTCTGGATCCGGGGCGCCGGCAGGCGCACCGTGTTGAGGTCGGTTGCAAATTCCATGCCCAGGTGCACAAAGCGGCGGGAAGGAGTGAGATCTGACTTGCCCTCGTTCACCAGGAAGCCCAAGTGTGCCAGGAGGTGCAGCAGCGCATCCCTGTCCGTTGCGAGCGTGGTCTCAGACTGGTTGCGTAGGAGGAGGTCGTCTAGGTAGTTCGACGTCGGACTGGAGGAGGATTGACGGGCCTTGGCGACTACGGCATCCATCAGCCGGGTGAACACCCAAGGGCTGAGGTCGAGTCCGAACGGGAGCGCGCGAAACTGGTAGACGGCGCCGTCGATCGCGAACCGGAGGAACTTCCTGGAGGCCTGGTGCATCGGTACATGCAGGTACGCATCGGAAAGGTCCAAGCTGACTGCGAAGTCTAGAGGCTGGACTGCGGCTTTCAGGGCTCGGGCAGTCTCCATCTGGAAGGAAGGGGCCGTAATAAACTTGTTCAGGGCCGAGAGATCGATCACCGGTCGCCATCTCCCTCCGGGCTTCGGAACGACGAACAAGCGGCTGTAGAAGGCTGGTGAGTTGGGGAAACGAACAACCTCCGTGGCGGCTTTCCTCAGGAGGGAGGAGACCTCTCCCCGCAGAACGGAGGCCTTCAGCGGGTCGCTGGGGATCTCGGTCCAAAGGGGGGAGCGACGCAAGGGAGGCGGGCTTCGAAAGGCGATGTGGAGGCTGTCCGAGATGGTGTCGCAAATCCAGGGGTCGTTGGGAAAGAGTGCGAGCCAATTTCCGCGGAAAAAGGCTAGCCTCCCGCTGACCGGAGACCCCGAGGAGGCCGGCGGGGGCAGGGTCGGGGGGCAGTCAGGCGGCCCACCCGCGACCCGGTCACCGGGCGGGACGGGGCCAAGCGGGAGCACGGGCCCTGGAGGGTCTGGGCTGGCCAAAGGCGGGGGACTGCACGGGGGCCGAAGAAGGAGCTGAGGAGGCAGCGGGTCTAGCAGACCGCGAGGCGCGACCCCTAGCCTGGCGGGAGGACGGAAAGCGGCGTGGAGGGGGAGCACTGCAGGGCCAGCGGTCGGGGTTGGAGGCTCTAACGGAGGACCAGGTGTCGCCGAACAACAGAGGCCCACCCAGTGGAGCACGACGAAGCTGCGTGCGCAGGTCAGGCGGCATCGTCCGGCAAGCCAGCAAAAGGGCATCTCGACGCATCAGGTCACAATTGGCGGAGGCAGCCGTAGCGTTAACCGACGAGTGGTAGGTGGCGCGGTTGGCGACTTCCGCTAAGACCAGCAAATCCCCAAGGAGAGGCGTGATAGAAGGATGCCAGGAGTCCTCCACACGACGGACGAGGGCTTGCGTGAGGAGCTCCAGGAACCCGGCGCAGGCTAAGGTGTTCCGGACCAGGGACGCCGTCTTATCCAGGCCACGGGGGAGGGAATGTCGAAGAAGAACGGGGCCGCCAGCTTGCGACAAGGCAGGGGGGTCCAGCGCAGGAAGAGGGATGGAGAAAGCCTGGGAATGGCCGGCATACCAAACCCGACGGAAGGCGATGTCCAGGCCAGCCGGCCAGCGACGATCGGAGAAGAACACCGGCTCGCGTGACGTGGCAAGTTGCAGGTGCACCGAGAAAGCATCTCGCAGCTCCTTAAAGCCGGGCGGCTGGGGAAGCGACTTGAATTTCTTGACCTGACGCTCGGCATCCACAAAGTCGGAGATCTTCCTCTTAAGGGGGGGGGGGGGGGGGGGGGAGGCTGGGCAGGCGTCAGCTGGCAAAGTCGCCGCGATGATCCTGGCAGCTTCGTCCAAGGCTAAGAGGGTCTCCGCACAGGATGACGACGGAAGGGCCGAGGGGACAGCATCACCGAAGTCCGCGGGCGAAAGGGAGCGACCATCCTCGTCCAAAAGGGCCGAGACGGAGTCCTCGGGCAGCAAACTAAGGGCCTCTTCGTCCAGGGGGCGGCGAGGAGGCGGGCGAGTCACCGAGGAAGCCAAAGGCCGAAGCTTGGGCAGGGAACTGTCTTGAACATCGCGGGAAGCCCGGGGACGAGCAGGCAGCGACGACGGCGGCGGGGAACGACGAGGCGAACGCGAGTAGGAGCGAGGAAGGGTCCTGTCCAGTGCGTGAGAACGACGTCTGGACCGTGGACAATGAACAACCGGGGAGGGGCGCCGACGAAGGGACGAGGGCCGATGATGACGGTGGCACGGCGAACGCGTCGAACGTTGCGAGGGCGAGCGCGAATGCGCACGCGAAGAGGAGGGGCGGGGGAAGCGGCGACGATCCCGGTGGGAGGAACGATCCTTCCGGCGGCGCTCGCAAGGCGAGCGCGAGTGTCTCGAACTGAAGGTGGAACGGGAGGAGTCGGGGGCGTGACTGCATCGCGCAGGCTGAGGCTGACGTCTCTCCTGGCCGGACTCAGTGAGAAGGGCTCTGTGCCGGCATTCAGATCCTCCGGAAGGATCAGCGGGCTTATCGGGGAGAGAGTAGTGAGGAAGGCCAGTCAACGTGGGACGGCTCATGGCGGACTGCTGCAGGCCGGGCTCAGTGAGGCGGGCGCTCTGCCGCAAACAGACCCTCTGGAAGGGTCAGCGGGCGTGGCAGCAGTGGCAGTCCTCTGGGCAGCCAACAACGCAGAGTCCCGACGGGAATTACGTTCCGTGAGGCCAGTGCGGGAATGGGCGGTCGTTACCATAAGGGCGGCAGAAGTGTCAACCGGAGCCGGACGTGAGGTAGCAGGTAGAGGTCGCTCTCGTCGGTAAAAGCTCCAGAGGTCCGACCAAAGCACCTCAGGCCAGGTCGCACAGACATCACAAAGGTGGTCCGAGGAGCAGCCCGCACAAGGGAGGCAGACCGCATGGTCATCCGTCGGCCACTGGAAGTCGCCGCATTGAGAGCACGTAAGCATTTGGGTTCTGCAACAGACAAATGGCATAGCAAGGTCGTAAATGCAGACAAGGGCGCCGAGCCCCAAACAAAGGTACTCCGCCGGCGCAAGAAACAGTGGCTACACTCTCCAAGGGCTAAAGGGCCTTTAAGCTAGACGAACGGAACGTGGGTGCCAAAAGGCCCTACGAAAACCCAGCGTCTAAAAGGCAAAGTCCACTCGTAAGCTAACGAGGCAGAAGACGGAGAGAACGGCGACGTCCCGCGAGGAGACTCGCAAGAAGACTGTGGAAAGTTATGGTGCCAATGCCGTAACAACAACGAAAAAGGAAAGCCCACCGGTAGCCGGCTCTCGACCCGAGGGCCGGCTGTGGGTAGCTACCGCTACCTTACCTCCGAGACAAAGCGGGAACAGGGGGAAGGGTAGCCATACACCCATCACAGCACAGAGGAGCGCAGTGGAAACCCGGAACGGCGCAAAAGAAGAAACAGGTAGCGCTAGAAGGCGGCAAGCACCCGAGAGAAGTCGGCAACGAGCGTAGGCAAGACGAAGACCGGTCGAGGCAATAGCGGAGCAAAGCCAGACACGTCTTCTCTGCACGAGCGAAGTAGCAAGACTGGCTGGTCTCGTGACCGGATCCGATAGGGCAGGAACGGGAGACAACTCTCGGCCCCTCTGGGGGGTTCCCCGAGTGCCTCCCGGGTTGTGTGGGCACACAACGGGTGAGTAGGCTAAAATTGAGCTAGTAGTAGACATTTCCACAAAGTCATGTCATCGGTAATGTTTTTGAGGAAACAAAGAGGAATGTAAAAGCAGTTGTGATGCCAGTGTTAACCCCTTCATTGACTGTGGATGCGGACTGTGCTTCTGAAATCTCAGCTGATGATGCTCTATGTTTGGGGGTGGGGGGTGGGGGGGGGGGGGGTCACGATCGTCTTGCAACTATATTGTGTTCACTTTCTTCAGCAGTGATGGGGTTAAAAAGCAGTTTTCTTTGGCAACTAGATTTAACCCTTTTCATTCTGATACACTCATGCTTGAAATTAATTTGACCATTTATAGTTCAAGGGTGGTGCCAGAATACCTTGGCGCCTCAGGCGCCAAGCTATCCTGGCACCACCCTTGAACTAAAATGATTGACCTATGTCCTAATCTGTAATGTAGCCTTCATAGGACAGTACGCAAATTTTACAGAATCAGCCTCAGGATGTAATGGGTCAAGTGATTAGTTGTCCCATGAAAAGCCATGCTAATGCTGGCCCCAAAGAGTTATGCTTAGTGAGCAATAATTTCACATAAACATGGAAATTCAGCCTCACAATGGCAGATTGACAAATAATATTGTCGGAATTCACGCCTCTCAAATACTGCGTTATACATATGCAAACCTGCATTTAAACTAATATTGACTATCAAATGAAAAAATACCTCAAGAGCTAAAACCACTCGACCATTTGCAAGTCCGCTGAGCATGTGGGTCATGTGTCCATAGCATTCTGGTGTCACCTTGTAACCGCCCTGCGTTATGGCAACGTACACACACACACACACACACACACACACACACACACACACACACACACACACACACACACACACACACGCATGCACAAACACACACAAACATACAAACAATTTGTTCAATAATTGAGCTGCAAACAGACACAAAAATAGCAACAAAATAAAATTAGCAACAAAACGAATGCAAATTTCTCACAAACACAAGATCCAAACACAATAACGCCAAAGTAAAAACTTAACAATAAAACTTTGATATTTTACACTTGCAATGGAAGAATTTGCCTAATCATTATGTCTAGACAGAAGATTAAACTCCTTTTCAGTGATCGCAGACTATGAGTATCGAATCATTATTGATTCTACCGGTTTTGTATGCATGCACACACGCACACATACACACACAAAAACGTGCATACCAAGTGAGATCAGCAAGAGGCATAGAGCCTCATCAGCCCCCACATCTGCAGGGATTCATGAGGATCTATGTCTCTTGCAGTTGGATCATGTTCACTTTTTCCTTGCAGTGAAAGGGTGAAGAACTTTCAGATAAAATAAAATCATTTACCAGGAAATCGCCCTCAGCTGCATCAAAGCCAGCAGACACAATGACAAGCTCTGGTGCGTACTGGAAAAAAAGGTTAAAACTGGGTGAGTAAGGTATCGATACAATACAGACGAATCGGCCATGTGACCTGAAGAAACAGCATTTCTATCACCAGGATGGCCCTACAATGGACCAATGAGTGAAAAAGGATGAGGGATCCGGGAACCAAAGAATTCAAATCAGCCTTTATTGGTATTATGTGCTCCAGTTTATCACAGCTTCTGATGTAATGTGCACACAACTCTGGCTCCCAAGTGGATGCCCAGTGAGCAAAGGGCCCTCTCTCAGACTTCAGCCTTAACTCGCCTGCGCTCAAGTCTCTTACTACTGAGGTGATGCCCAGTGAGCAAAGGGCCCTCCCTCAGACTTCAGCCTTAACTGGCCTGCGCTCGTCTCTTACTACTGAGGTGATCCCCAGTGAGCAAAGGGCCCTAGACTTAAGCCTTAACTGGCCCGCGCTCAAGTCTCTAACTACTGAGGTGATGCCCAGTGAGCAAAGGGCCCTCCCTCAGACTTCAGCCTTAACTGGCCTGCGCTCAAGTCTCTTACTACTGAGGTGATGCCCAGTGAGCAAAAGGCCCTCCCTCAGACTTCAGCCTTAACTGGCCCGCGCTCAAGTCTCTTACTACTGAGGTGATGCCCAGGGAGGGAAGGGCCCACCAGCCAACATCAGCTCTAGCAGGCCTGCGCACAGATGTATACAGGTCAGCTAAGCTTGATGTCGTACCAAGAACCTCTTGATTACCTTCCAAGTGGTTTAATTGCTTCACAAGTCTATGTAAATTTCTTTGTTGCGATTGCATTATGTAAACATAGCACCACAAACATAGCACTACAATAACGCAAACGCGAATAATGCGGTCTAACTTTGCGTGTTACGACGACATGCTGTGGCTGACCTGTACATGGCACACACTGTGATGACAGCTGGAGACCCTGATTCAACACCTTTTCACACAACAAAAAAGAAAGAGGGGTCCAGGAAGCAAAGAACAGAAGTCAGTCTTTATATTATGCGCTTGCTTCTGTGAATTTATTTAACCCATTCAGCCCTGATGCACTACAGCAGGAGTTTGGTCGACCATGATAATTCAAGGGTAGTGCCAGATTAGCTTGGCGCCTGTTGGCGCCAAGCTAATCCGGCACTGCCCTTGAATTATCATGGTTGATCCATCAACTGCAACAGGTGCATAGTTGTTAGATTCATTCAGTCCTCTCTGCGCCGTCTGGTGCTTGAGGCGACATATAGTTGTTAGATGACACCTCCAAAATTTGGGAAACACGTGCGCCAGGCTGAATGAGTAAAGGTATAGTATCTTGCAGGATTTGTTGCAGATTTCCTCTTGAGCTTTGGAAAACTCATGACAACAAGAAAAAGGCAAAGCCCTTATGGCTCACATGTATGACCAATGTACGTATGTGTGACTTTTGTGACAACAAGTAAAGGTGCTGGCTTCTGCACCAGAAAAATCCATGTTTTCTCAAAATTTAAGCATTGTCACACATCTGTCAACCCCCCCGTGACCCTTGACCTTTGCGATAACTCGACTAAATCAGTATGCATAGGAAGGTCATATCATCAGCTACTTTTGTGCCAAACTTGATCGAAAAGTTTGCTAAAATGTTGATAATAACTACAATTCTATCAAAAATTGACATTTTACACACATTTGCTGACCTCTTGCAACCCTTGACCTTTCCAAGGGGTCATCCAAATTAGTATACATAGATAGGTCTTACCATCATTTATCATTCTCTGTGCCAAGTTTGGGTTTGAAGTTGTGAATAGTATTTGAGAAAAAAAACATCTTTTGTCGAAGTATTACTATTTTTGACATATTTCCTGATCTCTTGTGACCCTTGACCTTTTGAGGGGTCAACCAAATTAGCATGCATAGAAAGGACTTACCATCAGTTATCTTTGTACCAAGTTTGGGTTTGAAGTTGTCAATAGTATTTGAGAAAAAAATAAATTTTGTCAAAATATAGCTATTTTTTAAACCTATTTCCTGCTCCCCTGTGCCCTTGACCTTTGTGAGAGGTCACTCAAATTGACATGTTTAGAAAGGTCTTGCCACAAGGTATCCTTGGGCCAAGTTTGAAGACTGTGGCTTAATTGGTCTCTGAGAAAATGCCAACGTTAAAGTTTACCATGGAAGGCTGACAGACGACGGACGGACGACCACCGGCCCAGAACATACTCACTTTTGCTTCGCACGTGAGCCAAAAAAATACAAATATGCCTGACACATTCCCTTCTTATACACTAACCTCATATGCAATGGGCATCACTATGCGCTGGAAGGCAGCCATGTATTCAGCATTTCCCATTTTCTCCTGCAAAACAGATGACACATTATCTCATTCAGCCCAACGACCGTATTTCCAAAATTTTGGAGGCCTCATCTAATGACTATGCACCAGTTGCAGGAGATGGATCGACCATGATAATTCAAGGGCAGTGCCAGACTAGCTTGGCACCGACAAGTGCCAAGCTAATCTGGCACTACCCTTGAATTATCATGGTCGACCCATCTCCTGCTGTAGTGCGTCAGTGCTGAATGGGTTAACAATGTACATAATAGAACCATGCATGTAACGTAAAAATAAGCATGTCTGGCCATTTTCCAGTAGGATAGGTTGACAGTTCCCCTTGATCACTGCCTATTACAGTGTTAACTGTTCAGCACCTCAAACTGGGGTGATAAGGACAGAACACAAACAAGCTTTTTTTAAAATGTTTGTTGTCCCAACATGTAATTACTATATCAGCTCTGTAGTAGATGACACAATCTGCCCGAATATTGCACACACACAAAAAAAGGATTTTGCTGCCTTTTGCCAAATTAGGGCAGCAATGTGTGTGTGCGTGTATGGTGGGTGTGTGTGTGTGTGTGTGTGTGTGTGTGTGTGTCTGTGTGTGTGTGTATGTATGTGAGTGTGTGTGAGTGTGTGTGTAAGTGTGTGGGTACATGTGTGTAAACGTTCCCATCAATAGAATTCCCACGCACCCTGCTCCAAGGAATGTTGACGTTGAAGCCCATGCCCTCCTCTTGGCCCACAAACTGTATGTCTGCCTCAGGGCTGCCAGGAAAGAAGTAGCCGTCCTCATAGCGATGAAGGGAAATGTACAAGACACTGCAGAATTGAGGAAATAAATAAATGAATAAATTAGTAGCTTCACTGCCAGTGCATGCAGATTGTGTTTCTGAAATCTTTGCTAACTCAATGCCAAGAAACTCCAATCATCCAAGGAACATGGATACAAAGCAGTCTCAGCAAGAGACATAGATTCGCATGAGCCCCCACAACTGCCAGGGATCACAAAGATCTATGCCTCTTGCAATCATGTTGTGTTCACTTTTTCTTGGCGACGAACAGGTTATTGGCAAAACAATACATGCTGATGTAAAATATTCAAAGCTTGCACCTTGGGTCATCGTAAAACATGTGCTGTGTGGCATTGCCATGGTGAACATCCCAGTCCAGGATCAGGATCCTGTCAAATGTAAAAGAACATAATTATAGAGTGCCTGTTTGTCATTTTGAAACTTTGTCTGGAGCATTTCTTGTACAGGTCAGTATACCCATTCTTTTCTGAGCGACATCATCAGTAGCAGTCAAGGGGTTAATGAAGGCAAGCATTTACTTGGGATCTAGAGATATACTGACGACCACAAGAAATGCGACATTTTTGGAATCATCGAAGACACTAAGAAATGCAACATTTTTTAATCATCAAAAACACTGCAGTGTTTCCAATGATTCAAAAAATGTTGCATTTCTTTTGCTCCTCTGTATATATCATGAAACGTGATAGGGTTTGAGCCAAAACTGCTAAGCCACCATGAGCACACACCACAAAACGCAGAGCAGTAAGTTTACAGGAACGATAGTTAATACATTATCACAGAAATTCACCTGCGTCAAACTCATTATTGGCTGCTGCTACAGTCACTTGGGTTGTTGTTTACGGTAGACAGGACCCAAATGAACACGCCAGCACATCAAAACATAAACAGAGTGTGTGTAATTTGATTTTATAGCATGTCAAAAAACATTAAAAAAATAATCATAAAATTCAAACCACCGAAACTTTTACCTGACAAAATGTATTTTTCTGTAAAATGTATTTTTTTGAAAAATACTTACCGATGGCATTACTAATAGGAAGGTACGCTTAGCTTACCAATTTCAGCCCAAAAAACCATTGTGTATACCACACAACCAGGAAGGTGACTCTAGGGAGTCGTTACCAAGAAACCCTGAGTTGCCTCCCCAGCATCCCTATCCCGTCACATGCTTGGCAGTTTCCCGCCAGACTTTGCCTTAGCTCAACAGCGTCAAGCGGGCAGGAGGGAGGGACCTCTGAGTAATGCCATCAGTAAGTAATTTGCGAAACAATACATTTTAGAGAAAAATACATTTGTTTTCTCAAAACTCTTACAGATGGCATTACTAATAGGAAGAATAGTGAATAGGAGGAGGGTGCCACCCCCTATGCATCTCCCACGTGTTCACTTTGCCAGGAAAAAAACGCACCGCATCGTGCGTTAAGCTATCGAGGCCCCCCCACGCGCCCACTCCCGACAATTTGAGTTAGGCGTGACATATGGTGCCTGTGGTGCTGGGAGGGAGTGTTGCGCTGCCGAGATGCCCCCCCCCCCCCCCCCCACTTGGGCCAGGCTGCCGTGCTGGCCGGATAGTCTCGTAAGTAGAGGCGGGTGAAGGTGGATCCGCCTGCCAAGCCACGGCCGCCTCAACGTCTCTTCCTGCGCAGTTTCGGTCAAGGCGGTGCTCGCAGCCACTCCTCCGCTCTCATGTGCCTGGATGCGCATCGTCCTCGCCCACTCCTCTCTCTTTGGGCGTGGGGACCGCGCTCCTGATACCTGGACTCACCTAGGGAGCACGTCCCGTCGTGGGGTAATTCCCTTCACCAAAGGTGGGGCAGGGCTCCCGGATGCACTCGTCTGTGCCAGGATGTCACGTCCGCCCTGGGTCCAGGGCTGGAAAGGCATGAGCGCCCTTGTCTGAGTGGCTTAGTTCTGCGCAGGTAAATCCCAACGCCCAGACAGGGTCCTGTTGGTGGGACTCCTGGGACTGGTACTTCGCCTGGAGCTGGCGGATGGTCAACACCTGAAGTGAGGCCGCTGGGGCCGGTTCTTGGCCAGAAACGTCGGGTCGGTGAGGAGCTGTACCGAACCATCGGCCCTGAACTGGAGACAGATGGGTCACCCCGTGGAGGTGTGGATCTCGCTCACCCTGGATGCCATGGCGAGGGTGAGAAGGAAGCAGGTCTTCCTGGTTAGGTCTCCGAGCCGCGCTGGGGGTGGAGGCTCGAACCGCTCCGAGTTGAGCCAGGATAGCACCCAGGACAAGTACCAGCGAGGGATCACCGAGCGGGAACCATTCGCTGAAGATCCAGGCGCGCCATCAGATCAGAGCGGTCCTTACAGGCCCCAGTGACGACACGTGACTGCAATCATCGCCAGCTAACCTCCGATGGTGAGGGGGCCAGGTTCTGCTGGGAGAAGCGCCACAGAAGAGCTCAGCCAGCTGGGGGGTAGTCAGGTCCGTGGGGGACAGCTGCTCGGCTGTGCACCAGGACTGGAGGACCCGCCACTTTCCCTTGTAGACGTTACGGGTAGAGACCCTGCGAGCCGCTGCAATCGCTTCCACTGCTGCACCCGAGAAGCCTCTTGCGGCGATGGCCTGCCGGACGATCTCCAAGTGTGTAGTAGCCGCCATTTCGGGCACGGGTGAAACAGCTGCTGTCGGGGCTGCTTGAGCATTGTACGAGACTTGGGGAGCCTCAGGGGAGGGTCCGTGGCGAGGCTCAGAAATTCTGTGGTCCAGCTCTTGGTCCAGCCGAACGACGCCATGAGGAACAGAACCGTATTGTCGCCCCTGAGCTTCTGGAGCACCTTTGGTACCAAGACGGAGGGAGGGAACGCGCACGCTAGCCGCCTGTCCCCCCAGGATGGAGAGCACATCTACGGCCCAGACTAGTGGATCCGGAATGGGGGAGGAAAAGCGGAAGCTGCCTGTTCCACCTTGTGGCGAAGAGGTCGATCCTGGGTGTCTCCCAGCGCATGCAGAGTAGCTGGAAGATATCCGGGCACAGTGCCCACTCCGTGTGGAGAAGCTGACTGCGACGCGAGAGGGGGTCCACGAGGACGTTCAACTGGCCCGGGAGGTGCCGCGCCCGAAGCGTGATGCCCCGCTCGCTGCACCACAGGAGGACTTGGTACACGAGGATGCAGAGGGAGGGAGTGCGCATCCCATCCTGCTTCTGTATGTAGGCCACGCCCAACGAGTAGCCGGAGAGAACCAGGCTCTCCTGCTGAACAAGGCGATCTTCCCAGGCGATGAGCGCCAACCAACGGCCTTCAGCTCAAGCCAGTTGATGTGTCTGCCTGCATGGTCCCGCGGACAGCATCCTGAGGTTGTGACGAACTCTGGCAGCAGCAGTGCTCCCCAGCCGGAGAGGCTCGCGTCCGTGCAGATGGAGAGCTGGGGTAGTGGAGAGAAGAGTGGAACCCCCGAAACTAATCAGGACCTGTCCGTCCACTGCTGGAGATGAGACTTGACCAAAGGTGATACAGGGACCAGGACCGCCAGATCGCTGGAGGACAGGCGCCAGTGGAGGAGCAGATGCAGCTGGATCGGGCGAGCCTGCCGAGGGGTAGGAGGTACGCTGTTGTGCTTAGGAGACCCTGGTCGGGAGAGATTCCGCGCGAGACACTTGGAGCGCCAACCCCACCATCTTCTGAATCCGCCCTTCGGGGAGCCACACCTGGCAGAGGTCGGTCAGGAACTCCATGCCTGTAAATAACCTGCACGAGGGCGTGAGATCGGAATTGCCTCCGCTGACCAGGAATCTGAGCTGGCGGCGCAGGGTCAGCAAGGCATCCCTGTCCTCCTCAGAGGCTGTCGGCATCTGGTTCTGGAGGAGCAGATTGTCCCGATACTTGGAAGCTGGGCTCGAGGCCATCTGTCTGAAACTGGAGACGACTCCGTCGATAATCCTGGTGAAAACCCCCGGGTCGAGGTTGAGTCCAAAGGCCAGAGCCCGAAACAAGTATACTACTCCGCGGAAGGCGAAGCGAAGATATCGACGAGACGCCGGGTGCACGGGTACGTGGGGATATGCGTCCGCAAGGTCAAGGGTCACAGCGAAGTCCTGGTGTTGCACCGCCACCCTCAGGGCTCTGGCTGTCTCCATCTGAAAGCGAGGGGCCAAAATGTCCCTGTTTAGCGCCGTGAGGTCTATGACTGGACGCCCCTTGCTGCAGTCATCCCCCGAGGGGAGCTTGGTGAAGCTGTGCCTTTACCGAAGCCGGGAATGAGGAGCCGGGGCCAAGAATGGCATCCTGCCGCATCAGGTCGCAGTTGGCGGCAGCCGCCATGGCGTTAACCGAGGAGTGAACCGCCACTCTGTTTGCCGCTACCAGCACCGAGTGTATGCCGCGGAGAGGAAACGAGGCCGAGAGTTCCCAGGTGTCCTCGAGGCATCTTACCACCGACTGCGTCACCGTCTCTCCAAACTGTGTGGGATCCGTGGCCGCCGGCCTCGGGGTGCAACAGCGGCACCCTGACTAGAGCTGGCAGGAGATAAGAGAATGCCTGGGAGAGACCTGCATACCACTGTAGGCGGAAGCTGACGTCCATCCCCGCTGGCATCTGGCGTCAGAAAAGAAGCCCTGGTCACTGTAGCTGTCCTCTAGGAGATGCTCAGAAAACTCCTCCACGAGGTCCCGAATGCCGGCAGCTGCAGGAGGGACTTAAAGCTGAGAAACAGTCAAAAAACTCCGCCCCGCACGTGTTTTAAAAAAACTTTGCAGGACCCAGCGAGGGCCCTGACTTCGTGAACGTTCGGCTAACTTCGGCAAACCGGTTTGGAACTCAGTTGACTCAGTTTTCAACTGCATTTGTCGTGCTGGCAAAACTCCCGTGAAAAAGACAGGCCACTTCCTGTATGCAGCGCGGAGTGGGCACCGCGATCACTGATCTAAACCAGCGATATTTCTACTGACAGCAACAGTAGCAGACGACACTCGACCACCCGACGGACAGAGCAGGCCATTTGTGTCTTGCCTGGACGCACACTGGATATGGACCAGGCCGAGCTATCCGTAAGTTACACAGCACAGCCTGAAGCTTTATTCGATATCGGAAGGGTGAGGAAGGAGGGGTTATTTGTCGTTTTGTGTTTGTTGTTATATCTTTTCATCTGGAGTGGCCTACAGCAAAAATAATTCTCCATACGAAGGGCAGCTACTAAAAATCAGCTTGACCCATGGCGACCTTGTATCTTTTGGCATCTATGTAAACAGTCGATTCCCTCTCTCTCTCTCTCTCTCTCATCCAATTTACTGTGTTGGTTGTACATCACAATGCTTCTTTATTTATTTATATTAGCCTATATTGGACTGGAGGTACGTGTTGAAAAAATTCGTTCACAACTACAAAGTGTCAGGAGTCATACTTACAGCATGTACAGCCGTACATTCTGCCATCATAGTCCCCAACGCGTAAAATCCGTGGCTGTCGGTCAGTTTCAAAGTGTCACAGAATCGTCTGCTGTTGTCCGATCTGCTAATTGCGATGATTTCCGTGCAACAGGAAGTGGTCTGTCGTTTTCCGAGAGTTTTGCAAGCTCGGGATACGCAGTTGCCAACTCCGTCAACTGTGTTACGAACCGATTTGACCCACTTAGGGGCAGGGCCCAAGCTGGGTCCTGTAGAGTCTTTTTAAAACACGCGCTGGGCGGGTTTTTCTCATTGCACCTCAGCTTTAAAGCACTTGGACTGCTGCGAAGCGTCCACCATAGGCGCGGCCTTCCTCTAGGGGGGGGGGGGGGGGATCGAGGGAGGGCAGGAGCCCAGGGGGAGGAAGAAGGATGCGATAAGCCGGGAGGAGCTGCGCAGGCCGACGAAGCCGACAGGGACGCCGGCGCGCTAGGGGACGCCGAGCGGATGTCCACTAGCCCTAGGGCAGACACTGAGTCCTCTGGCTGGAGGCTGAGCACCTCATCGTCGTTCCCTGCGGACAGTGGGGGAGAGGCTGGAACAGGGATAATAATAATAATAATAAAGGTAATTTGTATAGCGCCTAATCACCAAGGTGCTCTAGGCGCTTTACAATCACAGTAATGAAACAGTGAAGCAGAATACACAAACAAGCACATACAACAAAAAATATACATTAATTTACAAGGGCAAAAGCTCACACCACACACTCACACACACACACACACACACATACACACACACACACACACACACACACACACACACACACACACACACACACACACACGCATGATGAGCCGGCAGACAAAATGGTCTTTACGTATATGCAACAGAGAAAAGGTGTGTTTTAAGCTTGGATTTGAAAATCGAAAGAGATGATGAGTGACGCACATCAGCTGGGAGAGCGTTCCATGTAATGGGACCAAAATACGAAAATGCACGATGACCTTGAGTGACCTTATTACGTCTAGGGATACGGAAAACACGAGTGTCTGAAGCAGAGCGTAGTGAGCGGGACGGTGTATACAGCTGGACAAGATCAGACAAGTAAGGAGGGGCAGAACCAGAGATGTTGAAACAAATAACACAGACTTTATACTGGATGCGGGGAAGATTCCGCCGTCTGAAGACCGGCTGCTCACCGCGAGGCCCCGATGCTGTGGGTGAGGGCGCCAATCCTGAGAGGAAGTACAACGTGGAACAGCATCACGCCAAGACGGTGCTGTGACGTAGTAGAGTCCTTCCTATGCCTCGGGGAGGGGGAGCGGGAGCAGTTGCGAGAGATATTCCAACGATCCCGACGTTTGAGGCTGTCGTCGCGACGAGACTCCTGGACGCGCGAAAGGACTGAGCTAGGCCGGCGATCCTTACCGAAACCGTCCAGGTGCTGACGGGGCTGCACATCCCGGCCCTTCCTGGCGCGGTCCTCTCTGACGGGGCTGCTAGTCCCATCTGGCCGGGGAGCTTCCTCACCGTGTGGAGCGGCGACCTTGGCCGCTGAGTGTGCCTCTCATTGCTCCTAGAGCGGGGAGACGGGGTTCTGGCGGCCTGGGTTCGACGGGGAAGGACGTCTCATCGGAGAATGACCGGCTCCTTCCTGTTTCTTGAAAGGCCAAAGAGCTGGAAGTCTGGAAATGGGGCAGCACCTCCCGTTAGGGGCTGACAGTCTTCCCCCCTTCCGAGTGGAGGTCTCGGGATCCGGAAGCCCGTTCACGGCGCCTGTCAGGCCGAAGACTGGCCGGAATGAGAAGAGGACCGACGCTGCGAACGAGACCCTGTCTGACGACCCGGGGAGGCGGAGTGGGAACGGGAGACGTCCCCTCGTGCACGGTGTCTGTGGCTGTCTCTGCGATGTGACTCCTGATGCGGCACGTGTGAGCTAGTTCAGTGATCCTTAATCGAGGCGTTCTGATCCTGACGTGGCCGCGCATCCCGTCCGTGTTTGACCCGAACCTCTGTCAGCCAGGCGAGCCCCCTCCAGCAGCGGAGCTTCTTCACTGTGTGGCGAGGCAGCCGAGGCCGCTGGGGTGCCCCTCTCATCGCTCCTATAGCGAAGGGGGGGGGGGGGGGCAGGGCTCCTGGGGCCGGAACTCGACGAGGAAGCATGTCTTGTTGGCTGTAATGACTGACAGGCCTCTCCTTCTCTCCACGGAGGGCTTTGATATTGGCTGCCTTGACCTGACGGGCAACCTCATCTCGTCGGCGGCTGACCATCCTTCCTTCTTCCGAGAGGTTGTCCTGGGAACCGAAAGCCTAGGTTCAGCGCACGTCTGGTCGGCGTCTGACATGTTTATCCCTCTCTGAGAGGCGCGTTTAGAATGTGGCCTGGTCTCGGCGCTCGTCCAGCGGGAGGCTGTCAGGCTCTAACCTCTCAGAGGGGTGGTTCCCTGCTACTGCTGCCTGGGCTCGACGCTCATCTGGTCGGCGTTTGAGAGGCTCTTCTCTCTCTGCGCATGGGGACCAAGCTCGTGATGCCTGGACTCGCCTAGGGAGCAAGTCCTGTCGCGGGCGGACCGGCATTTCCCTGGCCGAAAGGCGGAGTAGAGCTCCTGGTGCCAGGACTTGACTGGGGGGGGGGGGGGGGGGGGGGGCAAGGCCCGTCGGCTGCTGGTAGGCTCCTTCTCCCGCACATGGCGGAGCAGCACTGTCCGAGGCACTGGGAGGGGGGGGGGGGGGGCAGCAGAACCCGAGGCGCCGACAAGCTTATGATGTCTGATGTGACCCGTCTCCGCGGTCCTGGAACGGCGGAGGTCGCGGCGGGGGAGGATGGCTTCTTGAGCCGGGCCGGTCTTTCCCTCTGGCAGCAAGCCCACAGCTGCAACCACCGTTCCTCGACCACTGTAACATAGGTACTACATGTCCACCCGTGAAAGCAACCCGAGCAGGGCAGGCACACATCGTGGGAGTCACTGGGCCACTTGAATTTACCGCACCTGTTGCAGGCTTCCGAGTATTGTAACAGAAAGCAGACAAAAAAACGCTGTGCGGGTGCGGGACCTCCTGCAAGAGGGCACGTGCTCACGTACAGAGTCCTCTGTCAATGCCGCCACCAGGAAAAGGCGCCGGCCGAGGTATTCACCGAAGCTTTACCTTGTCAGGACTCGAGCCAGGTAATTCCACCAGTGACCAACCACCAAGTAATCCCAAGGTAAATCCTCAAGGTGTATCCCAAGGTATGAGCACCACACACAGTTCACCACAAAAAATTCAATGGTAATAACACCATACACAGTCGAAGCAAAGCAGGCTGAACACAACTGGTCTTGGTGAGGAAACTGCCAAGCATGTGACCGGATAGGGATGCAGGGGAGGCAACTCAGGGTTTCTTGGTAATGACTCCTTGGAGTCGCCTCCCTGGTTGTGTGGTATACACAACGGTTTATTGGGCTGAAATTGGTAAGCTAAGCGTACCTTCCTATTAGTAATGCCATCGGCAAGAGTTTTGAGAAAACAAATATGTTTGTGTATGGCAGGACATCAATGAAAAGTACTGGGATGAGAAGAAAATAGTGTAAGCTAGGACCTTTTGCACTTCAAAGGGTAAAGTTTTACATTTTAGTGTGATTTTCAGCTCCTGAGAAACAAGCCAAAGAGCACCGTTTTCCACTCCACCAGCAAAAATTATACATATCCGAAAATTCCCAGAACATTGCTTTCTTGGGCTTGCCTCAACTCAGATAATTTGAATAAGACTTTAATCATATATAACCCCTATCATTACAATCAATGAAACAAACAGGTCACTAAACTACAAATTTTAATGTGCTTTAAATTTTTGTTTAAATAGGCAAAGGAAATGTTAACCATTTCCACAAGACAGCTTCATTAACCTTCAAGTACGTATTTATCATATAACTCTCAGTTTAAAATATTAGCGCTTAGTACACTAAAAGGAAAGCTTTGTAACAATAATTTAGCTTTTTCAGCTTTTTTTTGTTCAACACTGTGACATGATGGCTCTATATGGAACTTTCAAACTACAAGAAAGATATAATTTTTCCTGTCAATGGAACTTTTAAACTACAGTAATGATGTCATTTTTTTCTGTCAAGCGATGTGAACGTTAACTTTTGTTACCATCATAATGTGTAATAACGTGCAATCTGTTTATCTCAAAGATCTTGTTGATAAAATGGCGGGAGCTAGATCTAAAATCTCTCACATTGCAGTAGCTGTCAGGGGCTTGTGCATTGACTACAGCCCTCTACATCAGTTTGTAGTGGAATAAGCTCACCAGAAAGGTAACAGTAATAGGTAACAGAAGGTAATATCTGTCACTCGTTGAACTGTTTAATTTCTTTATGCGTTTGGCGATTGTTTCATACGTTCGGTAACAATCGCCAAACACATATTTTTCGGAATGAGTAAATCTTGTTACGTTGATGTTCATTTTGGATTCCTCAGTGGGATTTCATCGTGCCTATGAGGAAATGCAGTTTTGGCCATTTGGCCATTGTTTTAAGTCGATAGGCGTTTTTTTTGTTTGGATATATATAATTTTAAATTTCAAACAAAGGCATCGCCCAAAGCCAAAAGTGCACTCAACGGGAGTAGCTCCAAGGGACATAATTTTACATTTCAATTCTGAGAGTGCTCTGCAGTGCTAATGCCATGGAATTCCAGGTTGGTGAGCTTGAATTGCGTCATCAGGACATCAGCTGCCCTTTTTGTGATTGCAAGGCTCAATAGATCTAGAAAAGAAGAGGGGTGACAGATCTATCATTTTGAGCCTTCCACTGAAACACCCATTGCAAAAAGCAATAGGGACTACCCCCAGGGGTATTTATATACACCACTAACACACATTGCATATTTGTCAGTGATTTTGGACCTAATAGACCAAAATCACAGTCCAACACACAAGCTATGGAAATACACAGCTTCCTCCCATAAGATCCAAAATCGCAGACCAGTGCCCACAATGGGTCCCATGGCACATTATTCATGTGCTGACTTGCACATCTTCTAGAATCCAGACTGCTAAGCGTGCAAAAGGCAAAGAAACTCCTAACAAAAGGACACATGCAACAGTGTAACACAACTTTTCCTTAGCTTGTCCTTTCTAGACATGTTCCTTTCTTTCTCAGGAATTTCTCTGCATTTCTTCTAGTTCTACTGGCCTCTTGGTGTTGAATTTTCTCTGTGCGTACACGGCAGCAATGGCCACATTGTTGAAAATACAAAACCCCATGGCCGAGTGACACTCCGCGTGGTGACCTGGCGGCCTGCAAACAGTCAACACATACACAAATGCTGATGTATTCAGCCCAGCCACACTACAGCAACAGACTGATGTGCCATGACTGTTCATGGGTAGAGCCAGTTGGGACAGCTGGGCGCCTATGATTTTGGCGCTACCCTTGAATTATTACACTCAATTCATTCTCTTAACTATAACAAAGCCTTCATAGTCCAAATCCGAAATAGGGATGTTTCCTCAAAAACATTACCGATGACATGACTTTGTGGAAATGTCTACTACTAGCTCAATTTTAGCCTACTTACCCGTTGTGTGCCTACACAACCCGCTAGGCACTCGGGGAACCCCAGAGGGGCCGAGAGTTATCTCCCGCTCCTTCCTTACCAGTTCCTGTCACGAGACCAACCAGTCTTGCTACTTCGCTCGTGCCGAGAAGACGTGTCGGGCTTTGCTCCGCTGTGCCTCGACCGGTCTTCGGCTTGCCTACGCTCGTTTCGACTTCTCTTCCGTGCCTGCCGCCTTCTAGCGCTGCCTGCTTCTTCCTTGGCGCCGTTCCGGGTTCCCTCGGCTCTCCTCCATGCTGTGACTGCTGTATGGCTACCCTTTCCCCCGTTCCTGCTTCGGCTTGGAGGTAAGGTAACGGTAGCTACCCACAGCCGGCCCTCGGGTCGAGAGCCGGCTGCCGTGGGACTCGTCTTTCGTTGTGGTTACGACATAAGGGCACCAACTATTGAAATAATTTCCGTGCCTTGCACAGCCTTCTTGCGACTCTCCTAGCGGGACGTCGCCTTCTCTCTCCTGGTTCTGCCTCGTTAGCTTACGAGTTGATTTTGCCTTTCAGACGCTGGTTTTCGTAGGGCCTGGCGGCACTCACGTTCCGTTCGTCCAGCTTAAAGGCCCTTTAGCCCTTGGAGAGTATAACCATTGTTTCACGCGCCGGCGGTCACGGCGCCTGGGGTTCCTTGGTGGACAGGGGGAGGTAGCTTAGTGGATAAGACACTGTGCTGGCAGTCGTAAGATAATAATAATGATAATAATAAGCGCATTAAATAGGCGCTTTATCCCAATTGAAATTCGGCTCTAAGCGCCGCCGCGTACTGAACCCAACAAGCACGCTCACGTGAATCACGCGCATTCGCTCACACACTGTACGTAGACACAGAACATTCACGTGGTGCGGGGGGCAAGCTCAGGCGAGCTACTGTAGTTTTTGGAAATTCAAAATCGTTTGTATTTGAAATTTGATTAAGTGGGCTGAAACTGATACCAAAGATCCCGGGTTCGTATCCCCGGGGGGGCAGGAATGGGATATGGACTTGCCTCATTCCATCTAGTCAATCTCTACAGACTCGGCTTACGTTTGCTTGTCTCGCCTTCATGTACACAGCACGCATAATCAAGGGCATATGATAAAAATGCCATTCCCACTAATTGAAAAGAGAATGCCCGGTCGGGCTGGTGAGATGAAACAATGATATCACAAAGGAGGGCTCGGCGCCCTCTTGCCTGTGTTTGCGACCTTGCTATGCCCTTTGTCTGTTACAGAACCCAAATGTTTATGTGCTCCCTATGGGGAAACTTCCAGTGCCGACGGATGACCATGCGGTCTGCCTACCTTGTGCGGGCTGCTACCCGGACCACCTGTGTATGTCTGTGCGACCTGGCCGGATATGTTTGGTCGGACCTCTGGGGCCTGTACCGACGAGAGCGGCCCCTGCCTGCTTCCTCTCTTCCGGCTCCGGTTGATACTTCTGCAGCCCTTACGGGGCTGACCGCCCTTTCCCGCCCTGGCCTCACGGAAAGGATTCCTGTTGGGACTCGGTGTTGCTGGCTGACCAGAGGACCGCCACTGCTGCCACGCCCGCTGACCCTTCCGGAGGGTCTGTTTGCCGGCAGAGCGCCCGCCTCACTGAGCCCGGCCTGCAGCAGTCTGCCCTGAGCCGTCCCACGTTGACTGGCCTTCCTCACCCGTCTCTCACCACAAGCCGCTGATCCTTCCGGAGGATCTGAACGCCGGCATAGCGCCCTGCTCTCGGAGTCTGGCCAAGAGAGGCGTCAGCTTTAGCTTGCGCGACACAGTCGCGCCCCGACTCCCACCGTTCCACTTTCAGTTCACTTGCTGGCTGATCAGAGGACTGCCACTGCTGCCACGCCCGCTGACCCTTCCGGAGGGTCTGTTTACCGGCAGAGCGCCCGCCTCACTGAGCCCGGCCTGCAGCAGTCCGCCACGAGCCGTCCCACGTTGACTGGCCTTCCTCCTCTCTCTCTCTCCACGATAAGCCCGCTGATCCTTCCGGAGGATCTGTACGCCGGCATAGAGCCCTTCTCACTGAGTCCGGCCAGGAGAGACCTCAGCCTCAACCTACGCGACACAGTCGCGCCCCTGACTCATCCCGTTCCACCGTCAGTTCTAGACACTCGCGCTCGCCCGCGAGCGCCGCCGGGAAGATCATTCCCCGCGCCGGGATCGTCGCCGCTCCCACCGCCACTCCTCGTCGCGTGCGCGTTCGCGCTCGCACCGTTCGATGCGTCCGCCGCGTCGCCGCCTTCATCGGCGCCCCTCTTCGGTTGTCCGCCGTCCTTCGTCCAGACGTCGTTCCCGCGCACCGGACAGGACCCCTCATCACTTCTTCTCGCGGTCGCCTCGGCGATCCCCGCCTCCGTCGTCGCTGCCGGCTCGTTCCCGGGCTTCCCGCGAGGTTCGACACGCGTCCCCGCCCAAGCTTCGGCCTTCCTCGGTGCCTCGCCCGCCTTCTCGCCGCCCCCTGGACGAAGAAGCCATCAGTTTGCTGCCCGAGGACTCCGTCTCAGCCCTGTTGGATGAGGATGGTCGCTCCCTTTCGCCCGCCGACGTCGGTGTTGATGTCCCCTCGACCCTTCCGTCATCGTCCCGTGCGGAGACCCTCTTAGCTTTGGACGAAGCCGCCATGATCACCGCAGCCACTCTGCCAGCGGACTCCTGCCCAGCCTCTCCCCCCCTGAAGAGGAAGGTCTCTGCCTTGGTGGATGCCGAGCGTCAAGTTAAGAGGTTCAAGTCGCTTCCCCAGCCGCCTGGATTTGAGGAGCTGCGAGATGCCTTCTCAGCGCACCTGCAACTTCCCGCGTCTCGAGGGCCAGTGTTCTTCTCCGTTCGTCGCTGGCCGGCTGGCCTGGACATCACCTTCCGTCGGGACTGGTATGCCGGCCATTCCCAGGCTTCCTCCATCCCTCTTCCTGCGATGGAACCCCCTGCCGTGTCGCAAGCTGGCGGCTCCGCTCTTCTTCCCCGTTCCCCCCCTCGTGGCCTGGATTTGACTGCGTCCCTGGTGCGGAACACCTTAGCCTGCGCTGGGCTCCTGGAGCTGCTCACTCAAGCCCTGGTTCGTCGTGTGGAAGACGCCTGGCTTCCTTCTATCACGCCGCCGGGTTGATCGGCTCTTCTTAGCGGAGTCGCCTACCGCGCCGCCTACCTCGCGTCGGTCTACGCTTCGCTGCCTCCGCCGACTGTGCCCTGACCCCGTCTTGGCCGTCCTTTTCCCTCGAGGTCTCATGTTCCCCGTGTTGCGCTGAGGCCTCCGCGCGGCGGGAGGTGTCTCCTCCCTCAGGTAAGTTGCCACGGAGGTTTTCCGATTCTCAGACTCGCCAACCTTCTACAGCCGCCGATTTTTCGTTCCGAAGCCTGGAGGAAGTGGCGTCAGGTTTCTTCTCTCGGCCTGTACAGATTCGGCCCTCCTTCCGGACGGAGACTGCCAGAGCCCTGAAAGCAGCGGGCTAGCCTTAGACTGCGCAGGCGGCTTGGACCTTTCCGATGTGTACCTGCTGTCTCGATGCTCCAGGCCCCCAGGAAGTTCGCTGGTCGCGATCAACGGCGTCTTCTCCAGTTTCCCGCGCTCCCGTTCGGTCTCAACCTCTGCCCTGGCGGTTCACCGGGCCGATGGACTCCTTAGTCGCCAAGGCCCGACAGTCCTCCTCCAGTCCGACGTCGATCTACCCAGACGACCTCTTCCTTCGCCGCCAGTCTGAGAGCTCTCTCGCGACAGACAAGGACGCGCTACTGCACCTCCTGACGCACTTGGGGCTTCCTAGTAAACGAGGGCAAGTCTGATCTCACTCCTTCCCTAGGTCGTCTCTACGCCCAGCCGTTGCTGCTGCATCTCCTACTCCTTGGGCGCCCGGCTTCCGGCGACGTATCGACGATGGCGCCGGTGCCCCAGATTCTGTCGCCTCGCCTTCGTCGGTGGACCGACGCCGCTTGGCTGGCTTCGGCAGTTCCCCGGGCATCTTCTCCGCCCCAGTACTCTCTGGGTTCGACGCGAGCCTCTCTGTGTGGAATGCTCATCTCCTGCCGCGGTTCCCCTTGACTTCCGGCCCTCGGCCCTCGGATTAACGCACTATCTCATCGTCCGGCCAGTGATGCAGGCCGTTGACGAGCCCTTCATTGCTGGGATGACCTCCTCAGACACCAGGAGCTGCTCGCCCTCTCTGACAACACACCTTTGGTGGATTACTTCCAGGTACAAGGTGGCACACGCTCTCTCGAGCTTGGTATGCTTCTCTACCAGAGCTGGGGTTGGTGCGAGGACCGGACCTTCTTGGCGAGCCCGACACATTCCCGGACAGCTGTACGTCGGGACCGACTCGCTGTCCCGTCGCGGCCAGCTCTTGCATGCGGATTGGACCCTTCGGCAGGACATCTATCGGTGGACCCGCGCCCGTTAGGAGTCTCCCCAGGTCGACTGGTTCGCCACAAGGTGGAACCTTAGGCTTCCCCTCTTCGTCGCCCCGATTCCCGATCCCTGGGCTTGGGCTGTCGATGCGCGCTCCATTCCCTGGGACGTCCTGGCGGCCTCCGCCTTTCCTCGACGATCCTCGTACCCAAAGTCCTCCTCAACCTTCGGCGCTGCCCGGCGGCCCTCCTGTTAGTCGCTCCGTTCGCCTGGATCCGCCACAGGAACACCGGCCCTTCTCAGCCTCGCCACGGGCCCCCCCCCCCCCCCATGCGCCTTCCCACTCCTCGCACCATGCTCAAGCCACTGCGCCAGCCGCTGTTCCTCCCTGCCCGGAGCGGCTCATCCTTCACGACTGGAGGTGTGCGGCAAGCCCTCGGTGCTAGAGGCTACTCGGGTACAGCGGTGGAGGCGATCGCTGCAGCCCCCAGACCTTCGGCCATTCGAGTCTACGTGGGACATGGCGAGTCCTGTTTCCTGATGCCCCGATCACAGCCTGAACCTCACGGATTTGTCGTATCCGCAGCGGGCGGAGCTCTATCGGGCTCGGCTGAGACCTAGACCTAGCCCCTTCACGGTGAGGGGTCACCTGTCCAGGCTCGCTTACACGGCGTTGACACCGCGGACACCCAGACCCGGGCGCCTGCACAGACCTCGCCCACCTTATGGGACACTTCGGCAGCCGGCGCCAGGCCTACCGCTCGCTCCTTCCCCGCTGGGACCTACCCTGGGTGCTAACGTGGTTGAATTCTGCCCGATTCGAACCCTTACAGCGGCCCGTTCGCAGATGTGACATGCTACACGTGCTTCCTGCTGGCCCGGGCTACCACCTCGCGGGGGAGCGAGCTACACGCGCTTAGGCGCGTCCTATCTGCTTACAGTTCTGAGCGGACGGGTCCGTGCTACTTCTCACTGCCCCGGCCTTCCTTGCCAAACAGGTCCCTCTGACCGCGCCGCAGGTTTTACCTTACGGCCGCTATGAAACAAACCCCTGTCACAGGAGACCAGGTAACAGGATCCCGTGCGCACCTTTGACTGCTCTGCGACGATCTAAAGCCTTCCGCAGAGGGCGTGCACGCCTCTCCCTACCTCTGAGATCGGCGGAATGACATAACGGCCCAGACGTTCTCTTCCTGGCCCCCTGAGTCATTTGCTCCGCCCATCAAGATTTCTCCCTGCAGGGAGCGAAGAGGCTGCACATATGCGCACACGAGGTACGAGCCATGGCCACGAGCGCCACGTTTGTTAGAAAATGCGCTGTCACGGACATAATGGCTACCTTGGACGGGAAACTGAATCTGTATTCGCCCGCTTCTACCTCAGGGACCTGGCGGGCCAGCGAGAGAATCTCGCAATGGTGGGGGACATCGCCGCGGCGCAACACTCCCTCCCGGCGCCACCTGCGCCGTTGGTATGCACTTCGCTAAAATTGTCGGGAGTTGCGACTGGGAGGACGGCTCTTTTCCCTCCTAGGGAGTTGTCATGCGGCACCCTCCGCCTCATCGCAATTCTTCCACAAAGTCATGTCATCGGTAATGTTTTTGAGGAAACAAATTCATTTTTCTCTAAAAGGTATTTTTTCGAAAAATACTTACCGATGACATGACTCGGATGGCCCTCCCACCTGCCCCGCTTGCCGCTTTCGAGCGAAGTATCTGACTGGTTGGTCTCGTGACAGGAACTGGTAAGGAAGGAGCGGGAGATAACTCTCGGCCCCTCTGGGGTTCCCCGAGTGCCTAGCGGGTTGTGTAGGCACACAACGGGTAAGTAGGCTAAAATTGAGCTAGTAGTAGACATTTCCACAAAGTCATGTCATCGGTAAGTATTTTTCGAAAAAATACCTTTTAGAGAAAAATGAATATTTTGACCTTAGGCCTACATCGGTTAACCCATTTAACCCCAACACCCTACAGCAGGAGATGGACTGACCATGATTAACCATGATAATACAAGGGTAGTACCAGATTAGCTTGGTGCCATCAGGCGCCAAGCTAATCTGGCACTACCCTTGAATTATCATGGTTGATCCATCTCCTGCAACTGGTACACAGTTGTTTAATAACACCTCCAATATTTGGGATATGCGGCCATGGGGTTAAATGAGTTAACCCTTGGCTGTTGGTAGCGCTGTATGCTGTTGCGATGACTCCTGCAAGAATCATCGTGACAAAAAGCGACCCTGACGGCCTAAGAGTTAATGCTTGTACAAAACCAGGAGGCTTCAACAGCACAGGGACCATTTTCATTCAAGGTGAATGCTGAAGGTGTATAACAGTCACATTTGCTCAGACCATTACAGACAGACATGTGACTGTACATAAGAAAAACACAAATCTTACCTGACAACAGCAACACCACTCTGAGCCTGAAAATATAATTTAACTCTTAAACTCCCAGAACTAAATGACTTCCATTCTGTCGAATGGACATTCGACAGAATGGAAGTCATTTAGTCCTGAGAGTTTAAGAGTTAAGGAAAAAAAACTAAACCCATTATCCCATCCCCCATCCAGAAAATGTTACAAACATTACAATGTAATTTTAAACTGTTGAAATAGTGCCAATTAAATTTGCACATTTTAATTTCTTACAATCATCGAAGTAAAATCTGGTCACTCATTATTCATAAGACTAACTCCATTGAAAGTCACCATGTACTTGCAGAATGTTGGGTTGACTATTTTACTGTTTTTGCAGCACAGTAATCACACAAATATACATGTACTTGCTTACCTGGCCAGACATGACTGTGTCAACAACCTGCAGAACACATCCAGCCGACAGTAGTGCACAGTCATATGTCTCCTGTGTGGAAAACATAACCATTGAGAATGAAGAAACATTTAAAAGTCTCTTCTTCTTTCAAACAAAAGATGACTAACACAAGTAACTCTGGTCTGAAGACACCAGACTCACTGCTGCATTCCATTTTCCAAACATATTTTGTCGCTTCTCATGCAATCTCATGTTATTAACAAAATTTCTGTCTTTACTATTAATGTAAAAAATTTTTATTTTGATTTCCTTCCCTTCCCCCCAAAATGGATGCAATTTAATTGCAAGAGACGCAGATCACCATGAACCCCTGCAGTTGCAGAAGCTCATAAGGATCTATCTCTCTTGCTGAGACTTTGTACCTATGTTCCTTGGATGGCTGGGGCTCTTTGACATTGGATTAACAAGATTTCATAATATTTCATAATATCTGCGACCACTGGCAGTGAAATGGGGTTGAAAATAGAACAATTTCAGAACACTAGAGTTTGAACATACAGATTGCCATCTGCCGACATTCATTCAAGTATCTCTTTCAAGACACACTTTAACATGTTGGTGTCAAGACTGTGAGAAAGCTGTCAAGTCAATGTTGAAGGACGAGATGGGCATAGAGGAGGAGATCGAGGTGGAGCGTGCCCATCGTCTGAAGGGGGGCAAGGCGCCCCACCCCATCATCGTGTGCTTCAACAAGTACAAAGACAAGGAGCGGATCCTGTTTGAGCGCAGAACGCTGAAGGAGAACAGGTCCCGGGTCTACATCTCTGAGGACTTCACCCCTCGGGTGAGGGACGTGCGCCGCAAGCTGCTACCCTTCCTCAAGGAGGCCAAGCAGGCGGGGAAGAAGGCCTTCCTCCGCTTCGACTCCCTCGTTGTTGAGGGAAAGACCCACGCATACGACGCTGCTACCCAGAGGCTAGTGGAACGTAGGGGGCAGAAATGAGGGGCAGGCCGGCATGTTGACCCAGCAACCAGGAGAAGACAGCCCGTCCCTCATTCAGACCCACAGGACCCCCACCATGTGTCTTCACAGGACGACTTACCTGCACACACATGCGCTCAAGTGCCCATACTCAAACCCACACCCACACACTGTGATGATGAAAGTGGTGGTAGCTCTATGTTTCGCATCATGGCATGGAATATCCAAGGTCTTGTAAATAAGCTGAAAAGTGTTTCTTTTAGGCAGTTCTGTGAAAAGTGTCAAATTTTTGCATTTTCAGAGATCTGGTCGTGTAAGCAAAATGTTATAGAGGATACCTTTCCAGAGTATCAGGTGTTTTTTTCACCACGTACACAAAAGTTAAAAGGGGGCGTGGCCGTGTGTGTACATAAATCTATAGCCTGTCATGTGTTGCGTTTAATGCAGGCAGCTGAGGATATTGTGTTTCTAAAGATTGGTAAGTCTGTTTTGAATTCTGCATCTGATGTTCTGGCAGCATTTGTGTATGTGGCTCCAGAGCGTTCTGTTGTATATGGTGAAGATAACGTTGATGGTTTTGAAGTGTTAGAAAACTACATGTCTCAAGTGTTACGTGCTCACCCTGAGCTGCCTTGGCTATTATGTGGCGATTTTAACGCCCGCACTGCCGGTCTGTCTGATACTGATTTTATTGATGACAATACACACGTGCAGCCTTTACTGGAATTAACAGATCTGCTACCACAAAGCCCACGGAGGTCAAAAGATATTGGCATAAACAGTTTTGGTCGGAAACTGATAGAACTATGTCAAGAGTACTGTTTGTTTATTGTCAATGGCAGAACGAAAGGTGACAGTGAGGGAGAAATTACGTGCGTGGCCAACAGAGGCAAAAGCGTGGTGGACTACTGTATTTGCTCTAAATCCGTGTTTGACCTAGTGACCGATATGTTTGTTGCAGACAGGTGTGAGTCAGACCATTTCCCCATTGTAACCACGTTTACTTCTATTCAGTCTGTTTATTCATGTGATGATGATGATTTAAATAATGATATAATACTAGAGGAAGGGGTTAAATTTGTTTGGAAAGAAAACTACGCTGAGTCCTTTTGGGCATACATTGAAGATAATCAGGAGACTCAGTTTCAACACTTTTTGTCAGCGCTTGACTCGAGTGTAGAAGAAGGGTCGGCCTGTTTTGTAGCATTCATTCAGAAGGCAGCTGTCAAAATGAGGTCAGGTAAGAAGGTAGGTGAATCCCGTGCACAGCCGCCGTGGTGGGACTCGGACTGCGAGTTAGCAAAACAAAACAAGTACATACAGTTGAAGCAGTTCAGACACACAAACACACATGACGACTTAGGGAAGTATCTTGACATGAAGAAAGAATTTAAGAAGTTGTGTAAAACAAAACAAGTAGAGTACAACGCACGGGTTTTGAATGAGCTCAACGATGCATGTAATGATGCAAACTCAAGAACATTTTGGCAAAAAATAAAGTCTCTGACTGGCGTTAAAAAGTTGTGTTCTGATGTCATTTCACCACGCGTGTGGTATGATTATTTTCGTAATTTGCTAAATGTGGATCAGAATGTTGATGATTCAGGTTTCAGCAGACAGGCCGAGGGTGTTTTGAATGACCTGATGATTGTGATGGTTGTCATAATGCAAAATTTGACGAGGAAATCACACAGGATGAAATTCGCAGTGCTATTAATAGCATGAAGAAAGGGAAAGCATCAGGCCCTGATGGCTTGCCCACTGACCTTTTTCATCATGCAGGTGAGATCCTTGTGAAATTTCTGCATCCTTTGTTCAATCGTGTGTTTCAAAGTGCGGAATACCCTGAAAGCTGGACCATGGCTGTGATATTTCCACTACACAAAAAGGGTAACCCTAGAAATGTTGACAACTACAGAGGAATTTCTCTTCTGAACGTTATCAGTAAGTTGTACAGTTTTGTCATTAACAACAGGTTGGTGCGTTTTTGTGAAGAGAATGATTGTATTCCTGAGGCTCAAGCTGGCTTCCGTAAAGGGTACAGTACTATAGATAACATTTTTTGCTTACAGGCACTAGTGCAAAAGTATCTTAGCAAGCAGGGTGGCCGTTTTTACACCATGTACGTAGATTTTTCTAAAGCTTACGACAGTGTGCACAGGACAAAACTGTTGTATCTCTTGTTACGTAAAGGAGTTCATGGAAAGTTGCTTCAGACACTTGAGAGTATGTACAAACATGTAAAAGCTGCTGTAAGGGTTGGAACCAAAGTTACCGACTACTTTGATTGCATGTCAGGGGTGCGACAAGGTTGTGTGTTGAGCCCACTGCTGTTTTCTATCTTTCTTTCAGAATTTGAGACAGAAATATCATCGTGCGGTGCACGTGGCATTGATATTTTTGCAGACCCACTGGGTATTTTCCTTCTTATGTATGCTGATGATATAGCCATTGTCTCTGACTCTGTAGCAGATCTCCAAAAGAAAATTAATTGTTTAGAAAAATACTGTAAAAAATGGGGTCTCACTGTGAACATGGACAAGACAAAAGTGGTGGTCTTCAAAAATGGAGGTTTTGTGAAAAATTGTGAAAAATGGTTTTATGCTGACAAGCAGATTCAAGTCGAGTCCAGTTATACTTACCTTGGTGTGATATTTTCCTCTACTCTTAACTGGGCTAGATGTGTAGAAAACTTAGCTGGAAAAGCCAGGAGAGCAGTTGCAGGTATCAAAAGACTATACTTTAAATTACAAAACTTGCCAGCTGACACTGTTTTTCACATTTTTGATGTCAAGATTAAACCCATTGTGCTATACGGGTCAGAGGTTTGGGGTTTCCAGAGACATGATGTAATTGAGCAGGTTCATATAAAGGTTTGTAAAATGGTCCTTGGTGTTGGAAGAGATGTAAAAAACAATATTGCGCTGGGTGAGTGTGGAAGATTCCCTATGTATATTGATGCCTATGTTCGAATGGTGAAGTACTGGTGCAGACTTCTTACCATGTCAGAAAACAGATACCCAAGACAGTGTTACACGATGTTATGTATGCATGATGCTTCAGGTAGATCGAACTGGGCTACGCAAATAAAGACTCTATTGTGTATGCACGGGTTTGGGTATGTATGGGAAATGCAGTCAGTTGGAAACACTCCTCTGTTCATTCAGATATTCAAAGATCGGCTGATGGATTGTTTCCGACAGGACTGGCATGCATCCCTTTCCTCAAACACAGAATACTGCCATTACCACCCAGAAATACTTAGAGCCAGTTACATAGGGCAGCTGAACTCTTGTGAACTCAGGCGGGCAATATGTTTACTTAGATGTAACCGTTTACCTTTAAACGGAGTATCCAGATTTGGAAAACCCATCACTAATCCAGAATGTAATTCATGTGATTGGCATAAGGCTGAAGATTTGTGTCATTTTCTGTTCGAGTGTCCAAAATATTCCCCTTTACGTAAAAAGTACATTCCACTGTTTTACTACAGATTCCCATCCGATCTTAAAGTTCAGCTGCTGTGTGGAAACCTACATGATAAACTGGTTTTTAAAGTTGCTATGTATATTTCAGGTTGCCTTAAATTAAGGAATTAGAGGGATTTGCTTTGAACTTTTCTTGGTTTTTTTTTTGTTTATTTATGTGCGCTGATGTGATGCTATATGAGTGTTTTACAACCACCTTCCTGTATTTTCTGGTTGTAAATTGTATTTTGTGTTCATATGGGCCAGATGGCCTGCAAAAACTGAAATAAATTTATTATTATTATTAAATTTATTATTATTATTATTATTATTATTATTATTATTATTATTATTATTATTATTATTATTATGTTGGTGTCAACAAATACACACCAGTAGCCATGTTAACCTGACTAATGCAATGCAGGATATACCTGACAAAGGTAGATAGAGTTGTACTTTATGGGTCGTGATGACAGTTCTTCCTGATCCATTGTGGCTGTGTTCTTCATATCCTCCAAGTAATGTTCTCTGTAAATTATTTTGCACAACTCAGCACAATTACTTTACTAAAATCTTAAAATAACAGATACTATGCCACATCTGGCAAGTGCACAGGAACTTTTATTAGGAAATATACATTTTTCTTTAAAATGAATTTTTTCGAAAAATACTTACCGATGGTATTACTAATAGGAATGGTTTCTTAGCTAGTCTAATTTTAGCCCAAAATTGTTGTGTACGAGTATGGTCATGATGGCAGGTGAGGGGCGCCATAGCCTAGGCGGAAACCCGGGTAGCCTCCTTTTGGGTTCAACCACGCATGCGCTCAGCGCATAATACCTCAGTCAGTTTCTTAGCGGACCAGCGGCAAGCGGGGCAGGTGGGAGGGACCTTCGAGTAATACCATCGGTAAGTATTTTTCGAAAAAATTCATTTTAAAGAAAAATACATTTGTTTCCTTAAAACACATTACCAATGGTATTACTAATAGGAAGAATCCTGAAGAGGAGGCGGGTGCCGCTATAACGCCCCTCCCCATGCCATCGAGGCTGCTAGAGCCGTCCTCCCCAAGCAACCTCCCTCTAATTTTAGCAAAGATACCTACGGCGCCTAGGGTGCCGGGAGGGAGTGTTGCTCCGCCACGATGTCCCCCACCAGCGAAGGTTCTGGCGCTGGCCAGAGGTCCCTCAGGTAGAAGCGTGCCTCTCCGTGTGATCTCCGCTCGCCAACCCACGGCCGCCACAATGTCTTTGACAGCACAGTTGCGGTCGAATGCTAGGCTTGGAGCCATGGCTCTGATCTCATGCGCCCTGATGTTCATGCGTTAGGGTGTATCAGGGGCGAGTTCCTGGTAGGCAGGTCATATCACTGACCGAAGCCAGCAGGATATCGTCTGGGCTGAGATGTCATTCCTACCTGGGGACAGGGGGAGAAGTAGGCGGGTGCGTCCCCTGCGGAGCGGCTTGGTCCGGCGCAGGTACACACGTAAGGCCCGCACCGGGTCCTGTTGCCTGGACTCACGGGTGGAGCCTGGGTCTCTTAATGGTTCTATGGTGACCAATAGAGGGGCAGCCAAAGGAGATCGGGTCTTGGCTAGGAAGGCCGGGTCGGGTAGCAGTTGGGCCGAACCATCCGTCCGGAACTGCAAACAGGCGGGGCGAGCTGAAAGGGCGTGCAGCTCGCTGACCCTGGAGGCTGACGCGAAGGCCATAAGGAAGCAAGTCTTCGCGGCACGTCTGGCAGTCTCGCCAACTGGATCGGCTCGAAGCGAGCCGAGTTGAGCCAATTAATCACCCAAGGCAGGTCCCATCGCGGCACCAGGGAGCGAAGAGTGGGACGTTGTAGAGCGAAGTGGGCCATCAGGTCGGCAAAGTCTTGCAGGAACCCGGGTCGGGTCGTCCCAGATGTCGGTACGTGTCAGCGATCATGGCCAGATAGCCCCGGATGGTGATCAGCGCTAACCGCTGGTCGTAGAACAGCCAGAGGAAGAAATCCGCCAGCTGAGGAACTGTCAAATCGATGGGGGAGAGGAGTCTGTCGTCACACCAGGCGCAGAGTACTCTCCACTTGCCTTTGTAGACTCGTCTGGTCGAGGTTCTGCGGGCTGTAGCGATCGCGTCCACTGCCGCCCCTGAGAAGCCTCTAGCGGAGAGGGCTTGCCGGACAACCTGCAGGCGAGGAGGAGGAGACGCTCGGGGCATGGGTGGTACAGCGCCTGCCGTGGTTGCTTGAGCATCGGGCGCGGTGTGGGGAGCGGTAGCGGGGGGCCATGGCGAGGTTCAGGAGGTCGGTCGTCCATGACTTGGTCCAGCAGAACAGAGCCACCAGGAACAGGATCGTGTTGCACCCTCTGAGCTTGAGTAGAACCTTGGGGACGAGCACCGTCGGTGGGTAGGCGTAGGTGACCAACCGTCCCAAGGGATGGAGAGAGCGTCGACTGCCCAGGCAAGTGGGTCTGGAATGGGCGAGATGAAGAAAGGGAGCTGGCGATTCCATCTCGTGGCGAAGAGGTCGATCATGGGTGTCTCCCAGGCTGCGCCGATCAATCGAAAATGTCTGGATGCAGTGCCCACTCCGTATGGAGAAGCTGACCGCGTCGGGAGAGGGAGTCGGCTAGCACATTCAGATGACCCGGAATGTGACGCGCGCGGAGAGTGAAGTCCCGGTCCTCGCACCACCGGAGCACCTGGTAGAGGAGGATGCCGAGGGAGGGAGAGCAGGTCCCATCTTGCTTCTGGGTGCCGGCGACGATCGTGGAGTTGTCCAACAGCACCGGTAGCTCCTGATGTAGTAGGCGAGATTCCCACGCAAGGAGGGCTTGCCAGACCGCCTACAGCGCCAGCCAGTTGATGTGCTGGGACAGCAAATCCAGGGGCCACAGGCCGGAGGCAGTCTCTAACGACGGAAGTAGGTGTGCAACCCAACCGGAGAGGGTTGCGTCGACGCAGAGGGCTTTCGGACTTGCTCACGTTGACCAGGAAGCCAAGGCTGTCGAGGAGATCTAGAAGAGCATCTTGGATCTTCACCAAGGAGGCCTCCGACCAGTTCCGCACGAGAAGATCATGTAGGCAGGTCAACGTGGGAGACGAAGACATCCGCCTGTTCTTGTCTAGTAAGGTGCCCATAATCCGTGTGAACACACAGTGGCTGCGGTTGACACCGAAGGTAAGTGCGCAACACAGGTGGACCACGCCGTCGAAGGGGAAGCGGAGGTAACGCCTGGAGACGGGGTGTCTGGGGACGAGCAGAACGCATCCAACAGGTCCAGGTTGACGGCCAAGTCCATAGGCTGCACTGTGGTGCGACGGCTCGGGCGGTCTCCACGTGGAAGGACGAGGCGGCGATGAACTTGTACAGCGTGGAGCGCACGCGGCGTCTGTCATAGAGGCTTCCTAACGGTCAGGAGGGCCAGGATGCAGCACATGAGGCATCCCGAAGCACCAGTTCCCAAGAAGTGGCAGCAGGCAAGACGTCAACCGAGGAGTTGTACGCAGTGCAGTTGGCGGTGACCGGGAAGCCAGGAAGTCCCCTGACCGCAGCGAGTGGCAGGCGTCTGTGATCCTTGCTGCGCGGAAAGAAGTCCCATAGAGGCCCGGGCATGCGTAGTCCAGCACCGTCTCCGCAGGCCAACACGCAACGTCCTGGGACCGGTGATACTTCATCCCAAAGCCCTGAGGCCTGGAGGGGACCCTGTGTTGTCCGGCGAAGCTACAAAGAGAATACAAAACGATCATTATCATACAGCACTTTAACTTACCTGCCGGGCTCTAAGCGCTTTACAATGTGTACACACAATCAAAAATATCGCGGCAATTGCCCACAAAAAACACTACTAGAGGCCGCGAGGAATTGGGAGGCCAAACAGACGGAGAGGCGGGCGCGCAACTCTCTGTGGGCCAGGCTCCAAGTAAGGCGAGCGGCCGCACACCGGTCCCGTAGTCCCGCCCGGGGCGAGGGTGCTTGTCACTGACCTTGGGGTGGAACAACTTGCTGGACTTTCCAAGAGCTTGGATGGCCGTACTCATGCTTGAAGGCAGGCCGAGGGTGACGGCTGGCATCCCCGTCGCGTGAAGCAGTCCGCAAGGAGGCGGCCTGTCCGGCGAGCGCGACCGGCGTCAAGATACGTAAGTCCGCTAGGTCCTTCTAACACCCAGAGGCCCGTCCGCACATATGGGTGGGCGGGCGATCAATCTCGTCGTGAGGCCGGCTCATCCCTCAACTAATATCCGACAAGCCGGAGCACGATAGTCCCACAGTCTTTTCCGGTCGTGGGCGCCTGTCACTGACATAGGAGCGAGACGCTGAACGTCAGAGCTGGATCTGTGTGGCCAGGAGGCGGGTCGTGCAAGGACGGTGCGGACCAGACAGACTGGCTACTCTCAGTCCTGAACGAGCAGGCGTGAATCGGGCAAGTCCTAGGAGTGGTAACCCGATGTGAGGCCCGGCTTGTAGGACCGAAATGGCCAGGGAGCGCCCCCTGGTCCAGCAGTCTCATCCTGCCGAGGATACTTGTCACAGGCCGAGGTCGGGACGTCACGTATATGCTGGCTTATCCCCCGGGTGAGGCGACCTGTCCCGTAAGAGTGAAGAAGGTCGGGGCACGGGAGTCCGCTCGGAACTCCTAACGCCAACCATTGTAGCGCAACCGGGGGTTAGGTGGGATGATAACTCCTTCTCTTCTGTGGCCTCCCAGGGTACCTGTCACTGACTTTGGCCGGGGTGCTGAACATCCATGGAATAGGGCCGCATAGGAAGGGTAGGTGTGGCGAGCAATCGCCGAGGCTGAGCTCGTAGTACTCTATGCACCGAGCAGGCGGCCAAAGGCCCAGTAGTCCAATCCTGTCCCGGGAAACGGCAAGGTCCCTAAGCTGGACACTGTATGCCTGTGCTGGGCCGGTATGCGTGTGGCGTAGCCCGTGCAGCGCAAGTGTCCAATCCGGAAGAAGGTGGGTCGAGCTCGCTTGTTGTCAGGTTCACCTAACTCCCTGTTCTGACGAGCAGTTGCCGAATGGTCTAGCAGTCTCGTCCGTTCGAGGGTAATTGTTACTGCCCTAGGAGCGAGACGATGTACGCCTGTGCTGGCCTGGACCCGACAGTTTGGAGAGCCGTACTCCCGCGAAATGGCCGAAGTCCTAGGATCGGTACGGGATGGCCCCTCTTGTGTAGTCCGAGTCACCACATCCGGGGAATACGTCAGCGCCGCGGGGGTGTTATGATCGTTAGCCGGCGGCTGCTCTCGGACTGGTGTCGGCCGTCACGGCGATAGAACCCCCAGGCTGGAACCACTGCTCGTCACTAGCCAGGGGCACAGAAAACGCACAGGTGAGCGGAGGCCCAGCCGGAACAGAATAGGCAGCAGGCCTGCTCATGCCTCGATATAGCATCTTACCATGTATAGGCGCCTTATAAATCTTCCTTATTATTATTATTATTATTATAGGAAGTCCCCACAAGCGTGCAGGTGCAGACTTGTATGTCGGCGAGTAGCGATGAGCCGCTCCGAACGAGGACGGGACTCATGGTCCCAACGGAACGCAGCATGTCGACTACTGCTTCCTGTGGAAGTGCGGGAGTGCGTCCGGCGAGTGCGCTCGTCTGGGCACGGTCCCGGAACATCTTGTCTGGAGTGCTGCGTTCTTGCCCTAGGAGTGTTGCCAGAGCCGTCCTCTCAGGTCTGTACCTGCTACCGGCGATGGAGCTTGCTGTCATAGCTTATCTCTCGCCGAACAATCGGCATAACTGCGCCGGAACCACTCGGGAAGGTCCTGTCCGGAGCGCTGACCTCTTGTGTTAGGAGTGTGATGAGGACGAGGCTCCACCTTTTTGGAAGCAGCAAACGTCGGGGTTGAGACAGCTATCGGTGCTGAAGCCTGTTCCTGTGTCATACCTCGTGCCGATGAAGTCGGCGTAACCGGGCAGAGGCCACTAGGCGGGTGTGTGGGAGCTGCCGGCGTTAGAGAATGGGCTCGCGACCGAAGTCGCGGCGTTGACGGTTCTGTTGCCTGGTAAGAGCCACTAGTCGGGTCTGTGGGGATTACCGGTGCGGCATCCTTGTGCCGAGAAGGGGGTCTGTCTCGAGGCTTAGCTCGGATCAGCGACCGGACAGTGGCCACTAGGCGGGTCTGTGGGAGCTGCCGGCGCAAGAGTACGGGCTCGCGGCCTAAGCCGCGGCGTTGACGGTACTGACACCTGGTAATAGCCACTAGTCGGGTCTGTGGGGCTTACCAGTGTTGGACCCCTTATCCGTGCTGGTATCGGCCGTTCGCGGCGGTAAAGCTCCATAGCTGGGTCCACTGCTCTTCCAGCCAGGGGGCGCAGACCAAGCACGGGTGTGAGGAGGTACAGGCGGAACAGGGAAGGCAAAAAGCATGTCCATCACTCGGCCATTGGAATTGTCCACATCGTGAACAGGTGCGGACTTGCCAACTGCAAAATATAGCGCACAAATGAAATGCGAGCGAACGTGCCCCCGCAGGCACGCAATACGAACCTCGAAAACGAATGAAGAAAAGTTCACAGAGTATGCTGACGCACGGTGCTCTACCCCTACCCAGGAGCGCCGGACGGAAGCAGTGACCGACACACCGCAGAGCTTTGGAATCACACGAAAGCGTCCAAGCCAAAGGCTCACAGAGAAGGAACATCCCTAAAGCACACAAAACTTCCACCGAAGAAGACACAGTCCGAATTGTAGAGAGCCACTGACGTACACAACCTACTATCGACTAGCAAAGAAACTGACTGAGGTATTAAGCGCTGAGCGCATGCGTGGTTGGACCGGAAGGGAGGCTACCTGGGTTTCCGCCTAGGCTATGGCGCCCCTCTCCTGCCATCATGACCATACTCGTACACAACAATTTTGGGCTAAAATTAGACTAGCTAAGAAACCATTCCTATTAGTAATACCATCGGTAATGTGTTTTGAGGAAACAAATGAATTTTTCTCTACAATGTATTTTTTTCGAAAAATACTTACCGATGACATTACTATTAGGAATGTATGCTTAGCTTACCGATTTCAGCCTCCAAAATGTTGTGTGTTGCTACACAACCAGGGGCATAACTCTAGCAAGCAGTTACCAAGTACCCTGGGTAGCCTCCCTTCCTCTTCACGTGAGCTGTGTACTCACGCCAGTCTTATCTTAGCGTACTGGCGGCAAGCGGGGTAGGCGGGAGGGACGTACGAGTAATGTCATCGGTAAGTATTTTTCGAAAAAATACATTTTAGAGAAAAATTCATTTGTTTCCTCAAAACCCTTACCGATGACATTACTATTAGGAAGAATTGCGAGGAGGAGGAGGGTGCTGCCCACTACCACCTACCCCTGCGTCAACGCTTATCAACACCCCCGTCGGCGCATGCTCCCAACGATTTCAGCTAAGCGTCAGCCAAGGAGTGTCCAGTGCCGGGAGGGAGTGTTGCGCCACAGTGATGCAGCCCCCTAGGGCCAGGCTCTCTCACAGGCCTGACAGGCCTCCGAGGTAGAGGTCGATCCTCCCGCCAACACACAGCCGTCACAATGCGCTGCACTGTGTAGTCGTGGTCGGAGCGAGGTGCGTGGCAATGGCTCTGACCTTATGCATCTTGATACGCAGCCTAGGGGGAGAGGCATGCGTTGGCGGAACGTAGGACTCCGCTGCGCTGTGCAGGGGTGGGCCTGGGCGGAAGTCGTTCCTGCCCGGCACCTAGGGCTTGGCTGGCGGCGGTAGATTACAACGCCCTGACTGGATCCAGTCAGGGCTCCCGGGACTGGCCACGGAACTTCAGTGGGCGAAGTGTTGTCTGAAGCACGGCCGAGGGGTCCCAACCTTGGTCAACAACGTTGGGCTGGTGAGGAGCTGAACCGAGCCACCGGTCCGTGGCTGCAGGGGGGGGGGGGGGAGCACTGAGAGTGCGCATAGCTCGCTCCGGCGAGGTGCTTTGGTGGGGGTCAGCAGGACGCACATCTTCCTGGGCAAGTCGGTGAACCGCACCAAGGGCAGGGGGCCAACCGGTCTGAGGTCCGCATTGAAGCCATCCACGGGAGGTCCCAGTGCAGCATCTGCGCGTGGTCCCCGAGAAAGCTCTAGCGGCGAGGGCACGCTGCCCAGGTCCACCAGGGGCGAGGCGAGGGAGAGAGCCCAGATCCATCCATGGTGCAGTGGATGACCATGGGTGACTCCCAGTTGCCTGCATCACATCCGAAGTGGTCGGTGCGGAGGGGGCATTCGGAGTCGTGTTGTGGGCCCGCCGTGCATGGGAGTCCGGTAGCACGAAGACCAGGGAGGGGTCGCGACTGCTGCGCAGGCGAAGAGAACCCAGGCCACCTGTTCCCCACCACATGTGTCTCAAGTGAGATGAGCGAGCCGACTGTCTTCCCCTGCAGTCCAGATACACAGAAGCCGCTACGTTGGTGATGAGGAGTCCGTGGACGCACTGCAGTCTGGGAACAGGGAAGCTGCCCCGCCAGAGCGGCTGGTGTCCGTGCCGAGCAACCAGCAGGGTTGGGGTGGGGGGGAGGCACTCCTGACATCCGGGATGAAGGGACTTCCCACACTGTAGAAGAGGCCGGACCAGCAGAGACAGCGGGAGGGGGATCCTAGATCTGCGAGAACCGCAAGCAGCCCTGGGGAAGCCTTAAGTCAACATGCCGGGCCCTGGCCGCGGAGAAGAAGGCGCCATCCTACAAGTGGCTGTCGCCGCTGCCCCGACAAGGTCACTACAAGAACCAAGAAGCTGGGTGGCTGAGGGGGGATGACCGTCTCGCAGGCTGCCGAGCGGGATCCACTGAGGCAGACCGCTTGAGCGCTGGGGCAGGAGGGCACACCACCGGAGGAAGAATCCACAGAATCCGAGGTCGGGCCGCATCTAATCACCGCCGTTTCTCCGTACCCGGCGTCGGAAGGAGGACAACGCAGAGCCACTGCGAAGAGCAAGCGGCGGGCTCAGGAGCAAGGAGCAATGATCATCCGGGTGGGAAGTTCCCCCAACGGTCCTAACCTCCGTCCGGTGGACGGACGGACTTACCTGGTGTCGGAGGCGAGGTGAAGAGAAGTGCGGGATCCGTGTCTGCGACCAGCCCATGTCTCCATACCGCACCCACTGTAGACCATGCACTGGCAGGGCTTTGCTGAACTTCGGCGATCAGACGAGGACCGGTGTATTCAACGTCGTAGGGTGATAGGCCAACAGAAGCGGTGCGCTGTTGTTCCCGCGAAGCGGGGCGACCGAAGCCGTTGCTGGCCAGCTCCGAAGCAGGCGGGCAAGATCCCGTAGCCGCGTCCAGCAGAGGAGACTCCTCATTCACCGCGTTGCGATGTGATCGAAGCCGCTGTCGGCCACCGTGGTGCGGGGCGATCTAAACGCTGTCGGCCGTCTCCGTGGAGCGGGCAGACTGTCAGCTGGATCAGATGCAGCAGCTCGACTGGCTGAGAGGGCTGACGTTACCGGTGGGAGCAGGCGGACGTCGACCGGCTCGCTGGGAGCAGGCAGGCTAATGCGGTAGCTTCCTCCGGCTGAGAGGCCTGTCGTTGCCTCTGGCGATCGAAAAGTCCATGAGCCTTGACCGGCTGAGATGTGCGCCGTCCACTGCGGTGCGGGGTGGGGCGGTCAAGGCCGTTCTCAGTCGGCTCCTTGGAGTGAGCGGGCAAGATCCGGGTGCCGTGTCCAGCGGGGCGGTGTAGCCTCGTCAGTGTAGATGCTCCCGCGAGTGGTCCCTCTGTGTAGTGGCGCCGAAAGGTCCATGAGCCTTGACCGTCAGTGTTGACGCTCCCGCGAGTGGTCCCCATCGTCCTAATCGAGGGGCCGAGCGGAGGGGAGTAAGTCGCGGAAGCCGAACCAGGGGCCATGTGAGGCTGCGCCAGCCACCATTCCAGCCCTCAAAACCTGAGGGTCTGCTAGCGGGACAGAGTCCAGTGACATACTGGCGAAGCTGGAGCCACTGGGTCCAGCTGAGGTGGCCTGTAGTACCCCGCATAGCGTTGCCCTCCGCTCTCCTTCTACTGAGCGGGCGGGCCAGGTCTCAAGGAGCGAAGCGGTCACAGGATCCCTCCCCGCGAAGTGGGGCGACATCAGCAGCTGTCAGTCAAGGAGCTGTAGGAGTGGGCCGAGGATCCGCAGTATGGCCGGGACCTGAAGGCACGCCCTCTCGCCGAGAGCCGTGATGGCGTGGTCGCTGAGAGCTCCCGAGGCGCCCAGACTCCGGGGCTGAGGTTAGACGCCGACAGAGTAGCGGATCACTTTTTAATCCTCCTTAGGCAATGGCCGTAAGCAACCCAAGACTGTGCTGCATCCCAGCAGTGGTCCAGTGGCTCACGGGCCCTGGAGTAACGCCCGCCGCCATGAGCCCGCTCCCCACTGGTGGGAGTGGCTTCCGCTGGTGCTGACTGCTGGACGGCTCAGTGAACCGCAGGCGGCGAGCTCTATGAAGACACATATGTGGGGGGGGGGGGGGGGGGGAGGATGGAGTAGCCTCGTTAACAAGGAAACCGCACTGCGTAGCGGGGTGACTCCATCCGCTGCCGGGCACAACGTGAACGCGCTTCCGGCCAAGGTCTCGCAGGACCGAAGGGGGTACAGGGTCGAGTGCCACGTAGCGGGGAGACATTGGCCGCGATCCATTGACTGTGCGGCTGTTGAGCATGTCCGTGAACTGAGAAGAAAGAGCGCGAATGAGCTTAAGCATAAGGGAAGGACGGTGCCAGGAGACCATCCTTAGCTGGGGAAGTCAGCATTCTGCATGCCCAAGTCAAGAAAATCTGTATTGAAGGACATATCCGCTCGGGACAGCCGCCCGGGTGCGAAGGTGCAGCCGTGGTGGCCGAGGGCTAATTAGGCGGGACATACCCAAAGCGCCTAAGGCTGAGGGCCTCTAGCTAAGTGAGAAGCGGGAAGGCCCGCATCGCAGCTAATCAAGCGGGACGACCGAGGAGTGCCCAAGAGGCCTGCCACCGCAGCGTGGAGGCAACGGTCGAGGAGGGCTGGCCTCCACGCGGGGCGTCCGCCGGCAAGTAAACGTCACTAGAACCTGAGATAAAATGTCTCACCTGTAAGCTCGCCCACTGGGGCGCAAGCGCATGCGTCTCCCACCCATGGCTGCGGTGCGGCGGTAGGCGCTGGCGGGGAGAAGGTTACTGTACCTCATCGGCCACGTAGCAGGGTGACCGTAGGCGCCGTGCCAGGAAACCTCCCACTGCTGGGGCCAGGGGCCCTCCAACCCTGGGGCTCCGTCTCAGAAGTCCGCCCCCAGGCGCGGCGCGCAACATCCAGCGCGCTGGCCGCAGAAGGTAACCCGCCAAGGGGCAGGCTGCCCCCTGCACTGCAACAAAGAGCAAACATAAGAAACACGTCCGCACGTGGCGCCTAAGGCCACGTGAACTGCGCTCACGACCGGTCTGCAAAGCTGCAATGTTGAAAAACAATGGCAGATTCAGCCGTAAATCCTCAGAAAATGCCAGGGCCAACCTCATTCCAGCGGCGAATGGCCTTACCTCGCCATATCCTAGCGAAGCTTTGACCAGGGGTAGAAATAATCCAGTCGACGAAACCTGCGGAGACTGAAACCGGCAATCCTTTCACAAGGCAGCTAAGCATAGGACTGGCGTGAGTATACAGCTCAAGTGAAGAGGAAGGGAGGCTACCCAGGGTACGTGGTAACTGCTGGCTAGAGTTACGCCCCTGGTTGTGTAGCAACACACAATGTTTTGGAGGCTGAAATCGGTAAGCTAAGCATACATTCCTAATTAAGTAATGTCATCGGTAAGGGTTTTGAGGAAACAATTATAAATTTAAGAGCCCCTTCTTTCAGAACAGTGGATATGCAATTTAATGTGCCTCTGATGCTAATGCGTGCTGCACACTCAAAGGTGAGAAAGGCATCATAAATTTTACTCAATGGGAATACGGAAAAATCTATATGCCATGCTGCCCACAAGGGCACTCGAACCTGGGACCTCACAACCGCCGGAGGTCCCAGATTCAAATGCCCTTGTGGACAGGATGGGATGTGGTTTTTTTCCACTAGACTACAGGCCCATATCTTGTGTACTAATGCTCACATACACTCACCTGTGCACCAGCAGAATCTCTTCCTCTGTTGCCCTCCGTGACTGGAAAATAAGAAAGGTACAGTGTACATCACACTTAACAATAGAGGTGTTCTGTAAATGGGAATTACATCAAAAATTGATTATCTTTTGATGCAAACAATGGATTAAAAACCCTGTCAAAAATGCAACATCACATGTTTCTCTGGGCCTCTGAACATCTATTTCGTAGCGTTTCAATCCATGATAAATAGAAGTGAGTTGACAACCACTTTAGTGAGTGTGCTGAGAAAAAAAGTTAACTGTATCTGCGTTTCCAATTTGGATAATCATGAAAAGTACTGCCATGGCAGTAATAGCAGGCAGTATGTCATTGGTAGCAGGGGTTTGCTACATGAACCCATGTAGACCTGAGGGAGGTCAAAGTAACCACTGTACCCCTTCAGGTCGAAGGATTCAATGGTTACTTTGACCTCCCAAAGGCCTACAAGGGTTCCTGCAGCAAACCCCAGCTACCAATAACATTATTTGTTTTCATTTTTCCACTACATTTGTAAAAGTAGTCAAGGCTGTAGACCCCACTGGAGTAACAGTTCCAACAATATTTTATTGGAGCGATGCGATCTCCTCACAATGCATCCACAAATGCACTAACCCTGATACACAGTCTCCTCTACAATGCATCAATAATTTTGACACACTGCGTCTCTCATACAATGTACGTACATATTTCCTAACACCATCTTTTATACTATTACATATTTCCAGAACAATCCAGCAAATTCACACAACTCATCCAATCAGAAAAGAAAACTTTTTACAAACTTCGACTAATTCCAGAAAATCTGTGATTTCTGTAATTGTTGCAAACTGTTCTGAAACATGTTTACTTTGACGTCATATCATAGATCACTAGAAAGATCGTGACCCTGCTCAAACCTTCCAGTCTAATGTAGGTCAAACTTTACAACATTGCAGCAAAAATATGCGTCACAACAAAAATTGATAACGATTCTCCGTGCAAAAGAAAATGAATCCCACTAAAAAGGTACGTAAATCTTATCCAAAATAACTCAAATGAATATCGGATCCTTCCTATGATCAACACATACATACTCTCAAAAGAATAACACAACCACAAACGTAACATAATAGGACTGTTGAAGTGACAGGGGAAGGACAACAATAGCAATCACAGGTCAAGGGAAGCAAGAAACTATACAAAAACGGATACATGCCTCAGCCGGAAGAGAGTTGTATACCTTAGACTGACAAACATACCAGTACCCCTGCCAACAACTGTTGGCTGTCGCTGGTGCTTTTTGTCACGATGATTCCTGCAAGAATCATCGCCACAAAAAGCACTACAGGCAGACAAAAGGTTAACTCATTCGTGGCCACCGCATCCGGATGTCTTGTGCGGCTTATGCCACGCATCCAGATGCGGCTAGTCATGATTGAGCTAAGTGATTGATAGTTTGGGACCTGGATCAGGCAAAAGTCTCGTCTATGATAGCTCAATGGCATCTCCTGAGGTTATACTGCAAGTTACCTCCAACAGCAGACAACGCTTGAGGAGCCCCCACTCTCTGTGTTTCTCAAAAATGACAGATATGCGCTTTGGTCGCTCTGGATGGGAGCTGGACATACAGAAGTACATCATATTAATTTTACTAATTTCTAGAAATGGTTATATACTGAGGAGCAAAAGAAACGTGACAGGAATCATCGGAACACTAGTGTTTCCGATGATTCCCAAACTGTCGCATTTAAAAAAAATTTTTTTTTGCTTCTCAGAATTGGTGTCAGATTACCGCGCAAGCGATACAAACGCAAGAGAACATTGAATTAATTATCATGTGTTTGAATGCTCAGTCCTGCCGACAAAAAACTGCTGACACCCATGATTTGATCATTGACAATAGTCTTGATGTTTTGATGCTCACAGAAACCTGGCTGTATCCACAAGGTCATGATGCATACATTAGCGCCATGACCCCTGCAGGCTATGAGTGTCACTCCTTCCCTCGCTCGGGCTTGAGAGGAGGGGGTATTGCCTTTAGGAGGTGGTGGAAGGAGATACATGGACGACCCATCAAGCCAAGTGTGCAAATTTAACCCCGCCTGGTTAGACCCTCAGTGCTTCGCGTGGTGGAGGTATAGCCATTCTGATGCGAGAATGTCTGCTGGACCAGGCCACAGTCAAATCCGCCTTCCCCTTCCCACACTCATCATTTGAACTGGCACAAGTGACACTTAATGTCCCACAACATGTTCATTTCGTCTGCGTATATCGACCACCCCCCCAGGAGGAAGAATAAGCTTACACTGTCTTCTTCAGCGAGTTTGCCGAGTGGAAACCTTGTGATTGTTTGCGATTTTAACATTCACTATAACTGTGCTTCCAACACCAACACATCCCATGTCGTGGATCTGCTGCAGACTTTCAGTCTGTCTCAGGGTGTGCACCAGCTGACTCACAAAAAGGGACACATACTTTGACAGGGTTGTGTACAGAGAGAAGGATTCTATTTTTCGGTCCGCCTGTGTGAGCCATGCCTTATCCTCCAACCATCTTCCTGGCATGTGCCTGCCGGATATTGCAAAGCCTCGTCCGCCTCCAGTCTCAGGATCAGAAGGAACTTGAAAGGGATCGACCGGGACAAGTTCAGGGCTGATGTTGCCGCTTTTGTCTCTGGCCACCCACACGCCTTGGCTGATAAGCTGAATGCTGGACTGAGGACCCTGCTAAACCAGCACGCCCTGGCTACTCGTCACATGTGACCCAGCGCCTCTCCACACCCTGGTTCCCATCCATGGCATCTGAACTGCACGCCTTAAAGCAGGAGAGACGTCAGGGTGAGCGACTTTGGCTTAAGTCAGGACTGACAGTGCATAAACAGATTTTCAGTCAGTTGAAGCACAAAGTCACGCGTCCGACAGACCTTGCAAAAACTGTGTTTATTGTTCTAAGGTTGCTGCTGCCGGTACATGCAAAGAATTGTTTTGCATTGTCAACAGCCTTATGGGAAAGGTCAGGTCTGTTGTTATTCCGAGCACCCATGCACCCCAAGTTCTTCTAAAGCTTTTCTCAGATTACTTTAGTGACAAAGTCGAAAGCATCCGTGACAATATTGATACATGTGCCGATGCTGGTAAGAAAAATTCATTTTTCTCTAAAAGGTATTTTTTCGAAAAATACTTACCGATGACATGACTTTGTGGAAATGTCTACTACTAGCTCAATTTTAGCCTACTCACCCGTTGTGTGCCCACACAACCCGGGAGGCACTCGGGGAACCCCCCCTAGAGGGGCCGAGAGTTGTCTCCCGTTTCCCGCCTTACCGGCTCCGGTCACGAGACCGGCCAGTTTTTCTGATACTTCGCTCGAAAGCGGCAAGCGGGGCAGGAGGGAGGGTCCTCCGAGTCATGTCATCGGTAAGTATTTTTCGAAAAAATACCTTTTAGAGAAAAATGAATTTGTTTCCTCAAAAACATTACCGATGACATGACTTTGTGGAAGAATTGCGATGAGGAGGAGGGTGCCGCGCAAACTCTTAATGGTAAACAGCACCGTCCTCCCAGTCGCAACCTCCTGACAATTTTAGCGAAGTGCATACCTACGGCGCCGGTGGCGCCGGGAGGGAGTGTTGCGCCGCGGCGATGTCCCCCACTAGTGCGAGATTCTCTCTTTGGCCTGCCAGGTCCCTGAGGTAGAAGCGGGCGAATACAGATTCAGTCTGCCAGCCCACGGCTGCCACGATGTCCTTGACAGCGCAGTTTCGATCAAACGCGAGGCTCGTGGCCATGGCTCGTACCTCATGTGCGCGAATGTGCAGCCTCTTCGCTCCCTGCGGGGAGATATCTTGATACGCAGAGCGTATAACCCAGCGGAGCCAGGATGAGATCATCTGGGCTGTTATGTCATTCCTGCTGGGTCTCAGAGGTAGGAAGAGGCGCGAACGCCCTCTGCGGAAGGCTTTAGATCGTCGCAGATAAACTCTAAGGGCGCGCACGGGATCCTGTTGCCTGGTCTCCTGAGAGAGAGGGTTGGTTCTTAGCGGCCGTAAGGTGATAACCTGAGGCGCAGTCAGAGGAGACCTGTTCTTGGCCAGGAAGGCAGGGTCAGTGAGGAGTTGAACAGACCCGTCCGCTCGGAACTGTAGGCAGGTAGGCCGCGCCGAGAGTGCGTGTAGCTCACTCACCCGAGAGGCGGTAGCAAGGGCCAGCAGGAAGCACGTCTTTCGTGTCACATCTGCGAAACGGGCCAAAGGTAAGGGTTCAAATCTGTCAGAATTTAACCACGTTAGCACCCAGGGCATGTCCCAGCGGGGAAGGAGTGAGCGGTGTGTTGGGCGCTGGATGCCGAAGTGACCCATAAGGTCGGCTAAGTCTTTGCAGGCGCCCGGGTCTGGGTGTCCAAGGTGTTGATAAGTGTCAGCGATCATGGACAGGTAACCCCTGACAGTGATGGGGGCCAGGCCTAAGTCTCGAAAGAGCCAGAGGAAGAAGTCCGCCAGCTGAGGATTAGTCAGTTCCGTGGGTGACAGGCCGTGCTCAGAGCACCAGGAACACAGGACTCTCCACTTTCCCTCGTAGACTCGGATGGTGGAAGGTCTGCGGGCCGAAGCGATCGCCTCCACTGCTGCACCCGAGTAGCCTCTAGCTCCGAGGGCTTGCCGCACAACCTCCAGGCGTGAAGGAGGAGCCGCTCCGGGCAGGGGTGGAACAGCGGCTGACGCGGTTGCTTGAGCATGGTGCGTGGGGCGGGAAGCAGCAGGGGCGGGTCTGTGGCGAGGCTGAGAAGGTCGGTGGTCCAGGAGCGGTTCCAGGCGAACGGTGCAACTAACAGCAGGACCGCCGAGCAGCCCCGAAGCTTGAGAAGGACTTTGGGTACGAGAACCGTCGGGGGGAAGGCGTAAGCCACCAGGCCGTCCCAGGGAATGGAGAGTGCATCGACAGCCCAGGCAAGGGGATCGGGAATCGGGGAGACGAAGAGCGGCAGCTGATGGTTCCACCTCGTGGCGAACAAGTCGACCTGGGGAGTCTCCCACCGGGCACAGATCATCCGAAAGATGTCCTGCCGAAGGGTCCATTCCGTGTGCAGGAGCTGGCCGCGGCGAGACAGCGAGTCGGCTAAGACATTCAGGTGTCCGGGGATGTGTCGGGCTCGAATGGTAATACCCCGGTCCTCGCACCAACGCATCATCCGGTAGAGGAGCATACAAAGGTCGGGAGAGCGAGTGCCACCTTGTTTCTGGATGTAAGCCACCACAGTCGTGTTGTCCGAGAGGACGAGTAGCTCCTGGTGTCTGAGGAGATCCTCCCAGAACTGCAGGGCTTGCCAAACAGCCTGCATCTCCAGCCAGTTGATGTGAGTGTGCGCTAAGTCCGCGGGCCAGGGCCCCGAAGTCGAGAGGAACCGAGGAAGGAGATGAGCGCCCCACCCAGTGAGGCTGGCGTCGACACAAAGCGAGGTCTGGGGTGGAGGGGCGGCCAGGGGAACTCCCGACGCTAGCCAAGAGTGGTCGGTCCACCGACGAAGATGAGGCAGCAGCATCTGGGGCACCGGAACCAACGTCGTTAAGTCGCCTGACGACGGGCGCCAATGGAGTAGGAGATGCAGCTGGATCGGCCGGGAGTAGAGACGACCTAGGGGGATAAGGTCCGCTGCGGCGTTCAGCAGGCCCAAAAGCTGGAGCCAGACTCTGGCGGGGGCCACGTCCTGTCGTGCTAACTGACCGGCTAGGTCCGCAATCTTCTGGATCCGGGGGGCTGGGAGGCGCACCGTGTTGAGGTCGGTCGCAAATTCCATGCCCAGGTGCACGAAGCGGCGGGACGGAGAGAGATCCGACTTGCCGTCGTTCACTAGGAAGCCCAAGTGTGCCAGAAGCAGCAGCAGCGCATCCCTGTCCGACGCGAGCGAGGTCTCTGACTGGTTGCGTAGGAGGAGGTCGTCTAGGTAATTCGACGTCGGACTGGAGGAAGATTGTCGGGCCTTGGCGACTACGGCGTCCATCAGCCGGGTGAACACCCAGGGGCTGAGGTTGAGACCGAACGGGAGCGCGCGAAACTGGTATACCACGCCGTCGATCGCAAACCGGAGGAACTTCCTGGAGGCCTGGTGCATCGGGACATGCAGGTACGCATCTGAAAGGTCCAGGCTGACTGCGAAGTCCAGAGGCTGGACCGCGGCTTTCAGGGCTCGTGCAGTCTCCATCCGGAAGGAGGGGGCCGTAATGTACTTGTTCAGGGCCGAGAGATCGATAACCGGTCGCCATCTCCCTCCAGGCTTCGGAACGACGAACAAGCGGCTGTAGAAGGCTGGGGAGTAGGGGACGCGTACCACCTCCGTGGCGGCTTTCCTCAGGAGGGAGGAGACCTCTCCCCGAAGAGCGGAGGCCTTCAACGGGTCGCTGGGGATCTCGGTCCAAAGGGGGGAGCGACGCAAAGGAGGCGGGCTGCGAAAGGCGATCCGGAGGCCGGCCGAGACGGTGTCGCAAATCCAGGGGTCGTCGGGAAAGAGTGTGAGCCAATTTCCGCTGAAAAAGGCTAGCCTCCCACCGACCGGAGACCCCGAAGTGGTCGGTGGGGGCAAGGCTGGGGGGCAGTCAGGCAGCCCGCCCGCGACCCGGTCGCCGGGCGGGACGGGGCCAGGCGGGGGCACGGGCCCTGGAGGGTCTAGGACGGCCAAAGGCGGGGGCCTGCTCAGGGGCCGAAGCAGGGGCTGAAGCAGCAGAGGGTCTAACCGACCGCGAGGCACGACCCCTAGCCTGGCGGGAGGACGGAAAGCGGCGGGGAGGAGGAGCACACACAGGCCAGTGGTCGGGGTTGGAGGCTCGAACGGAGGACCAGGTGTCGCCGAAAAGCAGGGGGCCACCCAGCGGAGCACGACGAAGCTGCGCACGCAGGTCAGGTGGTATCCCTCAGCAGGCAAGCAGAAGGGTGTCTCGACGCATCAGGTCACAGTTGGCGGAGGCAGCCATAGCGTTCATGGACGAGTGGTAGGCGGCTCGGTTGGCGACTTCCGCTAAGATGAGTAAATCCCCAAGGAGAGGCGTGATAGAAGGATGCCAAGCGTCTTCCACACGACGAACCAGGGCTTGAGTGAGCAGCTCCAGGAACCCAGCGCAGGCTAAGGTGTTCCGCACCAGAGACGCAGTCATATCCAGGCTACAAGGGAGGGAACGGCGAAGGAGGGCGGAGCCGCCAGCTTGCGACACGGCCGGGGGGTCGATCGCAGGAAGAGGGATGGAGAAAGCCTGGGAATGACCGGCATACCAATCCCGACGAAAGGCGATGTCCAGGCCAGCCGGCCAGCGACGATCGGAGAAGAATACCGGCTCTCGAGACGCGGGAAGTTGCAGGTGCGCTGAGAAGACATCTCGCAGGTCCTTAAATCCAGGCGGCTGGGGAAGCGACTTGAACCTCTTCACCTGACGCTCGGCATCCACAAAGGCCGAGACCTTCCTCTTCAGGGGGGGGAGAGGCTGGGCAGGAGTCCGCTGGCAGAGTGGCCGCGATGATCCTGGCGGCTTCATCCAAGGCTAGGAGGGTCTCCGCCCGGGACGACGACGGAAGGGTCAAGGGGACATCATCACCGACGTCGGCGGGCGAAAGGGAGCGAGCATCCTCCTCCAATAGGGCTGAGACGGAGTCTTCGGGCAGCAAGCTGAGGGCTTCTTCGTCCAGGGGGTGGCGAGAAGGCGGGTGAGGCACCAAGGAAGGTCGAAGCTTGGGCGGGGACGCATCTCGAACCTCACGGGAAGCCCGGGAACGAGCCGGCAGCGACGACGGAGGCGGGGATCGCCGAGGCGAACGCGGGAAGGAGTGAGGAGGGGTCCTGTCCGGTGCGCGGGAACGACGTCTGGGTGAAGGACGGCGGACAACCGAAGAGAAGTGCCGATCACGGGAAGATGGTCGACGATGGCGGTGACGCGGCGAACGCATCGAACGGTGCGAAGGCGAGCGCGACCGAGCGCACGACGAGGAGTGGCGGGGGGAGCGGCAACGCTCCCGGCGGGGGGAATGATCCTTCCGGCGGCGCTCGCGGGGCGAGCGCGAGTGTCTAGCACTGATGGTGGAACGGGAAAAGTCGGGGGCGCGACTGTGTCGCGTAGGTTGAGGCTGACGTCTCTCCTGGCCGGACTCAGTGAGAAGGGCTCTATGCCGGCGTACAGATCCTCCGGAAGGATCAGCGGGCTTATCGTGGAGAGAGAGAGGAGCAAGGCCAGTCAACGTGGGACGGCTCGTGGCGAACTGCTGCAGGCCGGGCTCAGTGAGGCGGGCGCTCTGCCGGCAAACAGACCCTCCGGAAGGGTCAGCGGGCGTGGCAGCAGTGGCAGTCCTCTGGTCAGCGAACAACGCAGGGTCCCGACGATCAATCCGTTCCGAGAGGCCGAGGTGAGGAAGAGCGGTCGTTACCACAGGGGCGACGTCAACAGGAGTGGGACGAGAGATAGCAGATGGAGGTCGCTCTCGCCGGTAAAAACTCCAGAGGTCAGACCAACGGATCTCCGGCCAGGTTGCACAGACATCGCAGAGATGGTCCGAGGCGCAGCCCGAGCAGGGGAGGCAGACCGCATGGTCGTCCGTCGGCCACTTGAAGTCGCCGCATTGAGCGCAGGTAAGCATTTGGTTCCTGCAACAGACAAAGAGCACAAGGTCGCAAAGGCGGACAAGGGAGCCTAGCCCCACACCAAGGTACTCCAAGCGCCGTGACCACCGGCGCGTAAATAGTGGCTACCGTCTCCCAGAGCTAAAGGGCCTTTAAGGTAGACGAACGGAGTGTGAGTGCCCGAAGGCCCTACGAGAACAGAAACCCTACAAGGCAAAGTCTTCTCGTAACAGTGAAACACCAAAGGAGATAAAGGCGACGTCCCTCGAGGAGACTCGTAAAAAGGTCGTGCAAGGCGCCGAAACGTAAGCTCAACAGCTGGCGCCCACGTAGTAGCAAAGCCGAAAGGGAAGCCCAACGGTAGCCGGCTCTCGGCCCGAGGGCCGGCTGTGGGAAACTACCACTACCTTACCTCCGAGACGAATCGGGAACAGGGGGAAAGGTAGCCATACACCTCCACAGCCTAGAGGAGAGCAGCAGAACGACGCCAGCAGAGGCAGGGAACAAGAAGGCAGGTCAGCACTAGGAGGCGCAGAGCACACGAAGAGGCAACGAGCGTAGGCAAGAGAAGGACCGGTCGAAGCGGCGCGAGAGCAAGGCCAGACACGTCTTCTCTGTACGAGCGAAGTAGCAAAACTGGCCGGTCTCGTGACCGGAGCCGGTAAGGCGGGAAACGGGAGACAACTCTCGGCCCCTCTAGGGGGGGGGTTCCCCAAGTGCCTCCCGGGTTGTGTGGGCACACAACGGGTGAGTAGGCTAAAATTGAGCTAGTAGTAGACATTTCCACAAAGTCATGTCATCGGTAATGTTTTTGAGGAAACAAACTATCCATCTGCAGAAACCTCTTTTTCAGTCCTGCCTCTGACATGTTTTTATCCTGTAACGGAGAAATTTGTGCATGAAACCATGATTAAGATATCGCCTAAAACGTGTGACCTGGACCCTGTCCCCTCATCTCTTCTAGTTGAATGTTGCGGAGAGATTGTGCCAACTGTCACAGAAATTGTAAACCAGTCTCTTAGAACAGGTGTTGTCCCAGCATGTTTCAAAACTGCCATTGTAAAACCTCTTTTAAAAAAGCCCACTCATGACCCAAATGATCTGAAAAATTACAGACCTGTATCTAACCTCACATTTCTTTCAAAATTACTAGAGAAATTTAATTTTTCTTTAAAATGCATTTTTTGGGGAAAATACTTACCGATGACATTACTAATTGGAACCTTCGCTTAACACATCAATTTTAGCCCCAAAACTTACTGTGTCCTTCCTCACAGGGGAGGCAATCACGGGGGTGTCGTTACCAGGACACCCTGAGTGGCCTCCCATACTACCGTATCCGGTGTCACACTCACCCTTTCCCGCCAGTGACTGAGCCTTAGCACCACTGCGGCAAGCGGGGTAGGAGAGAGGGACCTCTGAGTAATGTCATCGGTAAGTATTTTTTGAAAAAAATACATTTTAAAGAAAAATTAATTTATTTTCTCAAAATCATTACCGATGACATTACTAATTGGAAGAATTGCGAATAGGAGGCGGGTGCCGCAAGTTTGGAACCCCTCCCATTGCCTGCGCAGAGCGCGTACTATCAAGGCCCCTCCCTTTGCGCCCACTCCCGACAATTTTAGCTAGGCGAACCTACAGGAGGGAGTGCTGCGCCGCCTCTTAGGTAGAAGCGGGTGAAGGTATACTCGGCCCGCCAACCACAGCTGCCACCATGTCCCTCACTGCACAGTTACAGTCAAAAGCGGTACTCGCTGCCACTGCTCAGACTCCATGAACCCGAATGCGCATCGTTTTCGCTTGTTCTGGGGTGAGCTCTTTATACGCCAAACGGATCACCCAAAGTATCCAGGCCGAGATAGTTTGTGCGGCCGAAATGTCTCGTCTGCCCGGAGCCAAGGCCAGGAAAAGGTGTGATATCCCTCACTGCACAGCGGTTCGGCCATCTTTCCTTTTGCGACGCTCGCTACCCCAACTAGAACTTCATGAGCCCAGGTGCGCATCGTATGGTTTGCTCTGCCGGCCGAATCACCCAGCGTAGCCTGTACAAGATTGTTTGTGCCAAAATGTGTCGTCTGCCCGGAGCCAAGGGCAGGAAAAGGCGTGAACGCCCTTGTCTTTGTGGCTTAGTTCTGCACAGATACACCTTAGCAGCCCTGAAAGGTTCCTGTAGGCGTGAGTCCTGTGGCTGATCCGTCGCCCCCAGATGTCGGACTGTTACGACCTGAGAGGCTGGCGTAGGCACTCGGTTCTTAGCCAAGAAGGCAGGGTCCTTCAGCAGCTGTACTGATCCATCGGTCCTGCTTAGGAGACAGAGGGATGTACCGAAAAGGCATGGATCTCGCTAACCGCACGGCTATGGCAAGTGCAAGTAGAGAAAAGGGTCTTCCTGGTAAGATCTCCCAAACGCGCTAAAGGTAGAGGCTCGAACTCTTGGAGTTGAACCAGGTGAGCACCCAACACAGGTCCCCGCGTGGAACTAACGTGCGTGGCGTCGGGCGTTGTAGATCAAATGGATCCTCAGATCTGTCAAGTCTTTGCACGCTCCCAAATCTGGCCGTCCTAGGTGTCTGTGCTTGTCTGCCCCCATAACCAGATCACCCCAGATGGTGATGGGAGCCAAATCTGTCTGAAGAAAAACCACAGGAAAAACTCGGCCAACTGCTTTCCCTGATTATGGTTAGGTCCGTGGGGGAAGTCGCTCCACGGCAACACCAGGACAGGAGAACGTGCCACTTTCCTTTGTAGACAATACGAGTTGAGACTCTTCCAGCTGCAGAGGTTGCTTCCACTGCAGCACCCGAAAAGCAACTAGCGAAAACAATCTCCAACCGTGTAACAATCGCCTCGGGCACACGTGGAACAGCTGCTGCCTTGGCTGCTTGATCATCGGACTCGGCGAGGAAGGAACCAGAGGTAGCAGTCCCTGCGTTTCTAAGTGCTCTAGGAACTAGCACTGCGCGCATGCCAGGAGTCCCGCCCACGGGATGGAGAGCGCTTCTACGGCCCAGGCTAGCAGATCCGAAATGGGGGAGACGAAAAGAGGAAGCTTGTTTCCTCTCGTGGCGAAAAGATCGATCATCAGTTTCTCCCAACACACGCAGAGTAGCTGGAAGATATCTGGCCTTAGTGAACACTCCGTATGTAACATCTAGCCTCGACGAGAGATGGAGTCCGCGAGAACAAGAGGTGTCCCGGAAGGTGTCGCGCCCCTTGGTTCTGAAAGTAGGCAACGACTGTCGAGTAGTCAGCGAGTAACCGCACCTCCCTTTGCGCGAGTCGATCTTCCCAACGATGAGAGCTAGTCTTTCCTCCTTCATCTACAGCCAGTAGATGAGTCTGCCTGTCTGTTCTCCTGTCCAGCTGCCCGAGATCGCGGCAAAATGCGGTAGCAGGTGGGCCCAACAGTCTGAGCGGCTCGCGTCCGTGCAGATAGCTTTTGAAGAGGAGGGGAGAAGAGGGGAATCCCCTCCATCAGCCAGGTAAAGTCCGACTAAGTCACCGAAGAGACAGTACTAACTCAGTCACAGGTACCAAGGCCACTACATCGCCCGAGGAGGGGAGCCAGTGTAGGAGCAGATGAAGCTGAATCGTCCTCGCATAGTGTGTGCCTAGGGACGAAGATTCGTTGTTGCGCTAAGCATGCCTAACAGATCAAGCCAGGCCCTGGCCAGGAGAGCTTCCGTGTGAAAGGCTCCGAGTGACGCTTCCTTAAAGTCTGAATCCGTCCGCCTGGCAGTCCTCCTAATGGACATCGGTCAAGCATCTTATAACCAAGTGGACAATTTGGCGCGATGGAACCAAGTCGGACTTGCCTCCGTTGACTAGGAAGCCTATGTGACGGAGTAGAGCCAGCAGGGCATCTCTATCAGTTTCAAAAAACGCTCATCATGTGGTTCGTAACCGCCGGTCGTCAAGCTAGTTGGACGTCGGACTGGAAGCTGCTTGTCGGAATCCTGCCAACACACCGTTCACAACCTGGTGAAGACCCACGGAAAGAGGTCCCGTCCGAAAGGTAGATCCCGAAAACTGGTAACTATCCCGTGCCGGTAACGCCGCGAAGCTGGCAAGCAGAAACGCGTCCGTCCGCTAGGTCACGGCTCCTTTTCCTACTACGCCGTCCTGTGGACGCACCGCCGCCCTCAGCGCTCTGGCTGTCTCCATCCTACAAAGCGGTCCGAAGAACTTGTTTAGCGCCGACACGTCAAAGATCCGCCGCCAAAACCCTCCGGCTCGGGGACGAGAAGAGTCAACCGTAGCATGCCGTTAAGTCGGGACGCAAAAACCACCTCAGTGGCCATCTTCTGTAAAAGGCCGTCACCACGCCCTGCAACACTGTCGCCATGTCCCGTCCTACCGATGCTCATGTCCACACCAACACTTGACTAACGGCTGTGTCGCCATCTCCAGTAATCTTCTTCGTCTCTCTTTTCCTCTTCTTTTATCTTCTTCCTCTATTTCCTCTATATTCTTATCTTCTCTTTCTTTCTTCCCGTTCACCCAGAGAGACGCGGGCTAAGGAAGTCGTCTTGTATAATCCTCATGTCAGAGCATGCTGGATGAGCCCTGCCCGTAGCAAGGCATCCTAGTCCACCGCCAAGAGGTTACAGGAACAACTAGGAGAGAGTCGCATAACACCGCTGGTGCTTTCTTTCCTTCTTTATCACGGCCGCCCTCAGCGGAATGAAGACCATCGCCGACACAAGTGAAGTCGGACGCTCAACCTCCTCTCCCAGCGCTGACACCGAGTCCTCCGCAGGTAGACTGCGCGCCTCCACTTCATCCGTGGCGCGCTGAGATGTGGCTGTCGCTCCCGGTCCTAGTACCGAGCGAAGAAGAAGAAGAACATGGTCCGCGATCCCCCAGCGCGGGCTGCGTCAGTGACAACAGGATGCCGCCTCCGTCCATCGGCTATCATCTTAGTGGTCCCGGCGCTGACATCGAAGCTGCGTCTCCACGTAAAAACTGTCACCGCCAGTCCGTCCGACGATCTGCTGCAGTTACCCGTGCGGCTGCGTCGGTGTCCTCGTCAGACTGCGTGCCTCCTCGTCATCCGTCATTCACTGAGAAAAAGGTTGTCTTGGTGTCAACGGGATGCCACCTCCGTAAATCGGTCGTCATCCGCGTGGTCCCGCCGCTGACGTCGAAGCTGCATCTCCGCGTAAGAGCGGTCCCCGTCGGTCCGTCCGGCGATCTGCTGCGGTTCACCCGTACTGTTGTGTCAGTGTCCTAGTCAGACTGCGCGCCTCCTTGTCATCCGCCGTGCGCTGAGATATGGTTGTCTCGGTGTCAACGGGAGCCGCCTCCATCCATCTGTCGTCATTCGAGTGGTCCCGCCGCTGACGTCAAAGCTGCGTCTCCACATAAGCGCCGTCCTTGCCAAACCGGCTAAACAATCTGGTGTGGTTCGCCGTCGGCTGCGTCGGTGTCCCCGTAAAGGCGCCTTCGTCAAAGGATGTCTGAGAACCCGGTGCTGACGTCGCACTGTGCCGGTGCTGCCGCGCGATCCCTGCCAGACTGGTCCCAAGGTCTGATGCTCCTAGCTGGAGTCTCTGAAGCCCGGTGTCTAGACGAGGTCTGTGCCGCGCCACACTTGAACTTGTACGCCGGTCCGGCGAAGAGGAGAGGGAAGATGAGACATCATCACGAGAAAGGTAACTGCCGTGCGCCGTCCAGAGATAGATAAATGGGGGATCCCAAACCAATACATTCAATAAAGCCGCATCCGTCGCTAATTTACGCTATTTTTAATAACAAAATTTAGTTATCCCATTACACTCTCGTTATTTCCGAATCAACCCTTTAATTTTTAAAAAATGATGAGCATGACGGATGCGACTCTATTGAATTTATTATTTTGGGATCCCCCATTTATCTATCTCTTTATCTCTATCAAGTGATGTCAATCGAAACTTAATACTTATTAACAAGTTGCAACTAACTTCTAGGAACCTACATAGGTAACCTTTAAGTGAGTTGCCATAAGAACTTATTAATTACTTACCCTAAGTTCTTACAACAACTTGACTTAAGTCACAACTTACTCGATCAGTTTTATCAAGATACAAGGACAATAAAAAAACTTTTTTTTCTCAGTAGTACTCTGGCGGTGGTGCAGATGGCGTCAAATGAGCAGGCATAAAAGGCATGACATCTCTTTGTGAAGAGTATTTCAGAATTAATGAATGATTACCAAAACTGATCTTTACTTGCCTAACAGTCCGTAAACTTTTTTCATAGTTTCTTCTACGCCTATTTTCTTTCCTTCCTCTAAAAAAGATTGCTTTAGCTCTTCAACATTCGCGGGTTGACTACGCATCTTATTCTGTATTTCAGACTTCTGTTGCTTGTAATTTGCTAAATCATCCTGGACTCTTTTAAATTCATTATCGTCAATTTCATTATTTTCCAAAGATTTACTAATAATAAGTTTCATACTCGTCAGCTTAGCTGCTGCGAGCGTACTTAATGCTTCATGCTTCTGCAACTTCATATAAAATCTTTTGTTAATAGCTTCCATACCAAAGCATGCTAGACTTGTGACAAGACCAATACCTTCAACAGCAATTCCTACGACACTTCCCACCCCCGTTGCAAACAGAGTTATACCTCCTACAGATAATCCGGCCGAAACCACCCCCATGGTCATTGATGTGTTGTGTAAAGAATTGAAAACTGTTTTATATCGTCTTTTACATCGAGAGTATTTTGCTTGTTCTTCTTCCAAATATTTTAATGCTTCTGTAATATTTATTAAACGAAATGAATCTGCCTTTAATGTTTTATCAGACTGTATTTGAGGATACAATGGTGGCATTTTTTATGGCAAATATTTTTTTAATCTTCTATTTTATTTTGCAACTCTTCAAATGTATACAATTTGCTAGCGTAATAAAACGAAACAAGATCTATGTGTTCCAGGTTTATGAAATTTAGATAAACTAGAGTTGTTTTATCAATCATTACTTTAACGGCAGGGACACTACTCGAAACTTCAAAATCTGTATTGATTTTTCTAATAGCAATAACAACCTTTGTTGACTCTGCTACTGTGGTATCCCATGTAAGTTTGATTCCCTGGGCGATATCTGCTTCTTTCGCAGCTTCCACAGATCTCATGAGAATTTCAAAAACTATTGTCGCTTCTCTATCTATGGTAAAATTTGCTGGTACGAACGAAATAGAAGTATCTGTTCTACCCTTTCTATTTGTTAGAAGATACCTTCGTTTCCCATACTCTTGAAGTTTTAGTTTTTCTCTGCTATTGGTTTCTGCGGAATAGCTTGGCACAAGACTTACAAACGTTGGCTCAGAGTTAACAACTTTTTTAAATACTAGGGCACCTTCATCAGTAAAATAAACATAAGGACTGATAAAAACAAACTTTATGTCCCATACAATGGGAACAGGAGCAAGCGAAACAGGGGTAGGAATAATTACCCATTTATTACCAACATATTTTAAACTGTATAACACATTACTTACTGGAGTAGGAACAGTAACATCACGAAGTTGACTAAGTTTAGGAAACTGTCTCTCATCTTCAATTGCCTTTCGTTTGTACAACCCAACGGACACAAGTTCAAGGCCATACACTTCTCCTACCTCGCCTTCTTTTTCGAAATCTTGCACGTCAGCTAAATCTTTTAACTCTACTGACGGACATGAAACTGGAATAATTTTTGTCTTCGGGCCGCCACTCATTTTTTTATCAAAAATAAAACTATTTAACTTCTAAAACAACAGTAAAATCATGCATTACAACTGGTTTTTCATCTTGATTAGTTACATATAAGCTCAGTGACTCAAAGAAACTGGAACCTAATTTTTTAAACTGTAAATTAGGAAATCTAATAACTTCAATTTCACAATACGGAGCAGTTCCAGTTGGTAAACATCTCAGCAAAGTTGAAGGCTTTCCATTGTGAACATTCTCAGATGTGTTTAGTTCTTTCAAATAAACATTTAGCACTGTGTGTACTGACAAATGAACAGGATATGTTCCAGTTATTTTAGTTACATCTGGTGTATAATACCATCCACTAGTACCATTATCTGCAAAACTCATTACCCAATTTATGGGCATTGTATTTCTATCTATTAAACCAAGCAAATATGCAAGTTCACTTGAAAATACTGGTATACTACCTGTAGGAACTTCTAATTCAACAAGTAAGTTAGCCTGATTTAAAGTTGCTTTAATTTTAAATATATTTTGAAACCAGTTAGCTAATGTACAAAAGTCATAATACCCAGATGGTATAAAGTGTGTATTTTTGTCTACACCACTATTACCAGAATTTGCATAAACAGCATAAAAACTTGTATCATCAGTTACATTAAACCACTTTACCATATAAAACATTTCATGGATAGCTACCGTCTTGCTACCATTACGATTATCAATTCCATTAGTTAACCACACTGGTTTGTTTGTGTCAATATTTGTTAAGGTTATAAACATTTTTATTATCACATAAAAAAAGGATGGAATTTAAATCACCAACAATTAATACTGTAAATGCATACCAATTTAATGTGGATGCCAAATACAATGTTGCACCAACCTATGAACAAAAAATAATTCAACTAAATCAGCTTGATATTGCTGTGTCAGAACAAGATTTATTTCAAGTCAAAGTACCGAATCCGTTTGATCATTACCTAAACCCTCCAATAACAGACGATGCTACTGCAAGAAAGTGGTCCTCAAGTCCATTACAGATGTTTCAAAACCAACTTAACTTTGCTATACTATGCTCAACTACAGGCTGTGGCGTTTCTTTTACAGACCATTTGAATCACTCAAACAAACTGATTAGGTCTGTGTATCGTTTTCATGTTTATTACCAGCTTAGACGTATACTGTCAGAACTGCATACACCATTACCAACTGAATCCAGTTTTAACAGGTTTAACAACCCCATGGATATGAAAGCATTTGAACGGATCTGTAATGAATTTAACATAAGCACTAAGTATGACTTCACACAAAAACTTGATGATCACAATGGTATGGGTACATTATATTATGCTATGAGTCACAGACAATATCAGAAAGATTATTGGCCTCCCTACTCCTCATTTTCATCAAAATCAGAAGTCTGGTTAGGATCAATTGAACAGAAACAATCTAAGGCATGGTCAACATTTATTTTAGACAAGAGTGATGGTTTTACTCAAGCAGGAGTTGAACGCATTAATGAGTCTATCAGAACGTATGTGTGGTGTATTCTAGGTGCACAATCACTAACAAAATCTAATATTTTGAATGGAAGTGGAAAGTTTGAAGCACAAAAACAGTTTTTAGCAAATTTAGAAGATTCTATTAACTCAGTTGTTGATCTCCCATCTAGCATACAACGCTACCAAGACGTTCTCAGATATGCTAGATCAAAAGTTGACTTTGTAGTTGGTATTGGGTTATACATGTTGCCTTCTGATCTTCAACTACAAATTGGAGTAATAACAAATTATAATAATGAAATAGTTGTTGCAGGGAGTAATCAGAAATTAGGACTTAATCAATCTGTAAACTTGAGTCCAACAACCTCTCACATACAACCAGTAACACCACCAGTAACATCAGTAACACAAATATCAACACCACCACCTGAACAGATAGTAAAACCAGTAATGTCAATAACAGCCCAAGCATCAGCACAGACACCTGAACCGGCACCAGTACAGTCAGTAACAGGCCAAGAAAAAACACATGAGTCAGAGAGAACTGCATTGGTAATAGGCCTTACTGGATTAGGAATATTACTTCTTTACCTGTTTCATTAAGTATCCTATAATTAACCCTCCTACTGTTACCAAAAATATCCATACATGCTCTGCCATAAACCCTACTACCTTTGCTGTAGTACTAATAAGCCAACTGACAACACTACCTATAATACCTGGTAAAGCATCTGCTGCTTTTACAGCTAATTTTTTAAGCAAGTCTGATATGTGAGACAACTGTTTTTTTACCCACGTCTGTAAATCTTTTGGGTCTGATGGAGTTGGAGGAGCTGGAGGTGCTGGACTACTACTACCTCCCGTTACAGCCAACACAACTGTACTAATAATAAATCCAAGAGCAGTAATTAAACTTGCAATAGTGATACCCTGCTCTCTGAAAAGTGTTTTTAATCTCTCAGTCAAAGTTGTATCCTCATTAAGTATTTTCTGAATAGTTTCTCTAATTCTGTTGACCTGTGTTTTCAGTTTTTGTCTACCATTATCAATTACTTCTAACCGAGCATCTCTTTCTATATACAAATTTTTTAATCTTTCTTGTATTCTTTCTTTTATTTCAATGTCATAATTCCCATTGTCTGCAGTAGCCAGTTTCTCTTTTTCTTTTTCAATGTGTTTATCAAGCTCACTAAGTTTGACTACGTTATTTACCATCTCACCCCTTGTTGACTGTAGTGCTTTATCCAACGCAGCTATCTCACGCAATGTAAAAGAAGAGTCACCTATTTGAAAAGGAGGTTCATCAATTGTTTTTATAGCCTCATTTATAAATGATGTTTCTTGTATTGTCTTGTCTACTATTTCTGGTAGTTTTGTTTTATCAGCCATATCAATCTCTTGCTCAGTCGGTAATTTTGATTGCGAATCATTTAGAATGGTAGCAGCTCGAGGTGGTATCCTTCTTTCACCAACACCAAGTTGGCGCAAGGCACTAACACCACCTTCACCTTTGATTGTACCTAAAGCTCTAAAACTACTAGGGTTGTTTTTCTTAGTTAATAGTATTTTACCTTTGTCAACAGTTTTTAAATATAAATGTCCTTTTTCATATTCAAACTGATTAGGATCTATTTGATATGGACGCTCACCAACACTATCATAAAATGAGTTCACTTTGGTTTCTAAAAGTTTGTGATACATACTAGAACTAGTTACCATTCCAGTCATATCTGTGATACTGGTATCTGAGACATTCATGTCATCCATTTTAAACTCTTCATGATTAAATCCTCCCGCTGCCATTGTTTTTATTAATTTAATTTTTTAGATTTTGTGTATAATAAAATGACATCAGCCTACGGTTCAAAGTTAGACCCATACAGAAAACTACGTGAGCCCCTGGGTGTTAAGGGCATAAGACAATCGATAGTCATCACAAACAATCCAAGTACCATAGACCAGAACCAAACACTTACAGTTAAGTTTCCAAACCTAGGTCCCAGTGACGTTATTGTTCCTGGCACTGCACGCCTAGCATTTAATATCGAACTATCATCAGACGCAGATGTAAACAGAACACTAGTTGACAATCTTGGCAGAGCAATTGTTAGAACTATTAAAGTAAAACTTGAAGGACAGGAAGTGTTTAGTCTTGACGACTCAGATGTATTCTACTGTTACAAAGACCTTTGGCTCACAAGAGAAGAACGAGAAGACCGTATTTACCAAGGCATACAGTCTGATAATGTTGGTAAACTTCGAATCAATGCAGCAGATAAGGTAACTACTGGGGTACCAAAGGAAGTTATAATGGCTGAAACATATGGATCCAGATTCTACATTCCACTTGAGTTTGAAATCCTAACAGCTCATCTGCCTTATTATCAAGGAGCACTGAATGACCGTCTGAGTTTTGAACTAACCTTCAATGACTACTCCAAAGTAATTAAATCATCTGCCACAGATGCAACATATAAGATCTCTAACATTTCCTTGGAATATGAAATTGTTACACACACTGAACTAGCCAGACTCATTCAAAATCAATACCAGTCAAGACTGCCAATTTATTATGACCGTGTGATTAGACATAGTTTAATACCCAAAGACAAGAGCGACCCAATGTGGAACATAAACTTAAACACACCTGCTAGGTCACTGAAAGGTATTCTTATGTTGTTTGTTGAACCAGCGGCTCCATACAAACGGGATTCAGAAAAATTCTACAATCCTAAGATTACACATTTGTCTTGTACAATCGAAGGCCGCCCTAATCAAGTGTACGCTTCAGGAATGTTACCTTATCAACACTACGATGAGATCACAAAGTATTTTGCGGGTGGAAGGATTAGAGATAAACCTGCAAACATTGCGTGCAAAGATCTACATCTGTATGATGTTAGGATTGGTCAATACCTGACAAACAAGTATGCACTGTGGTTAGACCTTCGTAGTACAGATGATGACTATCTTCATGGGTCAGGACGAACTGTCGAGAACGGTAGTGATGGAATAACAATTCAGATACAAAAAAAGGTTGAAACTGCTGCAGCCATAAACATATATTTGTATCTAATTTATGACGCACAACTCAATATTGCAGAAAGCAGACTGAGTGGGCACATATATTAAAATTATATTGTGTATTAAAATGAACTTAATGACACTCGATCCACACTGTGGATTGTTTTGTGGTGCCACAGGGTGTGGTAAAACTGAATTTGTACTTAACCTCTTACAAACAAGATACATACACCACTTTGAAAACATTGTAATATTTTGTCCAACAATAAAACACAACAAAGCTTATCACAACCGTTTATTCATTTGGACTGACAGTAATATCTATTTAGTCGACCCTGAGAAAAAACTGAATGACTACCTGCTGTATTTTTTCAAACAATTTGAAGGACAGTCAACTTTATTTATTGTCGATGATTGCTCTGCAGAGAAAGACATTGTCAAAAAGAGAAATACTTTAGCAGAACTTGCCTTCAGTGGCAGACATGCAAACATAAGTGTATGGATTCTCACTCAGAAATATAATGCTGTACTGAAAGATTTTCGAGAACAGTTAAAGTTTATATGTTTGTTTTACTGTAAGGATCGTGACAGCTTTGAAGACTGTCTCAGAGAAAACGATGTCATCCCAAATAAGCATGAACGGGATGATGTAAAAAATAAACTGAAATCAACTAAGCATCTAAAGCTCATTTTAAAGACAGATCAGCCCACAGGGTATGGGTTAGTAAATTAATTTATCTTTTTGGTTTGTCTATAAAAAATGATGGACGGACAAGAGGATCAAAATTGGCCTATTGGTAAATTCATGGATATTACATCGAGTTTCAGGGATTTTATGCTTATTAGTGACTTAAAAACACAAGTTAGACGCCCTTTTTCAGAACTCCCATCACCGATGAAGATGTACATGACATATAGTTTTTATCTTGGATATTCTAATACTTTTCCATGTTATAATAATAGGACAAATGATTTTTTAGTTTATGATGCTAAATCTGACTGGTTTAAGATTATGTGTT